>VZTA01024894.1:91013-127796 GCA_013398855.1 Mohoua ochrocephala | reverse complement strand
GGCGGCGGCGGAAGGGGCGGGACGGGGCGGAAGGATGGGGCCGCTGCCAGGAGGGGCTTCGAGCCGTGCGAGAGACCCGAAATCACGGGTCAGCAGAGCTCCGCATCCTTCATCTCAAGGCATATGCCAGGACAGAATAACACAGGAAACTTACGGAACCCTCATACTGTCAGTCCTCATATCAAGCGGTCACTACAAAACATTTCAGTTGCACCATTATTCTTTTCTGATGTCTGTAGAAAAAGAATAAAACTGGCTGTCAGCACTTGGCTGACAGCACTCAGTCATTTATCCACGGGGATCCAAAGCACAGATGCAAACAGCACACACGACTTAAGAAACCTTCAGCAAGGCACCGTAACTTCGGGAGCTCCATAACCTATAAATAATACAAATGGAGGGGATAGAAGGAGACAGATAAATTAGAAACAAATTACTCCAGAAATAAAATTATTTTGGATACCAACTGTCTGGGGTAGCAGCCAGCCCTTTGCAACAGTTTGAGGAACTTTCAGAATTTGTTTTGTCGATGAGGTAATTACTGTGAGGTCCAAGACAAGTTGTAGCTTCAGTTGAACTAAAAAGGAGGTGCCCCCGTAGCTCCATGAAGTTGATGACACCAGCCTTTTCAGAGAAAGTGGCCTTGAGATCTTTGTTATAAATGAAAAAAAAAGAAGGATCTAATGCAAAGCTTATGCTGCTATAGTGAAACAAGGAAATTTTGCATTTCAAAATGCTTCAAAGCTAAGTCAAGTCGTCGAGTAATTGAGAAATTTAATGCAAATATGCACTCTTGTACTGTCTGAGTTGTGCTATCTATCTACCGGGTATTCAGAACAGAAAGTGTGAAGAACAGAAGCCGTGAGAACATCTATTCGTTTCCACAAGCCCTGGTACTGGTTCAGAGAAGCTTATCTCTGAGCAGTCTGTTCTGTCCTGCTTTTGTATTTTACACTAAATGATCTGTAGTTTCCCAAAATGAGTTGCTGAAGTTGGAGGGAATGTTCCACTTTCTTTGCCAGTTTAGCAGCATCTGCAAACAATGTAGGAATCAAGTGCAATTTCAGTCCTTACAATGTTTCCCTTCTTTGCCTTTAAGGCACTAGATGAAAAACTGACGAATCTGAATTCATCAGTGACAAACCATAAAACACACATATATATATATAAATCTGAAAAAATCAAACGGACCTTGTCTTCCTGTTAATAATGGATCTGTTAATAAAGCTGTTTGAAAGTTGAGGTAATTTTGCTTGCTTCAGGTCCACATGTTTATATTTAAAAAAAACCCCTAGCATTTATCTGACAAGGAACACAAAATTATAGGAGAGCAAGGCAACTAAGTTAAACAAGATTTTGTGCTTCTCTTCTTTACTGTTTTTGACACGAATTCTTCTTCACCAACACTTGCCAGTCAATCACAACTTCTTGCGCACATCCAAGTGCCAAGTAGGTACAATTTACAGTGCATTGCTGCATTGGCTTGTATCTGAACAACTGGTTTAAACCAAACATGTAAAAATCAACACAAACTAAAATTAAAAATTGCTGCAAAAATAACTGTAGCAGGCTACAGAGCTGTCTCATCATGGAATGGGTCACCGTGAAGGTGTCTTAAGCACAGTCCTGAAGCTAACTCATCTTTCGGGATCTCATTCTTTTCAGGGGAGGTACCAGGAAACTGCTGCTTTGGCTCTGTTGTTTTATTTTACATATAAACATGCACTAGGGTCTCCCAGCTCACCAGATTCCAGGAAGGAAACAAAAATGGAAGCAGAAGTTTCCTAACTCTGTTTCCCTACACTGCAGCAATCCACCTGAAAATTACTTTCCAAATTCAGTCTCCAGACTTTAGAAGTCTGGGTTGGGAAATGAGCTGTATTCAGACACGCATGTTAATCCAGAATTATTAGAAGTTTGCAGGTCCTAAAGTGTGTTATTTCAGCAATAGATTTCCATGCAGGGAACCCCTGGCCAAGAGCTGCATCCGGAGTAAAGGTGAAGAAGACAGACAGACACATATACAGTGGAGAGCACCCTGTGCCTGGCTGTGGAGGCTGCTGGGCTGGTTTGCAGAAGCGATTTGCCCAGTGACAGGACAGGGAGCAATGGCCATAAACAAAAACACAAGTTCCACCTCAATACGAGGAAGAGCTGCTTTTTGTTGAGGTTGGAAGAACACTGGAACTGCCCAGGGAGAGCATGGAGCCTCCTCTGGAGACATTCCAAACACACCTGAATGGTTCCTGTGTCACCTGCTCTAGGTGACCCTGCCTTGGCAGGGAGGTTGGACTGGATGAGCTCCAGAGGTCTCTTCCAACCCTAATGGATCTCTAATTCTGTGAACCTCAGCACTGGAAAAAGGCTTGATGGTCAGTTTCTATCTCAAGTTATCACGGCTAATGGCATTTTTCTGCTCTGTCTAATTTCATCACCTAGCAAATATTTTGAAAATTACTAAATTAGCTTGCACAGAAAAGTAATAAAGAGCATAATTTCAAACTTGTCACACTTAGATATGTAATAGCTGCTTAGTCGTCGCACTTCAAAATTGAAAACTACTTCTCCTTGCTAACATTTGATGTTCTTTTAAAAGGGTGAATTATCTAAATAGTTGGCATTTTATTTAACAGAAATTTCCAATAAACCTCATTCCGTCACTTTGAGTTATGTCACTTCATGCCATGTGACATGAAGGCATTGATGTAAGTTTGACAGGCAGTGCCAGTGCTGACATGTCAGTTTGAGAATTTATGACAAATTATATGCTACAGATATTTTTAAAACAACTGTGGATTGCCAAGGAAAAAAAGTATTTAAAATGTGTAGTAATACTGATGCATCTTTAGATTGAAAACAATTTATTCAATTCACATAGTTATATTGATTTAATGTTCAGGCTGACACTTAATGCAATAAAAGAAAGGAAATTTATATCGAAAATTCCCAACTAGCTCAAGTTACGATATATTATAGAGCAAAGGAAAATGAGATGTGCTAACGTAATGGGCTTTTTTTAAAAACACTGTCATTAAGTAATGTTAGCATTTAATAATTTGAAGTAACCTATCTCAAATGTTAAGGCCCTACACAGAAAAAAAAAGGCCTCAGCTGAACAGATAATTAATTGCTTATGAAAATTCTCATTCAGCAAAGAATGCAACATGGCAAGGGGGGTATCTTTCACTAGAAGCGCTAATTGATTTAAATCATGGGTTTTTCTTTTTCTGAGTTTGGGGTGGGGTTTTTGGTAATCTCATTTTTATACAGATCAAGTCCCACCTTCTAATTTCTTCATAATCTCTGTGCTTCAGTTGAAGCATACTTAGGTCAGTCATGTGTGAACTTTCAAGCATCTATTTTATCTTCAAATTTCTTAATTCTGTAATGGAAGAATAAGAGATTGATGCCTAAGGACTAATCAAATTAGTGAACCATAATAATTTTTTAAGACAGAAAATGAGCTTATTAGAAGAGGATAATAAAGGAAAAAAAAAAAAGAATAAACTCCATGTGCTCACCAGACAAAATTGTTCCATATGTTAAAAATACATTGTTGTAGAAAACCCTGTCTCACTTAATCACTTAGCACTGCCCAAAATGTACCAGAGTTCAAATAGTTCTGTTCTTCTTCAGTAGTTAACCACCCCAAAAATCAAATCCTGAAAACTGGCTGATGTGTGAAATGAGAAGAACCCTTTTGCAGCTGGAGATAACATATCTATAAAATCCTATCTAACTGAACTGTCATGCTGTAACATTTTCACTGTAAAAGCTGCCTTCTTTCAGGATATGTGTGAAAGGATTTTGGCTGTGTTTTCAGTAGAGAGATGGCATGGCATCAGTTAGAACTGATAGGAATATTTTCAAGAGAATAGAAGAGCCACCATGAATTTCCTGTTCTCGACTGCTGCACATTTTCCTGGCAATGCCACGTGCTACTGGAGCGCTCCGTGGCACTTTACACTCTTGCCACCTAATCCATTATTAGCCAGGGAATGTTTGATTTAGATTATTGCAGCAAGTACTACCTTCTAAGCAATCACAAAGGCATAGTCCAGTTAGAATGCCTGCTGTCGCATGTTCCAAAATTAAGCATGCATTAATTTCAGCTAAACCAGCAGCTGTTTAATATTCATATATAATTGCACTCAAATATTTGGTTTAGAGCTGCCCAGCATTCCAACAGCCAGGAGAACCTCCAAATGCTTGGAATCTCGAAAAGTGCCTCCTGCACAGAGTGCTAAATTTGCCTCTATTCAGTGTGACCATATATCCGTCTGTTGCTTTCTACATCCTTTCTTAGTAGATTTAAAAGGGCCAGAAAAGAAGCACAGATGAAGAGAGGCAAATCCATCTGAAAGCCAGATCTCTGCCTCCTGTCCGTTTCAAAGACAACTCCTGGGTGAAAAGGATCAGTGGCACAGCTTTACCAAAGCCACATTTGCAGACTACTAAACGTTTAGAAGATGGTAGGTGTGGAATTTTGGGGATTTTGTTAGGTGTGGAATGTTAGGGAGTTTTGAAGTAGATGGATGTACGCCATACAAATGTTTGAGGCACACAGGACTTGGAGATCATTTTTCTGGAGTTTGTGGTTTTTTATTTGTCACTTTTCATGCCACAGATGAACTTTGAATTCTTAGTCATTGCATTTGGGGTAGAGGCCAATAGAAGTTTTAGAGCTGAAAAGAGCTAGACTTTAACATGAGTGTCGCCTTTTTCACAGAACTCGATTAGCAACAAATGGGCTGGGGTTATAAAAAACTGATAGCAAAGTCTCACCTTCAGTCTCCGCCCGGAAACCCGAGAAAAGTAAACTAAATTGAACAACTTAACCTGCTCAGTCAGTTAATTTTCCTGATTCATGGGCACAAATCAAGCAGCTTAAAGCACACTGGTTTACCGAAACAACAACAACAACAAAACAAGAACAAAACAGAAAAACAAGGTAACATATTAAGGGCATATATGTAGTGCTTGAAATATAACTTCAGCCATTTTCCAGTTCTCTCCTCTGCTAAATCTGGCCGGCTGGTTGCCTCACCCACAGCAGAGCCTGGCTGCCTGTCCCTCTACCCCCTCTAAATAAGCGCTGTAGCACTGTTACTTGTAGTTTCCTGCATTTCACTCTTTAGGTCAGAACATATATGGCAGTGGGAAGTAACAAGTCTCTTTGTATACAGGAGGCTCTTAAACAGTTTCTTCCCTGAATACCACAGAATATAAGTCATTTCTGCTTCATGAAATATTCTATACAAAGTCACTTTTCTTTTGTTGCATATGACTTTTGTCCTCTGATGCTGGAAACTATTGCATTGTGTTATGGTGATCTCTCACTGAGTACTCCTAAGCAGAGTTAATTAGCCCAGACTTTAATACTCAGCTTGAAATGGCTCTCCGTGATATGTCTCTTGATAAAATAAAGCAAACCCATCATAGTAGATCAATGCATGTGGAGTAAAGGTGGCTCAGACCTGACCAAGCGTTCCTTCCATTCATCACCTTTTTTCCTACAGGGGATACTCTCAGCAGCAAGCTTCTCCTCTTGGGTCACCTTCTCTCCTGGATTGCCAGGCTTACAGAGCAAGAGCATCACCATTTCACTACTGACAGTTTTGCAGCCCTCTGCCAGGAGTCACACATCCTGCAGAAGCACAAGCACTGCTGTCCTTGAAAAGACCCACTAATACTACTATTTGATATCATGGGTCTCCAATTTATAGCTCGCCAGACCTTCCTATATAAACTAACTCAGTGGCTTACAAGTTTCACCTGACAACCATTATACTCCTGGTCTTTGTTACCTTTTCAACAGAGGGAGGTATCATGCAATATGTGGCAGGTGTATTGTATTAACCCAGTGAAGGACTGCAGTAGAAAAGATTAAAAATATAAAGTACGGTTATGCCACATAATTTCACTTGGTGAAAAAACAGTAGCTTCCAGAAATAACTTTCCCTAGATTATCAGTGACAGGCAAGGCATCATCATCATCCACTTGGTATTTAACCTCCTGGTGACCATGTTGGTAGGACCCGCTGGTGCATTTCTGACCCTTTCACTGCTATGTTTTTAAGCACGTCAGACTAAATGACAGACAGTTGTTACTGGGACAGGGTTGTCACTCTTCTGGCCCTGGACAGGTTGCTATTTTTCCTTTATCAGGCTTTAATTGGTAGCGATGAATGCCCAGATCTCGCTGACTGCCATAGCTGCGTCGAAGGCACGGCTAGGGACAGTCAGAGCCAGTGTTGGTGGGTGTCCTGCGGGCAGGGGGCTGTGCCACACGTGGCCGATGTGGCACCAAGGCTTCTGTGTGCCAGAACGATGCGGCTGCAGAGACGAGGCCAGAGAAGCAGACCGGAGCCGGTGAAGATCCAGGAATGCCCACTTTGGTACCTGCATCTGTTTCCAGCGGCTGTGCCGGTCGGGGCAGTGCAGAGGCGAGCGGCCAGCCCTGGGGCCCCGGGCCACCGCAGAGCGGGGACAGCCCGGCTGCCCGGCACCTGCCGCAGCCCATCTCGGAGCCTGGCCGGGACTGAGCGGGGCTGGCAGCACCCCAGTGCCACCTCCGGCCGGCGGGAGCGGCGTCTCGCCCTGGATCTCAGCATGTCTGCGGCTGAGGCGCCGGACACCCGGGACCCCGAAGGCGCTGGGACATGTCCGGAGGATGTCCCCTCCCTCAAGGAAATCGAGCAGCTCCTGAACACTGGGAGGCCCTCTTGCAATCACGTTGATGAAGTATGGCCTAATCTCTTCCTAGGGGACCTGTAAGTACAGCTTTATGGGCACGCCTCTGCCATACCTGCTGTTAGTATGCCTCATGGGTGCGGCTTTAGACAGCTCATAGTTTTGCTAATCGCTGTCATTTACTCTGCAGACAGCACGATTTCCGAGATAAAATTATGACTAAGATGGTATTCCCTTCTCGATTAGCCCTTAGAAGCTATGCATGGGCTGATGCTCCAGCAAATGGTTTGGGAGATGCAATCGCAGTGCTTCTGCTCTGTGAATATCACTGCACCCATCTTGACTTGTCTTTGTCTTTTCCTTAGAGTAACAGCTCACAACAGATTTATTTTGTGGAAGATGGGTGTGACCCATGTTTTAAATGCTGCCCATGGCACAGCATACAGCCACGGAGGCCAGGACTTTTATGGAGCAACCATTGATTATTACGGCGTACCAGCCCATGACCTGCCAAGCTTTGATATCAGCCAGTTCTTTTTCTCTGCTGCACAATTTATCCACAATGCCTTGAACACGCCAGGAGGTACGAAATTATTGTTGGTCACATTTTGATGTGAGTCAGCAGCCTCACATAACAGGTCAGCTCCACAAGTTCAGTGGTGGACAGATCACTACATGGTGTTCTGCCAGGTGCCGGTCACCTGCATGGTGGGTGGCAGGAGAAGGGAGTGCTGTGTACGTGGATGTAGCTCTGACGAGGTCCCAAAAAGCTGATGTGACAAAACGGAGGGGAGGGGAGCGGAGCAGAGAGGAGAGGAAAAATTATTTGGAAGGTAAGGCTCATTCAAAAAGGCAGAAGCAAAAACATGCATTTCAAATGGACACCCTCTTTTGAGACCGTCTTATAGCAACTGTACTTGCAAGAACAAATTAATAAAGAGACAAATGTCCTGATTTCTACAATCACCAACTGAATGAAGAGGTTCATATATTGCAGATGAGTTTCTTGTGTGAACAGGGCCTCCAAGAAGATTTACCTTTACTCAAGGAGATTTACAGTGAGTTTCACAAGAAACTCAGCTTCTTGGCAGTGGTGCATTAAAATACTAATTAACCTGTTTTACATAAAAGACCATTTCTTAGCATGAGTAAACTGGCATTAATGGAGCTGTCTCTGTATCACAAGTTCTGACTTCAAAATAGAATTACAGTTGCATCGAATTGCCTTATTATGCAATGGTACTAGGCCAGTCATTTTTCTTGGTGGCTAATGTGTCTGTGCCATCCATTCAGGCCAGATTTTCACATTCTTCCTTGCCTAAGCAAGCTTTCTGAAACTAATGGGTCTTCTTTTCCTCATGGTCAAAACAGAATAACTTCATTACATCAAGATTTCCTTTGATTTACCAGTGTTTCTGAGATCAGGTTGGGATCTCATGGCATTTCTCATACAAGTGAGTGTAACAATGGCAAATTAGACTTAACTGTTAGCAGTTCATGTGATCTATCAGAAGAGTAAGAAAAACATTTAAATTAAACTTCATCTGCTGTACTGCTTCTCTTGATGGTTGTAATTTTTTTTTTTTACCAGCCAAAATACTGGTACATTGTGCAGTTGGAGTGAGCAGATCAGCTTCCCTAGTCCTAGCTTATCTCATGATAAATCACCACCTCCCATTAGTTGAAGCCATCAAGACAGTGAAGGAGCATCGATGGATTTCACCCAACCGAGGTTTTCTGAAGCACCTGCGAAACCTGGACGTTCAGCTCCGGCAAAGGAAGGACTGCTGAACGGGCACCCCTGTCTGCGTTCACTGAGCTTCACCCTTCAGAGCCATTGTGCATCTACAACTTCCCATCATCGGTGCACATTACAAAAATGAAGAAAATTATGCAGCAAAGTAAAAGGCCAACAGAAGAGTAAATGGATTAATTCTGGTAGCTCAGTTCCTCTAAAACCAGCACAGCCAACAGCAGCACTGTAACCACTGCGCGGGGTGCCTTGAGTGGTGCTACTGGATGAAGCCACTGAAGTGGTCAAGACAGACCAAGTTTGACCCTGGTTTGTGCTCATGCCAGAGGCAAGTTCAATATTTGCATCTAGCTGTAAAGGATGTTTGAGTCTCTTTTACTTGTTAGTGTAACGTAATCATCTTTCTCAGTTTGGTTACAGTTCTCACATGCATGTTCTCCTAAGGAAAATTTTGTGTTTCAGGCCTGATGATGTGACAAGGGCAGTTTCTTGAGAGCCCAGGCACTCCTACAGAAATGTTCCTCTTTTGCTGGTCTGCAAATACAGAAAGCCAGAAGACCCACATCATCAGAATACACGTCTGTGATGTTTCTGCAGCCTGGGTCAGCAAACCCCACAAGTCTTTTCTTGTTAAATATGTTTTCAAAAAGATAGTGTAGATAATGTAGTATATTGAGGACATTAAAAAGAGTATGTCAGGTCTTCGAAGCATTTTGTAAGTTTGACTCATCAGTTTGCTTGCGCTCCAAATTATCCCAAATCAGTTCTGTGTCAGTGGCTTTGAATCACCCATGGTTTAATAGCAGGTAGACACTTAGCTTACATCAGTGGCTTGGCCTAATTGATACAAATTAGTTTTAAGCTGTTTTGAGGATGTCACTTTTCCTATCACCAGTTAATCAGTACTTAAACCAATGGGATTTTTAATACAGCAACAGCATTTGAAATTCATGCTACCACTCTGCCTGAAAATTAGCTTGTTACCTTGTGGTGAACCATGAAGTGATAATCAAATTTGGTTTTGCCCTTTGCTGCTGGTTGGATTTATTGATTAGTTGACCTTATAAAGATTCCCTGCCAGATTAAGTAAATACATTTCTGCTTGCTTGTTTGCATTTGAAGCATCAGTTCTGATCATTTTATTCTCTGCTGGAAGAGACTTGCAAGGTTATTAGAAGACTAATATAATGGTGACTTGTGAGTTGAACCTCTTCCTTCCCAGACCACATTTCCTCCTTCATTCTTGGAGAGATTATGACATGAATGCTGATTCTGCCTAGCGTTTAGGGGAATGTAGAAATCCCTCCCTATTTCACTGTATAGAAGTGCTTTGCAAAATAAGCATATTTAAGATCCTTTCAGACATCAGTTTGACTGTTCAGATTTTCCTAAACCTTGCCAAAGAGCTCCACTGACGAGAGAAAGGTAAGACATTTTTGTGTGAAAAGATCAAATAGGAAATCACATTTAAAACCCAACAGTGCTAGGACAATCTTTATACCTCACAAAGCAGCAGAGCAGTGGAGGAGAAGCTTTGTTTGCTTTGAAGTTCTCCATTAAAATTAATAGGGATTTATATGAGTTAATATTTCATTATAATTTATACTTCATTCACATTACAGTAGGTTTTAGTCTGGAAACCTTTTGAAGACATGGCACTGAAAAATCTGAAATTCATGTGAGTGAAATAATGCATCTTAATGGCTTTAGGCTGGGCAAAATTAGACACATGTGAGCAAGATTAATGGAATCCCCCCATCAGGATAATGCTTTGCATGCCCCTGAGCATCTGTCCTACAAAGCCACAGCTGTGAAAGCTGCTCCTGTTGTAAATTAGTACCTGCTCTCGAAGATACTGCTCATCCTAGGAGAGTACTGTTTCACCGGGGGTAGAGGAGGGAAGAGCACAGGGTGAAGCTGAGTCAGTAGGGCATCCATGCCACCAATGACACGATTGTGATCTTGTAAGCAAGACTTACCTCAGTGGAGGGAATGAATTAGGTAGAAACTCTTTTCAAGGGCACTGTCAAATCACAGAAGTGTTTTTAATCTGTGGAGTTAGTGTTGCTTATATTTCCTGCCTGTCTGTATTGCTTCTTTAGATACAGATTTACTTCAAGTGCACGTTTGTGCAGGGAAAAAGATTCCAGTCAACATAAGCAAAAGCAGAAGAATTAGTCCTGTAACTTCTTAAAACAGAGAGCATTGTCTGCTGCAATGTGCTAAGAAGAAAAGGGACCTCGTCACCTGTCACTTAGGCTATCCATAATTCAAGTCATGAAGTGACGTGACGTTAGTACTTCACTGCTTTCCACTATCAGCAGGAAAACTTGTATTATAAATGTTGGTTTGGCAAGTTAGACTAAGGAACCAAAATGAAGGAAAAATCCTGCCTCCCCAGTGGCACTTCATTCAGAAAATGCACATTTGTCAAGAGGGCCTACACAACCTGGGAGAAGGTGCGAGTGAAAGGAACTGTGCCAGCTACAGCTCCGGCAGACTTAAATCTGCTTAAAGCAATCACAAGAACAGTGTCACCTGAAGGGACTCATGTAGAGTTCCAGTGAAAACTTCTCTTAATTTTATTTTACAGTACAAGAACTGAGGGCATCAGATGAAGTCAGTAGACATCAGGTCTGAAACAAGAGGAGGGGGTTACGTGAGCTGTGTAACACCTCGCCACAGGATGCTGCAGAGAGTAAAAGCCTATAGACATTCAAGGGGCAAACTGGAAATGTTTGAGGGCCAGAAATTCATTCAGGGTTACCAAATACTTAGAAACTCCATCCAGATCAGCAAGCTCATAAACTGTAGCCAGCTGGAAGCAGGGAGAGTGTTATTATTATAAAATACACAGGTATAATTTTTGCTTGTGCGTTCTTATATTCTGTAGGCATCTACTTTCAGCCATAGTCAAGCGCAGGATAGTGGGCTCGGTGAACCTTGGGTAAGGCCCAGGACAGGTGCTCTCAGGGTGTTTATTTTGAACTCACCCTCAAGCTGTGCTGTCCCCTCTTTCCTGGTAGCTTATTATTAGAACTGGGTCACATGAGGCATTTGGGACTGCGTCTCGGTTGCATCGACTGACATTTCTTTCCCAGGGAAAGCTCTATGCTGGCAGGAACAGCACCATAGCTTCTGTGAGGACGGGAGTAGCATTTTTTTGCATAAGAGTCACTTAAAGCAGAACGTTTATTTTTCTGGCTGTTCCCCACTGCATCAGGGACGTAGCACTGAGCTAATCCAGGGAGGCGTCGAGGCGCGAGCTGTATTTAGAGTCAGCCACCTGCTTGGGAACATCAAGCGGCAGAAAGAGCCTGCTTCAGCAAAAACCTCCCCTGTGCATTCCGCAGCAGCAGCTTCCAGCAGGCCCTCCCTCCTCTGCCTGACTCTGCATGAGGCCTCCAGAGGGGTCAGCACCTGAAGACAGACCCTGTCAGCCCAGGAATGCTCTGAGCCTGGCACTCCCTCTGCCCAGGAACTGCCAGATATTTTGGACAGCTGCAAGGTGGAATTAAATCACGTGGGTGAAGAGTGGCCTAATCTCTACATAGGCAATATGTAAGTGTTATTTGAGGCTGAGCTGTTCTGAAGGGCTGGGGAATACAGTACTCATTAACATATGCTGTCCAACTTTATTTAGTTAGCATCGGTAAACTTCATTGCCTTAAAATAGACTTAAGATTAGCGCAGAAGAAAGCAAAAAGCCTATCCGTTAAAGAAAGAACCTACTGCACAGAAAAAGAATTTAAAAGAGAATTAGACTCTCTTTATTGCTTTGCATTATATATTATTATATTGTGCAACATATAGATTTTATAAATGCTGCAGCATTTACCATACAAAGCACGAGACAGACTCACGATCCTGAGTAGCCTTAAAATTGAACAGTAATTGGTTTTCACCTTTTTTGGTGTAATTTTAACTAGAATGGAAATTTTCACATTAAAAAGTATTCTGATTTTGGCTGTTTATATGACAACTTGATTTGCAGTTGAAATGTCTGACAAATCTATGGATATTCTGAATGACAGCAGACTTCACTCTTTATTTCTCAAAACTGTGCAGATGGGTATTTCACTCTGAAGCATGGAGAAAGCATGCAATCATCTGCACTCAACATGCCTGGTGCCCAGTGTTATGCCAAAACAAGGTTTTTTTCACCACCATCAGGTTGCAAACTTGTTGAAATATCTAGGAATTATTGTAATTCCTACAGGAGAGAAGCAGGAGGAACTAATGACCCTGCTGATTGCCCACTGATTACAGCTAAAAGTGGCCATTCTTTTAGCTATGAAACAGCAAAGCCAAAAAATGAGCTGGGTGACATTGGGGAAATAATCTGCATTTACAGAACTCGGATTTACAAATTGCCTGCTGCTTCCTGATGTCCCTGCACTTGCCGGCAGGAGAGTGACAGGCGGCAGGTGGCCCTGTGCAGGGCGGGTGGGGCCCCCGGCAGCACCCAGCAGCACCCAGCAGCTCGGTGCCCCGGGCGGGACCTGGCGCTGCGAAGGCAGAAGCCACAAAGGCGTGCAGCGCTTCACTGAACTTCTGCCGTGGCCAGGAGAGTGGGAAACCGACCTTTGCCTTCCCGGCTAAACCTTGTAACTGCACTTGGAAATTAACTCTTTTACTTATTAGAACCGTGTGCAGAAATAAGCATTTGTAGAATCGAGCCTGACAGGTAGCAAAGGCAAAGATTTAAGACAAAACTCACTGAAATTGTGTTGTCTTAAACTGCAACATTTGATTTTAGACAGCCTTCTAAGTGCAGTTTTAAGACCTCCTTTTAGTGTCTGCGAGTATACCTGTTCCAAACTACTCTGGGATGTTTCTTTCAATCACATTCTGTCTCATGGGAGAAAAAACCAGTGGAGAATAAAATGAAAAAATACATAGATAACAACAGTGTGTATGTGTAGTAAGGAAAAGATGAACTTGGAGAACATTCAGCTAACAGAAATAAAAATGTAAACAGGTTTCTTTGCTAATGCAACAGCTGATCACTAATATCAGCTTAAATACGAGTTACAGACTGTAAACAGGGAAACTGGAAGTCAATCAAGTGCTACAGATAGAATTTTCTTTATTCTGCCAACACCAATAAGACAAATAGGAACAACACCTGAGAATAAAGTTTCATGGGCTCTTCATGAGATAGAAATGGGGAATAGAGAGAGTGTGTGCATTTAGGGCCCAACCCAGTACTCAGTGAAGTTAATAAACAGTGGATGTTTCTGTTACTGAGCAAACCCATGCCAGCATCAGGACTTGTACCAGAGCTAAAATAACCCAGAGCAGTACCATATATTGTCACTGCTTGTTTCTGTGGAAAGCTACTTGGAAATGAAAGATCAATCTAGAATTAATGCTGTATTTTGTAAGAAACATTTCTCGTGATGATTTTATCAGAAATTTGATGTTCAGCATCTTTAAACAAGTTAAATGTATCATAAAATAAAGGAGGGATGGCTGACTTTACATGATGATTTTCATCCTGGAGGACTTTGAAGTTGTCAACAAACTGATTATTAAATATCTGCCTGGCTATCAGCCATTGCTGATAGGCAAGGCCGAGGCCAAGACCCTTTGGGTTTAAAGGTAAAATGTTTTCTGAAATGCTACATAATAAGTAGCTGAGGGCACAATATGTAAAATATCCTGCAGAAATCAAACTTCATGCTGATGTTAAGCAGGCAGGTTTATTAACTGGACTTTAACCAGATTAGCAAGTCTAATATCACTTGAGCAAAGAAACATGGTGCAGTTACAGGCTGAGGCAAAATGGTTACAGGCTATGCTAAAACCTCAGTGTGTTCCACACACATATTTCAAATCCAATTATAGAAGGACACGAGCTACCTTCTGAAGTGAAGTTTTGTAGGGTGTTTGGGCCAGCAGTCCTCAGTGTGATTGTAGTCAACTGAAGTCTGTAAAACTTGTTAAATTTATTTCTTTTCAGAAGAGAAACAACTTGGAATTCTGCATTTCCAGATATGTTATGAATATATTCAGAAATTGTGACCTTTTACCATTCTCCTACTACCTTGTTTTTTCTTACACGTCTCGAATGGGAAAAATGTCTCAGAGTGTGGTGGGCACTGGGCTCTACAGACAGGAATACGTACAAGGCAACAAGATAACTTGAGCTGCTTTTAATCATGAGCTTTCATACATAATTCTCCATAGCTCCATAAACCATAACAAGGCAGACCTGAAAAGGCTTGGTGACACGCATGCACTGAATGCAGCACATTTTTGCATGGAGAATCAAAGGAGACCAAACTTTCCATAGCCAGGAAATGCTTTATTATGGAATACCTGCAGAAGACACAATCGACTTTGACCTTGTTGCACATTTCTATACATTCTGAGTGCGTTTACAAGAGCAAGTGGCGAATCCCTGTCCCGATGGTAAACTGCTGCTCTTTCACAGCACTCACACTATGCAATCACAAATTACTTTAGCAGCATTAACTACATGTCAGTCAACCGCTTGGGTAAGCCTAATTATCCACTTACAGACATTGTCTTCATTGGCACGTGGGAAAACAGCAGGATCCTGAGAGATTAGGAGTGACCAACGAAACCACATCAGTGGCAAGGATCACACATGGTGTACTGGTAATCATCAGAGTGTATCTTCTGTAGCAGGAGAGAAAAGGAAAAGCAATTATAAAAGGGAAGAAAGTTCTGGAGTTCTCAGTCAGAAATCACCAATTTTTTAATTTTTTTTTTTTTTAGTTTTTCTGAAATGATTCATCAGAATACACAACACAAATAACCAAAAATAGTTACTTTCTGGTTTGAGAAACAGCCAAAAGCTGCAAAGAGCTATTGCAGAGACATGCCAACTGGCCATTTACAAAGCCTAATGCCATGTGTTTTCCTCTGCTTCTGGACTCAGATCTCTAGTAACAAAAAGCGGCTCTTGATTTATGAAAGGGCTGTATGTAATACCCTGGAGGCTACTTTATCTCAGCTGCTGTAAATTGGATCTCTCAGAGATGAGATGAGATGAGATGCGAGCGAGGCAGAAGTACAAACTCAGGCAATCTGTGACCATGGCACTATTCCGTGCAGCCTGGAACAGCACTACGTGTATTCCTTTCTGTTTTGAAAGGAAAAGTCTTTATTTGCTGTATTCCTAGAAAAAGCAGATCTGCTTCCTTTATGCTGGTTTACCTTATGATATTCTGCCACTTTCCTCTAGGCAATGCTATCCAAAGAGTTATCCAGCAGTGAGCAATTTCATCAAGCTGCAGCATTTACATATTGAACTAAGATGCAGTATGCACCCATGTAAACTCTAAATTCTTATGGAATTAGAAAAACACAAAGCGACAAGGAGAGATGTCAGACAATCAATCTGAATATGAGATGAAGATGAAAGGAACATGACCTAAAGCTTTGGCATCAAATCTATTTTTCCTCTCTGTTTAGGGTATAGAATGTTTCTGAATTGTGTGTGCTCCTGTCATTCCTCAATCAGTTGGTCAAATGAAGGCAGAAAATATGCTAGGTACTCCTCTGGGATACATTCCCAATTTGTTGTCCATTCTGCTCATTAAAACTCCTAAAACTCAACTCCAAGAGAAAATAGGCCCCTGTTTAAAATTGAAGTTCTTAAGTATATCCTTGGACATAAGAAGATGCTAACCTGTTTTGCTGATTGAGACAGGCAAATGAAAAGGGGAAAATATTGTCCAACCCGTACAAGAAGTCACCCAGATGGGAGACAGCTTTCTCACCCTGGTGACAATAGATGCTCAGTGGCTGGGGACTTTCCAGAGATAACTTCTTCCTGCCATGCCCTCTGCCCAGCTCTGTCTCAGCTTTATGGACCTGAGAATTACTGCAAATGTAATAAATTTTCAGCCATAAATTAGCCGTTTCTCTCATGCTCAGAATTTCCTGTTCCCACCAAAATTCTTATTATTTGAACATTGCTGTGCCTCTAACACTAGTGAACATGTAAAGAGACAAGTTGTTTAATTTTAATTGAGTATTTCATAAAGGAACTGCTCTTTAAACCCTATTCTGCTGGCTCAGAAGGCAGGTTTCTCCCAGTACCCTGTCTTTTGTCGATGTCTCGCCAAGGAAAGGAGACTGTAAAGAAAAAAATTGAAACTTTTATTTGAACTGTTGACATGACTACCCAAATTGGCAAGCTAAGCTAGACCACCCCAGGGCAGTTCTCATCTTAGAGCATTTGTTCGGAAAATAAATTGTAGTTTTAGACTGAAGTCCTAAACATGCAGAGGTAAAATACCTGGGGAAGTTGCTGGTGGCAATTCAGCATCTCAACAGAATTCTATAGCATGTGCCCGGAGTTCACTTGGCACATGCATGCATTTCTGGAGAAGATAATGCAGTGCTGCATCAGAGCACCAGAGCTGGGGCCGCACTAATCCTTGTGGAGACTCCTACCCGAAACCAGCAGTGTAACCCAGGGGTGAATCTGCCCTCCTCTTTCCGAAAAGAGAAGTCTGCCAAGGACGGCATGGCCTAAGAGGCACACACTGCTGGCAGGCTCTCAAGTGTCAAAATAGAACCGGCGTTGCCAGCAGCACAGATCCTGTGCTTCGCAGGCAACTCACAGACGAGAAAAACAATCAAGTTGTCTGGTGGAAAAAGCGGCTTCCCAGGATCGCTCTGACCATGGTGTGATTGTGATCAATCCACATTGGCAAGTATCATCTTTCCACGTGTGCTTTGCCTCCCGCAGGCTGCCTGCGGAGAGCAGCTCGAGCAGGCTGATGCATGCTTGTTATTGCCGGCGTAAATATCTCTGCCTTGTGTTATTGTGGCACAAAGCAGCTGGACCATTTGAAAATCATTTAAAAAGCACTATAAAATTAGGGCTCCAGTGCTCTTATTTTATGGCTTTCACGAGCAGCCATTGCCTAGAGAGAAATTATCCTCTTTATTTTCAAGGCTAAAGGTTCTTTTAACATTCATCAAAATCAAAGTGCACCCTTGATAACACATTGAGCTGTTACTTATTTAGTACAGACTCTTTACCTTCTGCATAATATCACATTTGAGATCTCAGTTCCTCATATACAACTCATTTCATTGTGTCTGCTGTTGTTTTCACCAAGTGAATTTGCATAGTTTCAAGAGAGGCTGGATGATGCCCTGAAACATATTCTTTCCATAATTCCTTTTTTTTTTTTTTTTAAATTTTTAGAACAATAGCCTGGAGTGTTTTTGTTTCTGATCCTTCTATAAAAAATGGCCAATTACCTCTTTGGCAATGGATTTGCACAGACCAATTAAGCACTGTAAGTGAAAGATTTTCAAGGGCAGAAATAATACTTAGGTGCATAACCTGATAGACTCACTTTGAAACATCTCTTCCCCGCGTATATAAAAAACTGTCTTTGATAATTTTCTTTCTTTTCTATTCTTGTTTTCACAGACAGCTTCTTTACCAAACTGAGGAAAACGGTGAGTGAACCAAAGCAGCATGACAAAATGCAAACAGTACAAAGGGAAAGCCATTCTTTTTAGAAAAAAAAAGCACAGCTGTATCAACCACACTTACAGCTCAGATCTGAAGGGCTTAGGAAGAGACACTGCATGAAAGCATCCATCAGCCACAAAGGTGGCGAGCGGGGAATGTTAAGGCCCTGCACATGCTCTGCGCTGCAGCTCAAGGAAACCACTGTGTGCCCCTCTGTTGTTTAACCTGCCGTAGGTTTCTGTAAGAGACTGGTCACCTTATTATCCAGACATCAAATACAGACTGAAGATAAACATTTACAAAGTCATAACCTTAGCTGTGTTCTCGCGGTTCCCTCTTTGGCCAGGATTTTGTCTTTATGTCCTCTGGGGACAGCAGGCTCATCCTGTGCCAAAAGGCAGCATGCTTTCAGACCCCCCGCAAGGGGGGTGGTTGGTGCTAATAGATCCTGCTGTGAAAGCATGTGTAGCCACATCGAGCAGCTGTAAAGTCAAGATGCGCCTTCCTGCCTGGAGGAGATGTAACCAGGCAGAAGGCAAGGCTGCCTGTGTGCAAAGGGAGCTTTGTCACCATGCCAGCACCTCTGTGAGCACAGGGAGTTTGAGTTTTTAATGACAGAGATTTTGCCTGTCATCACCCAGTCTGTGATCCATCAAGGGAATGGTTAAGCTAATAGAGGGGCCAGATTAAGTTACTAGGTAATCACTATTGTTTATGACCCTAGAAAGGCAGAAAATGGGACAGGCATGACAGACATCTTCACGGATGAAGGAGGTAGGACACACATTTAGTAAGTCAGGATAAGAAAAGCACCTCAGCTCTATGGCACATTTTTCTGTTTCAATAGTCAGTAACCACCTTCCTGTGCCTGACAGTCTCAGAAATAGAGCAAAGGGCCCAATTAAGCTCACCTAGCTGTGGGCCCCTGCATTTCAGATCAGATTAGATCTTTTTGGTTAAGACTGACCCACTCAATCTCAGCCCTTACTTGTGGCAGTAGTGAAAAGTGGCAGGAGAAGAACAGAGATCAGTGTAGCCCTTTCAAGACCTGATCCAGCACCACAAGTGTGATTATGTCATCTGTGCAGTGGCTTCCTCCCTTTGGAGCTGACATGCACATGTGCTTGTTCCCTCTCAGGTGCTCACCTGGCTCAACAGAACAAAAATTAAAAACTCAGATATATATCTCAGTAGAATAGAAACAGAAAATCCCTTTCTACCTAGTAGTTTCAAATTCCTGGACAGCCCTGAATTTGCCTTTGCTTTGTGGATAAACTACCTGTGGTGAACGGTTTCTCACTATTGTCTTCACTAAAAAAAGACAGCAAATTGACATTTGCAGTTAATGCTTCAGTGCTGAAAGGGGAGGATTTTCCTTTCGAGCACTTAAGGGGAATAGGTGTCTAGAGAGTGTTGTTCCCCCTCGCCATATCTACTAACACCTCAACGTGCAAACACTTGCTCACCTCACATCCAGAGCGGGATTAAGCATACCCTGGAGCTGTTTTGACCTAGATGATTAGTTGCTGAAAGCCTGGCAAAAGGACCCAGGTTGTAAGATGTCCTGCACGAGGCAGATTCAAAGTAATTTTGTGCTCAGTTAAACCTATTAATTTCCAGGAAGGCTTAATCTACTTTTAAATAGCAGGTGAGACCCCATAACTCAGAGGTGGGCAGCCAAAGGGCAAAAGAAAGGTCCTGGATGCTGGCAGTGTTCTTGCAGTGTTGCCAGCAGCTGCAGACCTTCCATCACTTGCTTTTCTCACAAAATGAAGCTGCTAACTGCAGAACCAAGTTGGGACCAAAGTAATTTTACCCAAAGAAGCAATACAAGAAATAATACCTTAAAAATCCCACTAGGATCAGAATCCGGAGGGGAAAGGTGTGAGGGCATTGGGGTCTGTGTTTGCATCATCTCATGGGGCAAGGGTTTTCTTGCCCAGGTGATGGGCACCCATATCATCAGTTCTTTTCCCTTATCATCACAACAGTTGAAAGTTGCTTTAAGCATTTTGCTTTTGCTTCTTCACTCTTGATGCCTTGTCATTCTCCTCCATGTTGCCACTGTGAAATGAATCTTGGTTCATAGTGACAAATGAATTTCCAGCCTGGGAGGCAGATTCTGGATGTTTGGTGCCCATGTTACAGAATTCAGTCTTTAGTAAGGAGTAGTGTGGACACTGCATTCATAAGACAGATGCAAAAGGTGCCACTGCAGGTTAGACCTGAAGGTCTGGCTAGTTATTCATTCTCCATCAGCCCAGAGCACAGTCTAGGGGAACCCAGCATAACAAACAGGACAGCTGTGTATCTCCCAGCTTTTAGCTTTCAACAGATTGGCTACTTCTTAAACCTCTTGATACTTTTAATTACTACAGACTGGACAGAAGAACTGGTCCTAGCACAAAAGTCCCTAATTGCCCTCATGCCCTAACAAGCACCTTGCCTCCATCAGCTCCAAGGAGGTTAGCTCAGGCTGTGGGGAAAACAAAGAAAAGGAGGGGTGAAGGCTGGGTGAGAAAGAAAGCTGGGTGGATGGGTGAGGAGCAGGCTGGATGGGTGAGGAGGAAGGCTGGATGGGTGAGGATCAGGCTGGATGGGTGAGGAGGAAGGCTGGAGGGGTGAGGATCAGGCTGGATGGGTGAGGAGGAAGGCTGGATGGGTGAGGAGGAAGGCTGGATGGGTGAGGAGCAGGCTGGTGCTGGAGGAGGATCTGGGGAGGCTGCTGCCACGGGCCAGCACAGCTGCCATGACCGTGAGCTTTGTCCCCTCAGCAGACAAACTGCAAAGGCTACTGATGAACGTCCTCGATGCCTCAGTGAGAGACGGCCAGGCTGGGCCAGGCCGGGCCAGGCCAGGCCATGTTGGGGAGCAGTGGCATGGCAGGGCCAGGACCAGAGCCAGAACCTGCCGCGTCTGTGCAGTGTTGCCACTCAGAATTAACTTCTACCAGTTAATGAGCTCCTGATAATTGCCATCAACACACAATAATCTTTGTGAGTTTTCCACAGCTTTCTTTTATCTGTTAGAAGAGTGCAGAGGAACCACCACACTGGCTGCTGAGGAGGAATGCCTTTGGATAACTCAAAGCCCCCAGCCAGTGTGGTTGTATTTTCCAACCCAATTTCCATTCTTGTAGAGGGTTTATTTCATTTAAGAAAAGTATTTGAAGTGAAAGCAGCTGGGGAGAGAGCATGAACAGCACAGACTCTTCCATCCCAGCCTTCTTCCAAAGCCCCAGCATCTCCTGGGACACCCATTGCACTGAAGAGTCAGTTTTCCCAGGAGAACAGGCAGGAAGGACACTGATTTGACCCCACCGCCCAGCCCAGCAACCCAGTGCAACACCCTGTCAGCACCCGGGCGTGCTCTCCTGCCCAGCTGCTGTCCCTCATGTCTGCCACTGTTCCTGAAAGCCAGAGCAGTGGATGTGTCCTCTAGCTTGGCTCTTTTTCTACTGTGGCTGGAGGAACAGGGAATGGGAAGAGAACCATATTTGGAAAAAGACAGTATAAAAGACTAAAACAATCACCCCACTTTTTACTTTGGGTGAGTGTATTATGTCTTGGACTGGTTTGTACAACAGATTTTGCCAGCAGAACAAAACCAGGCCAAGCTGCACAGTGTACAGGAAAAAATGAGCATTGTCACAGGCTTTTCTTATACAGAAAACCTGCATGGGAAAGGATACGGTGTAGATCTTTTGATGTACACACCCAGGTCAATACCAATCTAATTTGTTCCGTACATTTCGCATTTTTCTTCCATCCAACGTGCCCAGTTTCTTGTAAGTGCTCCCTTTAAATGCCGGTCAGGAGTGTATTCCGCCCAGCGATGCCCATCGCTGCGTATTTTTAAATCACCCAACATTGTTTTTTCCTGCCATCTTGTGGCAGCAGGAAAAATCACAGCGTTTCACTAGCAGCGGCGCTGCCCGCCGGCCTAAGACAAGGGTTGTCAGTAAAACGGTCTAATCTATAATTGGATTAGTTGGCATCATTGCAAAAAAATACAGCCCCTCTTGCATATTTAAAAGCTAGACTAATTCTTCCAGCTGTCCTAGTTGATCTTGTAGCAGGGGTTCTTTGGTTATCCCAGAGCAAAATGTCTGTTTTGTAGACCTTGTGTTTCCTGAAGGTCCCCAGCTGCTGACTATAAAGAGGAAAGGAGAGTTGCATAACAGGTGAGACTTCATCATGTTATCACAAGACTTCATCAAGTGAACCCTAAGTATTTTGAAAAGGCTCCTTTTTGCCAGTGTTGCTCTCGGGTCTTCATAGCTCCTTAACAAAGCCATCATTGTTTCCTATCAAACCATAGGAAGATCTTGTCTGAGAGACATGTAAAGCTTTTCCTTTTACTGCAACAACTATTTCTGTCTGGTTTCTCAATGTAAACACCGCAAAACCTGCCCAAATACCTTGCATCGTTTGCTTAATTCTAAACCAAAACATTTTCATTATTTTGCATATTATGCATATATTATGCATATTATGCATATAAGATTTATATAAGGCTGAATTTAGGTTCCTGGGTTTTTTCCCCTTTTCCTGCAATCACACAGAGGTTGTTTGAAAATGAATACTTGTGATCCCAACTCTCCTGCCACAATAGCTCTTCCCACATAGTTGAGGTAAGAATATGAAAATTCTATATGGTAACTAAAAAAGAAATCAAAAAGAAAAAAGATGCCAGTATTTTCCCTTAAAATAAATGCAAAATTCAGAGCCAGTAAGAAAAACTACTCACTACTCCCTAAGAAAATTTCCAGCCTGCATAGAGAGCATAAATAAAAGCACTTCAAAGCTTTGTTCATTTTCACTAGCACCCGCAAAAATGACTGCTTGGGATGCCAGGCACTGGAGAAAAGGATGTTAGTGCTATTTATAGCTCACGGGTGGCTCCCATTGCCATTGTACCTGAGAATCTCGCAGTCCTTAATGCATTCCTGCCCGCAGCAACTTTCTCAAGCAGAGTGCAGCCTTCCCAAGGCTGCACTGGAGGCACTGAGGTTTGCTTTGGGAAAATGGACTGTTGCGTTTGTGGTGTGTTCCCAAACTGTCTATTGTAAACTCCTGCAGCAGGCACAACCTCCAGCAAGGACACGCTGCTCCCTTCTACCTGTGCTCAACTCTCCCTCCTGGGAGCCCTGAGGCTGCTGCTTTGCTGGAGGCTCTTCTCCCCTCCATCACCCTACCTACCAGCCTTGGCATCCATCGACAGTCCACACCAAGCCACAGCACGAAACACAAGCAGAAAAACAGCAGCATAAAACCCGGCAAGATAAAGTGAAGATACCTTCCAAAAACTT
Source organism: Mohoua ochrocephala (assembly GCA_013398855.1). NCBI lineage: Eukaryota > Metazoa > Chordata > Aves > Passeriformes > Acanthizidae > Mohoua > Mohoua ochrocephala. The sequence continues at coordinate 104,567 of VZTA01024894.1, read as the reverse complement.
GCTGGCACATAACAAACCTTGCCTCTGCCCTGCCCTGACCACCTGCAGGACTCGCATGGCCTCAGTCTCAGGAGAGGGCCAGCACCACGCTGCCCGCTTCTCACAGAGACATCGCAGCAGGGCCAGGCAGGGAAACTCCTTCCCAGTGACCCTGGGACTGGGCGTTCCATGGAGCAGCAGCGTGACCCCCTGTCCTTGACCCCTCATCCCTCGCAGCCCGAAGAGGCGGCTGCACACGCTGCTTTGCCCACAGCCCCTGACGAGGCACTTCCTACTTCACTCTGATTTACCTGGCACCCTGATACCAGGGTGCTGCAACAGAAAAACCACTCGGTTTTATTTCCTCAAATTTAAGCTAGGAAATTAGGAGCAAATCCTCATCAGACACATAATCAAAAAGTTTGCAAGAGACAGGAAATCCCAGTTCTATGTCTTAATATCTCCTTTTAGTTATTCTCATGCCCTCATCAGTGGTCAACTCCTTTGTGACACACAATCACTCTTCTTAAAAAATGACTTTATCAAAATCAAATAATGATTTTAAAGTCAGGAGTTGAAAAAAAAATCTAAAGAAAAAACATTCCACTTTGCCCCAACAGAGCTGAGAATGTCGCTGCAAAGCTCTATGATATGCCTGAAAAACTCAAGTGCCAAAATAGATCTTCCACTGTAGAGTTTTGAAGTTTGCTCTTGATTCCACAGCAAAGAATTTGTACAGCTTTGTCAACCTTAGAAAAAGGTGCCTTTTTTGTATGTACCCTTTCAAGCAAGGCAAAGCAAGGAGAGCACTTCACTGCTTACGTTAAAAGTGCAGGGAGAGACAGACAGCTCAAAGCTACCCCTGCCAAACAACTGAGGAATATCAAAACCCCTTTCTCATGCCTTCAAATATTCTGAAATCTTGCAAACTTGACAGCATTGTCAATTTTGTATTGACAGCAGCAGTCAGATAAAAATCATTTGAGGAGTAAAACAAGGAGAAGAAAAAAAACCCCTTTAATCCACAGTCACACAAATCCATACTGCCTGCAGAAGTGCAAGTGCTTTGGAGCCCCTTTTAATAGCAATATATTAACGTCCTTGTTTGTCTTTCCTGAAGCTTGCAAGACATTATTTCCCCGCATCCCTCTCTGAGTCTGGCCTCTTTGACACCATTTTTATCAGAACTGCCCATAACTTACACCTATCGACAGCCTGTGACACCAACGGAGTCTTGGCACAGCACTGGCTGTGACAGCACTCACTGAACTGTTATCAATATCAAGGTCATTTTGTTTTTCTTGCTCTCACTGCAGCTGCAGCTTCTCTGCCCTCAGGGCATGAGCTGCCCAAGAAAGCTCTCTGTCTAAGCTCCTCACAAGCCACAGCCTCTCTGCTCCATTACTGGCATTATATAAGATTAGAGTGAAGTTTCTACTACTAGAAGCAGTTAGCTGCATGGTGATTGTGTGCTCCCCTGATTACAGCATACAGCACAGTTATAGCTGCTGGCAGCAGGACTAGAGAATTTTAATTCAGGGAGAAGCATAGTTAAGATGCATCCAAAAAATCAGTGGTTTCGTGGGGCTTGAATTCCTAGCTGTGGTACCCTGGACAGGAATGCCCCAGAGGAGAAATAAAGGGGAAAGCATCATCCTGGGCTCGACAGATATCCACAGACAGTCGGAAATTGTGCTAGGAGCCTGTGGAGGGCAGCACTGTCTTGCTGGGGATGGTGCATTGCATAGCTCAGAGATGCCAGCTGCTAAGGTAATACTTCTTTTTTTATCTCTTTTGAATCTGAAAGCTGCAGATGTAAAAGCTGTCGTCGTGCCACAGCCATGACCTGTCACTGCAAGCAGGACTCCCCATTTTTCCAACCAGTGCCTTCATTTTTAAGCCATCCTTTCCTGCAGCGTTAGCCCCGTGCGTGGGCAAGTGCTTCTTCCTAGGCAGCGTGACTCTCAAATAGGAGGGTTGGGGGAGCTGGGAGGGGCGCAACACAAAGGTTCTCCCCCCCTTGGAATGACAAGAGCTCTGGGAAAATATGTGCAGATCCATTACATTGCAAAGAAGAGGAAATGCTCTCCAGGAGCACTTCTGTAAGGTAGCACCCTCTCCCCAAAAACCAGCAAGGCACAGGTGAAGCTCGCTCCACTGAGCCTGAGCTCAGCCAGCTCTGCCCCTCCTGGGGGTTTGCCTTGTCCAAGGACAGCGGTGGCTGTGTGACCTGGGACGGGGCTGCTGGAAGGCGCCGTGCAAGAGCAAGTGCTGGGAAGCCTCGCTGGGGCTCCCCGCCTCACTCAGGGGCCCCTTTGAGCTGAGATGCTCGGGCTCCATCTCCACCTGCATGCCTGTGCCTGGCCATGCACCCCCTTGTCTTCCCACTTCACCTGGGACCTGCCTCACCACCAGGAGCTCTCCTGGCCATCCAAACCCTGCCCAAGGCCGATTGCTCTCACCTGCCCTGCCCTGTGATTGCTCCCACTACTGAAATGGCCTTGTGCATTCCTGCCATACCCAGGTGGACGCAGCTCCTGGGGGGAGCAGCAGCAGCAGCCCCTCCAGCACCATGGGCAGCCCTGCGCAGGAACAGGAGGGCTCACAGAGGAAGGAGCCTTTAGCTTTCCAGCCCAGCTCGGGCTCCTTGCAAGCAGAAGTTGGTACCTTCCAGCTCAGTTAGGAGAAGTGAGAGGGCCCCATCATAAATGTACAGGGCCGGATGTGAATGGAGATGTCAGGAGGGAGACCAAGCGGTGAAGAGGTGTGAAGACTCGGCTTTTCTCCCACCCTGTAAAACATGGTTGCCAGTGTAGGGTGAGGGGCATCTGCAATCTGAGCTGGGCTGGGCTGAGGGGGAAGCCGTGGAGGAGGCTTGGAGGGCTGCTCCTGCTCTTTCCTGACACTGCGGTTAAAGGGCGGGCTGTGTTTTCCAGAGCCCTCGATCTGGCATCTTTCCCAGGTAGTAAATTCTCTTAAAAACTGAACCAAACAGAGCTTTAATTGTACATTCTGCTTTTCTCTTCACTCCAAAATAATGGCAATAGCATTTATACAGTGCTGCATTGAACACGTACCCGCACTGAGGCTGAGGGACCGATTCTGCTTTCCATTATTCAGGGGCACTGCCTCTGGTGAGGCAGATCAGAGCTTGAACAGTGAGCTGGAGCAATGAACTTCTACTATTCCCTGCTGTTTGACTGTGGGCAAAATAAAAGGCCATAATACATGATGCAGTCAGCCAAGAAAGCAATATTGCTCTGCCATGTGCACAGTCTACACCAAGACAAGTCCAGGATCTCATTTCTAAATTCCCATAGGTGCCTCATTTAAACCATCAGCCATAACCTGCTTCTCATTTTCAATACCACTTGGTATTAGAGCTGCAGTGAACTGCTGGTGAGAGATTCTAATTCCTGCAAACAAGCCCCTGTAGGCTTGCAAGGAAAACAGAGAGTTCCCCTCTCGGTTGCCTGCTAGGTTCCCATCTGGCTGTTTTAACTTTGCTGTTGCTTTTAAATGTGCCTGTTTCTGCACACGAAGTTTTCAGCTCTACCTCAAGAGACTCCTGGGTTGTCTTAGTGTCAGATTCTGACCAAAGTGTAGAGACACAGACTGGGTCCTCTTAACAAAAAGGAAGATCATATTTCACATTACAGTATCTAAAAGATTAATTCCACTAACATGATCATTTCCTTGTGAACCACACTTCTTTCTATCTGGATTTTTCCATCAGGAGGACAAAGAGCCACAGTGTTACACATTACCTGAGAGAAAAGAGCAAGGAGTGTAAAAGATGAGTGCAGGGATGCTTGCTGAGAGAAAAGAGAAGAAAAAACAGAGTAGACAGCATTTTCAAATGCATCAAGAGGCTGCTTTTTTATTTTTTCCCCTTCCACATGAATTATATTCTGACCCCATGCTTTGGAATTTTGAACCATTTCATTTGTCAGGTTTTTGATTCAGGGAATTTAGGATATTTGGCTGCAGGAGCTTTCTGTACCATGTTATTGTTAGGTAGTGTTTGTGCTATTGTAGTAACCACAGGCCCCGCTGCGCCTGAGGCTCTCAATAATCTCATGTAAGGACTTGTTATTGAAAGACACCTGTCCCCATCCGGGCTATCAGCATAACAACAGGCAGAGCTGTGCCAGCTAGGAAGGTGCTAGCAAAATGGAAAGAGGAAAGATGATTGGGGTCCCACTAATGCCCTGCAAGACTCCTCTTGGGACTCCAGACATTAATTTAATCTCTCTACAGCTCAGTTTGGTCTTGAGGAGACAAGGGAACAACCATGGCAAAATGGGAGGAGGCCCTGTTACAGAAGTGGAAATTAGGGCTAGGCAAATAGGTGGCTACTCAGTCTGTGCTCATTTTTAGTCAAATAAAACATATTTTTCTCAACTCGGAACAAGCCATTTCATCTTGTTTTAATGTTTTAAAGTATTTTATGCAATGCAGGAGAACAAATTCCAAAACAAAGTGACTGAATAGAAAAGTGGAAATGGTAATTTTTTTTGAAATACCAAAATTAACTGTTTCATATCTACAATATTGGAGTGTTTACGTTTTTACCCACAAAACTTTGCTGAGGGTTTTTTTTTTCACTGGAATCTGCAAATGCAACACAAATCTGTTAAATGCTTTAGCCAATTCAAGTCACTGGGGGTTTGTGTGGGTTTTTTTCCTTTTCTTTTCTTTTGCCAGAGAGATATTCAATAGAAAATGACAATTGTTTCCACCATAGAGAAAGGAAGGGAAAAAAGCCCCAAACCAGCAAACCAAAAACCAAACCAAAAAGCTTTGCCGACTGTAGTATTCAAGTGGCTGGACAATACTGGGGAGATCCAAAGCTCCACTAGGTTGTTGTAGACAAGGTTCTGGCATGACTGGGTCCCTCAGGAGCTGCACCCAGCTGCATGCAAACAGCATGGAGTCACCCACAGCCCTTCCTGGGTGCTCCCTGCAGCCAGGCAGTGCCACCCACAGCCATCTCCAGCCTGGGCCTCCAGGGCAACTCCTGAACCACGGGGCAAACCCAGGCTCCACAGCCCAGACAGGGAACCAAGCGGGCCCTGGCCATCTGGGATGTACCCAGAGTGCTCCAGGTGTTTGGGAACTGATGCAGAATGACAAGATAGTTTTTAAAGCTTGTGCACTACCTTGTATTTTGTGGATTGCCCTTAAAATCTCTGTCCAGCCTCAAAAGTCTCCCACAGGTAGAATTTTTTTGTTTGTTTCTGTTGTTTTACTTTTAAGCAGAAGAAAAATAGGACAGAAAGACAGAAAGAAAGAATCTAATGAGATGGCTACAGTTTAAAAGACAATTAATCCTATCCAACTTGCATGGTCTAGATCTCTGCAGAAAATGTTAATGACCTTGTAAGACAGAATTTTTTTCCCTCAGGTAGAGGGATTCCTGCTCTCCTACAGTCACTAGCTGTTTCCAACTAGAGCAGCTTCTGGGAGCCACCCAGAGGGAGAAGCTTAGAGAAATGTAATCAGTCGCAGAACTTCTGCTACCTCTGCAGTATCTTAAAGTAGAGGGTGGGGGGAAACCTTCACCAAAGTCCCTGACCTTCAATTAAAAAATTCATATTGCTTTCCTCATTAGTCCAATCATCTGCTATAGCTATTTCCAAGCTTACCCTGAAGGCCCTGCAGAGCAATCCAATTTCAAGGCCAGTGCAGCACAGGCGGGAGCGGTGTTCTTGGGAGGAGCTGTGCTTGTGTTGACACAAGGAGCTCACTTGTCTGGCATTAGTCATGTGAATAAAACAATGTTGGCACACTTTTTGGAAAGAGGATTGCTCTGCTCCCTTATGAAAGGGAGCTCTGTTGCAAAGCATCTCCCTGGCTGCAAAGGCCAGAGTCACCTGCGAAGTGTCACTGGCACCAAAATGACTCAATTCTCGGAGAACCTCCTCAAAGTCAGGTCTTGAACAAAAGGCCTCACAAACTAATTCTCTTTGCTCATCATCTCCATTACTGTAACTAACTGAGAGGCTGCTGTAGAAGTTTAAAGCAGCAGGGGCTAGGAGAAGTGAAAGTTTGGTGTCCATCCGCTCCACAACTTCAGCCCTTAAGCATTTGCAGCAACTCAGAGTCAGCCACACTCCTTAAAAATGAGCCTGTGGTCTTATGAATCTCCTGATGTAGAAGCTGTATTATCTTCTTCTTGATTTCCTTTTACTGCTTCAGCTTAACGTTCTGTGTCGGTGAAAGTACAAACAGGTCATCATGAAGATGCTGGCAGTAGCTCTTGAGCACAATGCATGACTTTCACAAGGCAGTAAAACTTGTAGGGCAATACACAGTATCTGTTTCTGTGCTATTCTTCATGCTAATCTGTGCTAGGATTGCACAACATACTCCTTTACCAAAGCTCTTGATCTTACATTATCTGCCCTGAAAAATTCGTAGGCTTTTATCTCTATATTCCTCTCTACTTCCCTGCAGTTCTTTTCCTCCATCATTAAAAGTAAAACCAGTCTTTTTTTTTTCTATGTCTCCCATCATTTTTATTGTGCTTTTCATATCTTGCTTATTAAGTAGTTACCCTAGGGAGACCTCTTTCTTATTGGAACATACAAAAAGCTGTAACTGCACTTAACATTTGTAGGGAGGAGGAGGGAGGAAGGGGCAAAGGAAGCAAATTTAGACTGAGGTCACAGACACATAGGTGTATGTTCAGTAATATGCCTCACATCATCTCCACTTCTTTCTCCAAAAGCAAAAATACATTCTCCCTTGTTTTCTCCTTATTCCCCAAATCAGCCTATACTGTTAAAAATAATGTACATGGACAAAGTTGTTGTTTTGGGAGCAACACCTATCTGGCTGCTGCTGCTGCTGCTGTGGGGCAGGAGACAGACCAGATGACTTCCGAAGGTCCCATCTGCACTTGTTTTCTAAAATTGCTGGGAAAATAAACCCAAACTTTAGATTTAGGCAACCAGGCATTAGACTGAAAGCTGGTGCCATGTCAGAATAAACACCATTTACCCTACTTTGGGAAGAGTTCTAATGTGCCTTCCACATTGATCATGGCTCTAGTAAGAACAAGCAACCAAACAAAGCTCATCAATATTTTCAGGGGACGAGAACAGCAATTCAAGATAATGAGATCCAGGTGGGAGAAATGCTCCTAAAGTCTCAGAGAAGGGACTGCTTGGATATCTTCACACTCTTGCTCTTGACTGAGCTCTGCTTCCAGCTGAACCAGCTGGCCTGGGCTTCCTGGGTCTAAACCAGCAAACAGCATTGCAAAAGGGTTGCCCCTGTTCCACAGCGTGATTTGTGAGGGTTCACAGGTCTGTGATCTCACAGACCTGTGAGGGAGCCCTAGATGGGATTCTCAACAGGACAACAATGCCAGAACTTTTAGCTCTATAATTTCAAAAATACTCTTTTTTCTCACATCCTGGGTAAGTACCCTGCCCCTCAGACAAGAGAAATGGCCCCTCTCTGGAGGGAAGTAGCTATCACATTATTTATACAAAGTGGAACAGCTCCCAGAGGAGAGACTGAGACAGACAGGCGCAAGAATACCAATATAGCTAAGTGTCCAGGGATATTCAACTGAGAGAGAAAAAACTAGTTCAAATCCTCTCAACTTCTCTTTCTATACATACAGACACATATATATATGTGTTTATATATGCATGTGAAAATCCGTTCCTATGTATACATGCATGTGTGCATATATACATGTGTGTAAATACATGACTGTAAATGAAAGCAAATGGTATGCACACACTTTTTACATGTGTGTACACATACAACATACAGATGTCTCTCACATACACATCCTAAGCTTTCCACCTTGGCCCTAGAAGCTTTGTAAGTATAAGTCAGTTTAATGATGCATTCTTTCAAAATCTTCCATTTTTAACTAATCAGAATCAAGCGTATACAAATACTCTGGTAGCTCTTCAGCAAAAAGAGAAATGATACCTGTGCCTACAAGGTTCATCCAGTCTGCATGCTGGTGGTGCAGATGTTCTTTACCAATAGTGTTACTTGACAAGAAATTAAATCACATTATCTTATGCCGCTTTCTCAGGGGAGAAATTACATGCCTGTAGAGTCCTACCCATGAGTCAGTCCGGCTCTCTGGATGCTTTTAGCAACACCTGCAGGCCCTGCTGCACACACTAGTTCTAATAATGTAATCCTATTTGGAGGGTAATGAACAGGTCTACTTTCTAGGGAATAGTAGTTCTGTATGAAAATTTCCTCTCATTCATTTCAGAAAAGCTGTCTCTGATACAGCCTGAGTGCGTGCAAGGGAGCAGCAAGATGCCTCACACCAGAGACTCTTCATCTCTGACTAGCAGCACTGCCTATGAAACACCAGCACTATCAGATCTTCAGCGGCTCCTGTGGCTCAGAGGAGGGTCTGATAATCATGTGGACCAAGTCTGGCCAAATATCTACCTGGGAGATGCGTAAGAACATATGGGCCTATTGTTAAGCTGTTATCGGTCCCTGGGAGGAGGAGGAAAGGGTGTGGTACACTGGGGAGCAGTGTCTGGATCTTCAGGAATGTTTTTTGATATAAGCTTCCAAAACTGGTGATGTAAAGAGCTTGGATGTCAGGAAAAACATGACATGCAAAATGGTGACTTATTCATAGCGTGTCTGACTTGGTTTTTTTATGTTCTTTGAGCCACCATGGATTTGGCCAGGTAAAAATTATTTGTATTCTAGACTGAAGTCCTCAAAGAACCTATGCCAAATTGATGTCAATTCTGAGATGCATTATGTGGCCTGGAAACTGTGCTCTAAGGCAGTAGACAAGATGCCAGTAGCCCTCGCAGTCAAACAGGGGTAGCAAGATTAAGAGCCAGAAGGAGGAAGACCCAAATGAATTGTACAATAGTGATCTTGGCATTCCAAATGCAAGCTTTCTTTCAAAGATGATAAAACTGAAAATATCAAACAGGAATTTTCATGCAAATACCTTATTCTTGCGACCAATAATATTTATTCCTACTTCCTTTCAATTGGATTACTGCAGATCACCTAGATCATTAGCTCATTTTTCTCAGCTCCTTTTCCTCATGAATACATCAGTTAAGGTTCAGAGTTTTGTAGAATGCCTATAGTCCCAGTTTGTGGTGGGAAGTGGGGTTCACCTAGCTGGTGAACACAATGCATCCACTTCATGTCCAAACCAGGAACAAGGTGTTGCTGCATCTGTGCGAGTTCTCACTCTTGAGACCAGGCACACTATCAATGAGAGATTAGCTCTAAAACTTCCTAAACAAATATTTAAAGGAAAATCTCGACCACTTCATAGAGTAAACCATGTTCCCAGGGATTAACTGCTGGGAGGCATTTGCTTAACTGACAGTATCCCACTGGCAAGTCTGTGCTCCCGCTGCTCTCCACACCTCCATATCACATTTTTCATGCACAAAGCACTATGTGCTTCTCGAAATTTGCTCCTCTGTAAGCAGGATGCAGTTCCTGCATCCTTCCGTAGTGGGAGCAGGCACTAACTTTAAACCATGCTATTTTTGCAGAATGTTAGGAGTGTTGCCAATGTGCCTTTCATGTCTTTCAACAGGTGGGCTGCTAGGAGCAAAACTACACTTCAAAGCCTCAACATTACTCATATCCTTAATGCAGCAGATGGACCATATAGCATCAACACGGGAGCCAAATATTATGCAGATCTGCAAATAGAGTACTATGGAGTAGAAGCATTTGATGATCCTTCCTTCGATTTAAGTATCTTCTTCTATGATGCTGCCAATTTCATAGGCAAGGCCTTAAACTCTTCAGGAGGTAAGAGAGAAGCAAAGATAAGCTTTGGGAGGAAGTTTCAACACAAGCCAAATGACTTTTCCTTGCAGTAACAGGCACCAACAGAGCTCAGAATCAGCATATGGTTCAAGGCAGCACACGCAGAACCACTGAGCAGAGGATGGAGAAGGGTGCCTATGCCATGTGCTGCAGGGAAGGTGGCTGTGCCAGGTCCCCAGACTGGCTGCCCCCAGCCCAGCACGGTGGAAAGAAGGGCAGGCTCTGAGACCGGAGTGTAGAGGGAAGGGCAGAGGTTATGGCACTGCAGATGCTGCCCCATGGGCCCATCCTGTAGGAATCAGCAGGATCTGTGTGCTTCCACATGTCCCTCCCACCCCTCGCACACTGCCGGGGGGGCTCCAGCTGGGGATCCTGCCCTGCGTGCTGCTCCCGCTCCCCGTGGGAGCAGCGGCACTTTGGTGCTGGCTCGAATGCTTCACACGCTTAAGCACTTCACAGAATTGGAGCTTTATTCAGCCTGTCTATTAAGCTAGAGAAGCAGCAGAAGTTAATGAACTAAGTCAAAAACTACGAGCCTGACCCGCAGCCTGCTGAATTTTTGTCAGCAGAGTTTGGATTATGGCCTAGTTATCATAATTTCCATTTGTTCCAGAGTTTGCTCTGACTCTGACTGGCTGCAGGATCTGCTGCTTTCACTGGAGTGCTTTATTAAATCCGCAGTTATAGCTCACACTAGGCTGCTGAGATACAGTAAATTACGACTCCATTTTTACAGGCAGACTATCCCACAGAGTTTGTAGGACTTGCCAGTGATCACAGTTAGGCCTGGGCCAAATTTTTCTGCCAAAACTTGGGTTTTTTCCACAGAAAACTATACTAACAAGTTTAGTCACAGAAAGCTTCTCCTTCCACAGAAAATTTCAACTATTTTAATCTTAGGCCTAAATTAGATGCAGGAGGTCAGTATGAAATACCACCTTGCCTGAGAGGAGATCTTCCAGAAAGCATGAGGATCCACTAATTGTCACCACTGCTTTCTTAACTTGTTTCTAGTGGTTTTTTCTCCTCCTTTTGTCTTTTCCACTTTAGAAATGCTAAAGCACACTCACCTTGCCGTGCCTTTTTGTTTCTGCAGGTAAGGTGTTCGTTCACTGTGCCATGGGAGTGAGCCGCTCGGCAACTTTAGTGCTTGCCTTTTTAATGATCCATGAAAACATGACGCTCGTGGATGCTCTGAAGACAGTGAGTGCTCACAGAAACATCTGCCCGAATTCGGGGTTCCTCAGCCAGCTCCGAGACTTGGACATTAAACTGAACGAAGAGAGGAAAGGAAGCAGAGCATCTCTTACCAAAGGCCTGTGAGAGAGTATTGCTGAAAGAAAGAGGACAAAATCTTATTTCAGTTGCCTGTATCTCTTACAGATGAACTACGTTTATAAATTTAGGAGACAAGTTTATGAGACACCAGGATGCATGTTATTAATAAAAGTAGATTTTGCTTGATCTTTCTGTTTTGCAAAGCCTTCCTAGATTTATATTTATGATTGGTTGTATACTCTATCCTTCACTCTCCACCTTAAAACATTGCTGTCTGCTGCTTTAAAAGAAAAAAAAAAAAAGAAAGAAAAAAAGAGAAAGAGATCAGGTTCCACTTCAGAAATAGCTGTGTTTCAGCAACTAGTGAAGCTCATATCACTTTATGAAGTGTTAGGCTATTTGAGGTGAAAGATGCCATATTATTTATGCTACAGTAATGCTTAGAAGTTTTCTTATGAACCAGCCCCCCACCCCTTCGCTCCCTGTATCTCAGAGGGTTTGTATTTTGAGACTTGAATCTGGCACTGGTTAGTTCTTGCTTTTTCAATTGGTGGAGCTTCTGAGTTGGGGTAAGAGGTTGTTTAAAGGCAGAGCAGCTGGGAAACAACACAAGCCACTCTAAGAAATTATTCCAGGTATCTCTACAGTGTTTTCCTTTTGGCTGTTCATCAGAGCCTTTTTCCTCCATGAAAATATATTTCTTTGAGAGGGCATTCAAATATTGTTCATCTTCCATAGTAAAAATCATTGAGGAAATGCTGCAGAAAGTGCTTCTAAAGAAGAAGGTGGGTTCCCAGCTGAGGCTGGTGCAGGAAAATACTTGACGACAAAGTTCAATGTATCCCAAATTTGTCTGACAGTTCAAAATTATAAAACTCGGGATTTTCTTTCTCAAAAATAAAAGGTTATTAACATTGCAACATCATATTCTGTGGCATTTGCTTTTGTGAGGTGGACTCGAGTGAAAACTGAAGACACACAGGAATGGCAAGGGAGGTGTTGACAGGCATCAAGCTTTCATCTTTGTGTCTCCGGGCCACCATAAGAGCACTCAATAGCTACTGTCATCTGATGGATCAGTGCTGCCTGGAAACTATGTGAAGCACATCTGGCTTTTGGTTCCCAGCGGACAAGCATTTGCAGCACAAAGCCAGCTCCAAAGCCAGCTGGGGATGGCAGTTTGTATTCCTAGTACCAAACTCAGGAATACGGAGGCACGAATACTCCCCACCATGTGAGCTGGATACCCGAAACCGGCACAGCGACAAGGGAAAACGTTCCTTGCCATTTCCGGTATTGTCTTCAAGGTTAATTTCTGCCTTCAGGACAGACAATTCAGCACCTTTTATAATGCTCTTGGGCGATACCTACATCTGCTCTGTGGGCCAGACTACAGGAGTCAGAGCACAAAGCAGAGTATTTGGCACCGAGGACCTGACCCTCCTACCAAGGGCATCTCAGGGGGTTTTACTTGGGACTAACCCTGTGGTTTGGACATCCCTGAGCAGCAGAAGAGAAGTGCTAGAACACTTCTTTGCTTTAGCTCCCTGAGTAAGGAAACCTCCTCGTGAGCTCTGGGGCTGCTCTGCAAAGGCAACAAAACTTCAGCAAGTAGGAATAGCCAAATTAAAAGTATGCTTCAGACCCAAATCAAAATTTAATATGCATGTTTCCGTTACCAATTAAATCTAACAAAGTGATTTAAATTTACAGAACAAGTCAGGGAAACCCCCCCAGTGGATCTGTCTATAGAGATGCCCCCAGCATCAAGTACAAGAACCACACTTTCTTATCCTTCCCCCTCTAGGAAGCAGGAATGAGGCCAACCAGCCATTTTCGGACTGGAGCAAAGGGCAGAGCTGAGGATGCTGTTGCTGGGGGTACTGGAGCATGTGCACATTAAATGCATTCCACAGGATACCACGCTTTTAAAATATCGATTGGTACAACTGGAAATCTGCAGCTTACTCTGATGGTAAAAATACTGTAAACACAGCAAAGTAACACACAGAATGCAGCTTCTCAGGTTGCGATGTCTCATGCGTGGTTTTTCTCCCAAAGGCGCACTCCGCATCCTACCCTGCATCCCACCCCGCATCCCATCCCACATCCCACATCCCACATCCCACCCCGCATCCCATCCCATCCCATCCCATCCCATCCCATCCCATCCCAAAGGGTTCCCGCCCGGCGGCCGCTCCCCGCCTTGAAGCGCTGCCCGTCGGGCTCTGCCGCCCTCCAGGGCGGACCTTTGGCATCGGCAGCATCCAGAGCCTTCCTGAGCCCTCCTGAGCCCTCCGACACGCCCAGAGCCCGCCGGGGCCGCCTTCCCCCCTGGCAGCGCCGCTCCTGCCCCGCTGCAGCCGGCAGCAGGGACATCTTTGCTGTGCCACTGCCAGAGCAGCCGGGGGGGAATGCTGAGCCCCTGGGCCCTCCTGTCCGTGCCGCCTGTGCCGCTGCCAGCCCAGCTCTGCCCACTCGCCA
>VZTA01024894.1:0-90991 GCA_013398855.1 Mohoua ochrocephala | reverse complement strand
CGGGCCAGGGCTCAGCCCAGCCAGCCCCTCACGGCTCACAGCCGGGCTGAGCCGCAGCTGCCCCGCCGGGAGCAGGGGTGGCACCCGCTGCTGTCGGGGCAGCCTCCGGCTCCGTGTCCCGGCACCGCCCGCGCCCTCGGCCGGTCACAGCCGCTGGCACCGCCTGAGCACCGGCCTCCTGCACGGCTCAGCCCCGCCAGCTGCCTCACCCCGGCTGCTGCTGCAGGTCCAAAGAGGGTAGGGGAGTACGGGTTATAATTAACAGAATTAAAAATAGGCTTTGAATAAACTGAACACCCGGAGAAGCTAGAAATTTGTTGTGCAGCTGGCACATTAGGAGGAAAGTGAGTGGTATTATTCAAACAAAGGTAATCCAAGACACCGCAGCACGGGAGCTTCGACTACCAGGCAAGTACCTTTAAGCTTGTTTACAAACCAACCCCCAGTGAAGTCAGCACCTGCACCGAGCAGTGTAACCTCCCCCCAGCCCGCTCCGCCAGCAGCGAGCCCCCGGCAGGGCCAGGCCGGAGCAGCGGCTGGCCCCTTGTACTCAGCAACTCCAATATTTGTGAAATTCGAGTTTGCTTTCCAGCTGGGCTTACAGGCTGAGGATTTCTTGCTGAAAATGATGCTTAAGAAACCAAACCCATTTTATTTAAATACCAACCTGGCTTGTATTTAGATTTCTTACAGATCTATCTTTAAGATAATAGCCATGAAACACTGGATGTGGGTTTCCTTCCTCTCAGCTGATGTTCACAAGTCGGTCCTGGGAAGGGAGAGACTGTCCAGCCAGTTACACTGGAGAAAATGTGAAACAGACTATGAATAAAATGGTGTGCAGTTCACAAACAAAACCTGGGAGGAACAGAATGAAAGAGTAATAAGTTTGAGAGGAGAGTAAGGGGGAGGGGGGACTTCTGGGATTTTTTTGGTTTTTGTTGGGTTTCTTTTAATACTAACTCTTTATAGTTTGGGGCATTTATGGATTATTTATAACTAGGATAGACTTTTCAGACAGAGATGGGATTTTTAATATCAGCACTCAGAACATTTTTATTGAGGAAATATGCTTGTATGGCTGTGGAAGCCATTGTGATGCTTAGAGTAAAAGAGTACAGAAGGAGAAGACTGGGTTAAATTAATTCCTGCTAAATACCTACCAGCAGACTTGCTGTCTGTATGGGGAGCTGGAGACAGAATTGTACCAGGGTAAAAAGGATAGTGTGTCTATTTATAGTGCTGCCTTCAACACCATAGGAATTCAAAGGAAAACTCCCAACTCAGCACACAGTCTTCTCATCATCTTCTTCTGTCAAGATTAAATGGGGCCTGAGATCATTTCCCCTACAAATCCTTTCTAGGAAGGATCTGTTCCTCTGTGCAACAAGGAACTGCCATGGTACAAATCACTCCAGAGGTCAAGTCCTCACCCAGCCAAATGTCACCACTTTGGGTAGTCAGAGGAATCGGAGAAAGAGACAAGCCTCACAAGCCTCAGCACTTAAGCAGGAAAGGCCAAAACCGCCTTGCCTGCCGTGCATCCCTGCTCCCCATACTGTCCCCTGCCCTTCTTATACCAGGTGCTCTGGGGCACTTGCAAACAAAAGGGTAGGTGTAGCTCCAGCACAATCCCGGTGCCAGGCAGCAAAGAGAGGAATAGGAACAGGGTACTGGCACAGAGTTGTGGTCATTCACGGTGTCACTTGAGATGAGGCCCTTACCCTGTGTGCCCCTCTTGCCACTGCAGAACCATCCATCTCTGGGAAGGAATGGGCTGCAGTAGGTGTGTGGAGCACCTCTTTATCAGTAGAAATTATCTCTATTATTGTACTGTTCAGAGTACAAATGAAAGCATCTTTGGAAAGGGTATTAGCAAAAACCTGACTGCCACTCTAAAAAAAAGCAGACTCCTGGAGTTCCTTAGTTCCCCTCTTCTTTTAGCATCATGGCGCCTCAGATCTTTCCTTCTCATCTTCCACCTTCCAGTTTCCCTTTAATAAGAGCTGCTTTTTCGTTCTTCACAAAGCACTGCCTACTTTGTCTCAATGCTCCTCTTTTGTAATTCTGTTACCAAGCTGTCTGCTAGGTGGGGAGCAGAAGGTGCAGGACTTGGTGCTGCCTTTGAGGTGCAGGTAATTATTATGTGCATCTGTTATGGTGGTTGCTGCCTCAACAGGTGGAAAACATGCTGTTCTCTGATAGATTTGCAGCACTCCATGCTCCTGCCTTGTCTTTTCTCTAAAGACAGTCGTGTGGTGTTCCTAAAATAATAAACACAGCCTCACTGCTGCCACAAAAACCCCTGGTAAATATATTTTTATGGGAATGAAGTATTAAAGGATTTGAACACTTACTCACTGAAAGCAAAATGTGAGCAGTAAGGTTGGGTAAAGATTCAAAGGCTGGTTTGCTTCCTTTCCCTGGGGCACATCAAGGCTGTACTGTTTGCACTTTAGAGATGGATAGTGGGGAATTACTTAACCCAAAATGATGGAAACAATTCAGACTATAATAATATAGCATGAGAGTTTCTCATATTACATCTATTCCCCATACTGCTGGCTATATTCTGCCTTCGGATTCACGTGCACAACTCTCATTGGAATCTGGAGGAACTGTATTTGAAGCCAAAATGCATTTCATTGTCTTTTTGAAGTCTCTCTGCAGTTTCATGGCTAAATTCTAAGCTCAAGAACTGGGAACAAAGCTTGTCTAAACATTTCCCAGTGTCTGTCTCTGTGAGATTCCCATCTGCTGAGTTTTATTTTGAATTTCATCTTCCTACTCTCCTAAAAACACAAATCAGAAACACACATTTCCTCTGCCCTGGAGTGCAGGAGTCACCTAATTTCCCAGCAGGTTCTCTCACAACATACAATGGATCCAAGTTTGTCTAAAAATGCTACAAGCCCTTTGTGGAGTAGAAAGGGAGGAGACCAGAAATGTGGGCCAAGTTTCTGAGCCTTGTGAACACCCTCTGCCCCTCAAAGGGACTCCATTTCCTGTTTCCTCTCTCCCAAAAATGTCACCTGGGTTTGGGTTTCATTAAGAGAAATATACATTGCTCGAGTCCAGGCTCTAACTCTTTGGTTTGTGCTTCCTGCTGACACTGCAGGGATTACAAGAGCCACGAAAGCCGAGTCTGACTTGGGGCTTCACATTTGCTACGATAGCAGAGCAAATTAAATGGAGAGCATGTTAAGTAGGTTGGGAGATTGTTGTTGACCAACAAATCTTCATTAAGTTCCTGCACCAAGCTGTGCTGCACCTCTGATGAAACTGATCATTGTTTCTCCTTCTATGTTTCAACTATTTCGCCACCAGATTTAAGAGAAACTCAAACTTGCTTGAGGTCTAATTAGAAATAAAACATAATATTAATCCATCTTGCTCCATACATGCACCCACTTTGGAGGTGTTGGTGCATCTTTCAAATAGGCCAAGCTCCACTCTGTTCACCACCCGTTATTTACTGCCTTTGTTTTGCTAGTTCTTTTATTTACTGCCAGTGACTCGTGGAGACTTTGTTCACTGGTTTATGGTGACTGTCTGGATCACTGGTTTGCATCACCAGATGCAAACTCTTGAGTTTCAGCTCAAGAGTTGCCAGCATGAACCCCAAGAGTTCATACAACTCGCACCTCCCAAAAGCTAAGCCTGTGCCTAGAATAACAGGCCTTCACAGGATTAGAGCAAAGTCCTTTTCTGGTGATGTTGGTGACTGAAGGGAGGCTACCACAACTGGGGACTCTGAGAGCCTTCCCTGCAGACCACTACAGAAATATGGCTCCGTAGGTATAACTCAGGTGCCAAGTTACTCTGCTTTATGGGCTTTAAAACCACTCTGTCCAGTTTAGGACAGAGAGGTTTAAGGGAAAAATGCAAAGTAAATACAAGGAAGTACTCGGCAGTGCTGAGAATGACACAGCCTGCAAGATCCTCTGCCCTAGACTGTCTTTGCCATGAGGGAAGAAACAATTACTCTTTTACGTATAATGTAAGGAACAAAATGTCCGTGCAAATACAGCATAAATAGGGAAGTTAGCTTTCAGTATTATTCTTTGACAGGTACCATTTGTGGTGGCCAAACTACTTGTTGGCCATGGAGCTTGGCCATACCATGTTGTCCTCAGAATCAGATAACACTTGAAAAATTCAGATGACCCTCAACCTTTTCCATATAGAAAAGAAAACATCGATTATTTGGGTTTATGCAGTAGCACCCCACAACACAAACTTCTGTGGTTCCCAGCACTTGGGCACTGCAGCCTCCCCTTCACAAAGGTGCCTGTTGTGTCCCAGGCAAGACTGAAGAGTGCCACCATAACAGCTGCCTTCTAATGGGATATGATTTTTTTTTGTGTGTTAGAAGTTACCTGTTTTCTATGCTATCGAAGAAAATACGTTCTGTTTTTGTAGTGGGTGATCTATGACATTTGAGGGCACATATTTTTAACTGCTAGTTTGTTTTTAGAAAGATGGTAATAGTTAACCTGGAGGACAAATGGTCACAAATACCTATAATCCCAAGAGCTAACACAATTGCTGGGAAATTCTAGACCTCAAATCAGCTCTGCTACAGAATATGATGAATTCCTATTTTTTTCCCTTCCACAGACTTAGTAGCAAGACTTTACAATGAGAAGAAAGCAATTTGCTTAGCTGACTTGGGATTTCATCTCCTTCCGTTACATCTCTCAGACTATACACACATCAGCAAGCAAGCCTCAGCTGTGTTCAGTCTCACTCTGACCTCTAATTTGATTTACTGGCTTTAGTTCTCAAATAGTATATTACGTTATAACTCAAAGGATCTGATTAGAACTAGCTGGTATTTTAATGATTTATGAGGGGCATCTGGGACAGCATGGGTAGCATACACATTGTGTCACTGCTATAGGAGGAATTTGCATTGATCATACCAGCATGCTCCAAGACAAGAGCATGTCAAATCCCAATAAGCCTTAGTTCACAAACTTGATCTGACAGGTGGCCAGGCTTGCACTGGGACTGACCATAGTTCTCATGGTGGGAATAAAACAAAACAGCTGGATTGCTTCTAGCCATTGCATTATGAGAGGATTTCCATTCCTTTCTATTGTTCTATTTCTGTCTCGCAGTGCTTAAGAAGGTGTTTATCCTTCCCAGTTTTGTAGCCAGAAACCTGGGCCGCAGGAACTTGCAATCAGCTCTGTGGTTTATCCTTCTGCCAGAAGACACTGGTGCGAAATACAGGCTACTGGAACTAACCTTCCAGACCTCTCCACGTCCTGCCATGGCTATCAAATGGCTAGCAAGGCTCAGATCAGAGAGGCTGGGGTGTGAGAAAGATAAAGAAACAATTAGACCGCACAGTTGGTTTAAAGCCATAATATCACTGCATTTAAGAAGAGATCGTACTATTATTTTTTTAAACAACTGTAAAAAAAGGACTTTGCAAGCACAGAAAGAAGGGTATCAGGAGCACAGTGATTAAAGGGTTCCTTGTCCTTGTCTTGATTTTATGTGTTCTGAATTTTCTTTTGAGCACTGAAGCCAACATCTGCCCAAGCATTCCTAAAAAACCTTGTCCACCAGCAGGGAAGTCCAACCTTGATGGTTACTCACCTCCTATTGTAAACTGCCTTTCACTTGCTAGAGGTGAGTAAAAGCTTTTGACTCGCATTAAACTCGAGGTCAACTCTTTACTCAGGTCCAGCTATCGCTACCAGTGTTTGGCAGCACTCTGCCCCTGGGCTGCCTCCCAGCTCAGACTCGTGGAGAGATGTAGCGAAATCATCAGGCTTAACTTTACCATCTCCACCTGTGTGGTGGGAACAGCACTGTTCCTCACAGGATCACTGTAATAACAACTATGAAAGGCTTTCCAGTACCCAAGAACCACCAGGGAATCTTGGCTGCCTACCTCCTGCTGTTTCCCGTCTCGCTTCCTAGCAGGTTACTCAACCCTCCTGCTAGCCAGTGTAGGGGATAAGTGTCTGCTGTCTCCTGTAAATTGGGTAGCAGAGCTGTCTTTGTGGTGCTGGTAGAGACCACAGGACAAGAACAAAGAGCAGTGAAACTTCTAATGCCCTCCAACAGAAGAGACACAAGAAAAATAAGAAAAAGCAGCAATATATTGTTTTTAAGATAGAAGAACATACCAGAGCTAGTCACAGGGGAGAAGGGCTTTGCATTGTGCCATCCTTTTGGTTAGATCCTTGGGGCAGAAACCATTCATTTGTAATGGGATTCTTTGAATTCTGAAGCCTGATGTTTTCAGTTCTGGGCTGGAGGACACTGCTCTAGTAGTTATTGTTAACAGCAGCCTCGTTCACCTTCAGATGTGGGCTGCTAAACTCTCTTGGGCCACGGGATGCTGACCTAAGGGACTGCATTCCAACTGGGGTTTTGTGCAAGGCACAGCACAGAAAATCCTTGGCCTCTAAACCTTGCCAAAGCAAGAAATAAAGATGACTTTGGCTCATTTAGGAGGTGACCTGGGAAAATTAGATGAGGCTAGATTAGGAATATGCAACATGGAGTAAATCTGAAGAATAAAACCGTGGCCGAGAGACTGGAAACAGCACCCAAGTGGCACTTTGTCCTTCTTCGAGCAAGCTCGATGCAGCACACCTGGCTTTCTCATGTTGTGTTCAGTTGGATGTGTGCTGTCCAAATCAACACCCCTTCCATAGCAGACTGTATACAAAAGAGTGTAGGACTTTGGCTGCGTGGCAGTCACAGTTTCGCCCCAAACAGCCATGGAGATGGAGCAGAGAATGTGCCTGTGCTACAGCATGAACAGGCTCTGTCTCCCACACAGTAACAGTGTGAGGCTGAAGTGCATCACCACAAAGGTGAGCCTCCAGACCTCCAGGTCTGCGTCAGAGAACAGACTCAGCACATTTCAGGCCATCTGTGAATAAATCCAATCTTGTACCTCTCCCCAGGGTCATGCTGTACTAACAGCATCCAGTAACGAGAGCAACACACGCTCCCTGCAACGGCAGGCTGCAAATATTGGTAAAGCATTGCTACAAGCCATGAAAAAGCAACTAGGATTTGTGTTGTTCAGGGAGGGTGAGGGCTTTGGAGTAGTTGTACCATAAAACCAGTGTCAGCCAGACAACCCAGCTGGTTCCGACTGGCAGCTCCAAAAGGAAATCAAAGCGGCACATGTTGCTCCTGATTTAGAGCAACCTGCATCAACTTGCCAGCCTGTCTTTCAGAAATGTTTCATCCTTCAATTTTTCAGTAAGCTTCTGAGGGTGCTTCTAGGAGGAAAAACGGAGCTTACCAATTCAGAGAATACCAGTTTTCACCCCAAACATGTTATTGCTGGAGGCAAGAGAGATACGGTGATGTAACAATTCTTGAGCCCAGAAGAAGAGCCAGCCTTAACAGAGAACAAATAAATTTTAGGTAGGCTTGTCTTCAAGTGCAAGCATAGTGATATCAAGAGTGTTTCATAGCATGTCTAAGAACTGTTTCGTGCTATAATGCTATAGATTGGGATTTTTGCTTTCTCAAGAAGTAGTGAAAAATGTCAGTACTGAATGGAGGAAGGAATTAGAGACTGTCAGAACTGACAGTGAAGTCTGATGGCTGAAGTCCATTGCAGGAGAGGACACCGGCAATGATATTTGATGTAGGAGCAGTAGCCTAGCCGGGAGCTAGAGAGATTGTCAAATATGGGCATGGTGCTGCAGTCACAAATAGCAAGGAGATGTGGTAGATTCATTTTGGACCAGCTACTGTCTTTGGGTCATATGAAGTATGTCTGCTGGTCTACCAGATCAGGTTGGGTTAATGGGTGTAAGGATGCACTTGGCAGCTGAGAGCAGAGGGCCCAATGGGCTCCAGAGGGCCTAGTTTTGCAGCTGAACTTCTATGCTCACAGCCAAAAGCCAGATCTTTGCAGAGACTAGGGCTGGAAGGGAACCGTCTTTGCTTTTGTTGCTTGCCAAGAGCCAAGTTCAGGTCCTTAGAGCTCTACAGTGCTCTTGCTCCAGCTGATGACTTCATGAACACCTAGTGCTGGGAGGAACACAGCTCCCTGCACAGCCTTAAACTCTGCGTTTCCCTGCATGTGCGATGACATCATTGCCACCTGAGGGCCCAAGCTCTGCTCTTGGCAGGTAAAAGCCTTTTGGGTCACCTTACATTGGGGTTCTTGCTCTCGATGCATATTTATGTAATGATTGCTGGATGGCTGTAATTAAATGACTGTAAAGCACTACCTAAAATGCACCAGTAATAAATTCTTAATAGCTGATGCCATAACAAGCAGTTACACAAAAAAATATATCGTAACCTGCAGATTGTTAACAGTGTCTGGGCCTGTTTAATGCTCAGCTTTAAATAGTTACAATGCACACTATTAAAAGGGCATGTAAAATTTGTAACCAGTAAATAAAAAGTCCAATTCAGAAACAAAATGTACCCAAGCTTCAGCGGTGAAGAAGCCACAGAAGAGCTTGGGGTGGATAAACTATCTCTTATCTCTGCAGTCCTTCTGGTGGTGCTACCTATCAGCCGTGGTTTCTGTAAAGCATACTCCATGTACATTCCTCTGCCTGATACAGATTCCGTCCATGCCTCTGTCCTGACTCATAGACATGGTTAGGATCCCACTTATATTATAAATATGTCACTAGGTACAGCAACCTGTGGTTTTTCATTTTGTGAGGAAGGGATGGGTCAGGGAGAATTAATTTTGCTGCTCATATTTTTCACTTCTCTTATCCACTCAAAGCTGCTGTGTGGGCAATAACTCTACAAAGTTGGTTTCCCATGGCTAAAGAATAAAATAAACATACGTTCGAGACCCAGAAGAGTTAGCAAAATCAGCAGGTGGCCAGGTTTTGCACACTTGGTACAACATTGCTGCACATCAAAGGATGGCTGAGTCTGTCTAGCCACTGTCAGGAACTGCACACATGGTTGGTGAGTACAAATGTACTAACCAGCTGATGACAAGAGAATATTTTATACTACAGTCACAGAAAAAACGCCGAGGCCACCCTGCCTTGGGGCCTGCTTGCTAATGTACATCCTGAAACAGTCAAGACAATCAGGTCTGAGGATTGCAGCCTGGCCCACAGACTTGCTGTGAAAAAATTAGACATTTTTGAGGCTTCTGAGGCCTGGCAATCCATAATATCAGTGGAAACGGGTAAATTCAGCATATTTGAGAACCAGGATGGGTTGATTAATTTCTTCCTTACATTCGAGTAGTGCGTTGCATCAGAAATATAGCTGCTGATTTGCCTGGATGGCACACAGAGAAAATTTTACTTGGACAGAGGGGAAGCATCACAGTTCCTCTGAAGTTAGGACAGAAAACGTTTGCCAACACAATACTGAGAGGAAGAAAAATCAGATGTTTTTGCTTTCTTTGTGCTGCTCAAAACTGTTCAGTAGAGAGATTTAGTCTGCTCCTCAACATAGGCCTTGTGTGGTCTGTGGAGAGCAAGTTCACCTAATGGATTTTGCCAGGTCTCACCAAGTGGGTGCCTTGCCCTAAATGTATAGCTGGGCTACACTTGTGGGTCTGGAAGCCTCTACTAAATTTGGAAGTGCTGTTCAGATTACATCCTCCAGCTGCTGAAGAGATTTTCTTACAAACAGTTGGCTACTCAAATACCTTATGCTTCCCTAGACACTGCCTCTATCTCAGCTTTCAAGTCCAGCCAACCCTACCTCAGTCATTGCTGTGTTTGATTCATATCATCTCTGTCTCATAGTGCTCCTAGCAATTGATAAATTACGACTCCAGCGAGACTATTGGGTTAAACGCTAAGGAAGAAAGAATGATGACAGCAATACTTGTCATTTGTGTGGCGATGTAGCAACACAAAACCCTCTCTCAAACATATGCTATCTTGGAGGAACCTTTCCAGGGGATAGGCTTCCTGAGAAATGTTTATGGCTCTTGAATACCTGATAGGCATGAACTTGACACGACCTACTTGGCCAAGCCCTGGCTTCGCCTAGTCTTTTACCACCACAAATCAGTCTATTCGAAATATAGTCAGACTCATATCTTCACTGGGATGGCAAGGTTATAGCACATAGCAGCTTGAGAAAACAAGGATGGAGGCTGCTTTGTTCTCAGGATTTAAAGACTCAGAAATACCTTTACTTACATCATAAGAAAATGGCTATGTTCTACTCATACAGAAAAGCCAGTATAGGCCCTGGGATGATTAGTATATTTGACACTTGATTGAAATGAGAGCATTGACATCCTTATATTATATGCAGATCCCTCCTTTATCTTGGCATTGGAAAACTCAAGTTAAAGCAGAGGTTGTAAAGGCTTTCTACTAAATATCCTAGACACAAGAGTTGTTTTTTCCTCCTGGCTTACCACAGCATCATGCTGCAGGATTTTCTGCTGCTTCATCTCAGCCTTCATACCATCCTCTCAATTTGATCTCATATCAATGTAATGTCAAATTACACTGACTTTTCATTTGTTGTTTAATTAAATGCTGGGAAATTGGAGAAACTGGATTAAAGGTGGCATATGTTTCCAAGGACTGAGACACCTGTAAAGGAATACTTGTCTCTAAAGGCCTTCTCCTCAGCATGGCACTGAATAGCACTAATTATGTGACAGGTAAAGCTTTAGTCACTGAATTAACTGAATCCCGACCAAAGCATCCACAGTATGTGCAGTCCATAGGGGCATTCACTGCTGGGCAGTCAGGAAGGAGGCGATATCTGGGACCTCTCACAGGACCACTTTCCTTTCTTCCTGGGATAGTTGATACATAAGGAGCCATTGACCTGGCCACTCTCACAGCCCAACTGCAGCAAAGCCACCAACACACATCAGTCTAGGGGGTGGCTACAGGTGCAGGCAGGGATGGAGGCACAAACAGCCCGTGTCATACTCTGGGTCACTGCATCATCAGAATGACCTGCTTGCAATAGGCCTGTTTGATTGCAATCCTCCTGCTACTTGTAATTAAGGAAATTCTATTGCATAGTTCAGATACAATTACAGTTGCAGTACAAACCAATTCAAAATTAATATAAATACAATGGTAAAATTTCTCCTATGTGATTGAATAATTACCATAATGCAACTCCAGCAGAGCAAAGATCAGGACTGTTTCATGTCATCGTCATTCAGAAACCAGCATTCGAAAATCGTATTGCTCGTTCATACAACACACGTCTCAGAAACAGATCCACTACAAAAAGTCAGTATAGAGGAATTGAGCTGAGAATCATTAAAACCATATTTTTTAAATGAACAGCCATCACATTATTACATATAATCATTTTCCTTTATCACTGAATTTTTTTAATCTGTCCATGTTCCTTGTAAAACATTACACAAAATTTTAATCATAGCATTGTTCTCTTTAAACATGTGCATTTTGATAATGACACTTGGCACGTATAAATTTAGTGAGTTCAGATGTTAGACTGATGCCAGAACTGAGTAGTCATTTATTCAGAAAAAAAATTATCTTGTTTTTCTGTCTGTAAATTTTCTATGGAAAGCTA
The DNA here is from genome assembly GCA_013398855.1 of Mohoua ochrocephala. Taxonomy (NCBI): domain Eukaryota; kingdom Metazoa; phylum Chordata; class Aves; order Passeriformes; family Acanthizidae; genus Mohoua; species Mohoua ochrocephala. The sequence goes on along the minus strand of VZTA01024894.1, from coordinate 79,483 downwards.
TTATTTTTTTCAGTGCAGTCATTATTCAGCATGTTAGTTGAATAGTCCTACTGAGGCTTCTCTGCTTTTGAATCATTCACAGCCTGTTAGTTGCAGTTATTTCACATTTGAAATTTGAACTCCAGTCCTTCCTTTGTATTGGACGTAGAGTTTACACAACCTGATGCTATTCTCCTGTTAAAAAAATGTGACCAGAATGAAGATGAAAAAAGTTTTGTACACACCATCAGCAGTTCACATCTGTGTTTCAACAGGAGTAAATTCTGTAGCCATAACACAATATCTATGTGAGCACAAGCTGAAAGTCGTCTTAGGATAATTCTGAAGCAGTCCCATCTTATAAAGACCATTATTCCACAGCTTTCAATATCCATGCAGCACACAGTACCTCCTTTTGCCCAGCCTATGCGGTTACGTTCCCTTCTAGAAACAATTTTAACAAAACAAAACAGTCTTTGAAGGAGTCCTTCTCCTTCTGTGCACTATACCTCACAGTTATCTGCCCAGCTCCTGTGAGGCTTAGGAAAGCAAGGCTGACAGCAGCCTTCAGTCCTCTGAGGTAATAGGAAAATCAAAGTATTTATACAGTGGAGAGGGCAAGAGAAAAGGATAAATGGCAGTACTGAATAAGAAAAAACCAAAACAGTTTAAAGCAACTTTACAGGGAGTGAGAAGTGCCCTAGAGTGGTCATTAGCCACGCTGCAAGGAATTAGGTACTTCAAATAAGGGGAACGTTTTCTGCAGATATTATGAGGTGGGAAGGATTGGAGGAGACTGTTATTCTTGAAAGTACTTAATGAACTGGCAGATGGCCCTGTGGTCAGGACACAGGAAATCCAAGTCCCATTTCTGCTGCAGACCTCCTGTGTGGGATCAGAGGAGTGTCCAAAATCACCAGCAGGAGACAAGCAGAGCTGGCACAGGGGACACTGGGGTGGCCATTGTCAAAGCAGCAATCAAAATCAATGGGAGATGCCTGTTCCAGGAGGGAATTCCTCCATGCCTCCTCTTGCATAAAGCCATCCAAAATGGGCAAGAACATCTGCTTTTGTTTTCACAGTAAAAGCTGACACTGGAGGAGATATGCACATTTGGGAGGGGAGCACATTCCACAGCGGAGCTCTTTGTAATGCTCTTGTAACAATACAGGACCATTCTGGGAACATCACTTGGTGAAAACTTACTGTATCCAAGAGGCCAAAGCTGCCATGAAGGTGGCAGGAGAAGGTGTACTGAAATAACAGAGGGCTCTGCCTGGCAACTGGGTGGCAAGGTAGATCACCTCATGTGCATGGCAGAACAATGCAGGCTTGTAAGGGCCACCTTCTGTGGCCTAACTCTGACACTTCCCTCCATCTTTTCTATGGATATTTCGGGGAATAAGTTGCTTCATTTGTCCTTCAGCAAAGCACTGTATTAATAGGAGGGTGCAATGAGCTCCCAAAGCAGGCTAGCCTTCAGATCCTCTTGCTTGGTCTTTGTGCATGCAAAAAAAAAATTACACCGAAATGTGAACTTAGGGCTAGAAAAGATACCTGGATGGGAAACTAGGAGAACATTTCACCGCAGCTGGTGTTTGAAAAGAAATCGTCAATGAAGAAATCGTGCTTGAACTTAAAAATCCATTTGTTAACGACAGGTATGTTCAGAAGAAAGATGCGAGATTTCAGGTTTGCTGTCCTGGACTTTTTTACCCCAAACCACCCCTCAAATCACTTATGTAGAAGACATGCTTCAGGCAGTGCCAGAGCAAGACTTTGACTCACTGACTACAACTTCACCCATGTCCAAGACAGGTGCTTCTGTTTTAAGGCTCGTGAGTTGACAGATTTCTTACTGTCTATCTAATGCAGATGTTTGGCTCATTTTTAGAACATACCAGAAAAAAGTTCAATATTTTCTTAGAATAGAACTCTGAGAAAAATATCATTTCTATTCCCCTCTTAAAAAATCCTCCTAACAGTTCAAATCTACAGCTAACACTGTAGAGGAACCACTGTTTCAAAAGAAATGTACTGTATGGAAACAGAGTAATTCCAGAGATAAAGTGATGCCTAAAAAGTGTTTCTCCTTGTAACTGAAGTACTTGCTTCAAGATTAGAAATGGGATGGTTCGTGGAGGGAACAGAGGGGAGAGGAATGCAAATTAAACAACTTATTAAAAAAATTAGTTAATGTTCATATGAATGACAGCTGGAATCACTGTAACTCATCCAGATTTTTCTAACATGAACGTTTGTCATGAGGACAACCAGTATGGCCGGTAAATACCATTGGAAAGAACCAAACTACTCCGTACAGAGTTTTCCCCATTGAAGTTGACCGTTAATAGCTAACCAGTGAATAAGATTTTGCATGACCTATTCTATTCAGTGCAGATCAGTTTGTTGAGCAAATTAGAAGACAAATCAGATTAAGTATATATGAGGAAGCCCTAGTTACCTGGTTAAGGGAAAACTTCAGCATACCAAATTAATACCTTGTTTCTACACCCTTTGGGTAGATATATTTACACAAGATGTTTTCCATAGCATTACCTCTTTCCATGTGAAAGCAGACGTCTTGTGCTGGCATATCAAGGGCTGGGCTTTTTCACTGTGCTAATAACAGCGTCCAGAATTCCAGACAGTAGTAGGAACTTCCCCATTTCCTATGAAGAAAATAATCTTAAAAAATATAATGAAGTTTTAATCAACTGTTTGACAAGGTGAGAGGAAGAAAGGGGGCTGTCAGAAATCTCTCTGGCTGGTGGTGAATGTCTGCCCTCCCCTTTCAGGATGGCCTGGGACTCCTTGTGCAGCCAGGACTTACGGCGGCCCAGGATAAGAAGTGCCTCAAGCTGGATGCCCGGCGGTGGGAGCAGCGCTGGGACACCATCCCTGCAGGAGCTGCGGCGCCTGCTCTGCACACGCACACACCCCACAGGGCACGTGGATGAAGTCTGGCCAAACCTTTATGTGGGAGACCTGTAAGAGACAGGAAGGGCTGAAGGTTATTGCAATTCTTCCCCCCAAATCTTCCACTCTTTATTTAAAGAAAGAGAGCTAGGCACTAATATGGGGACCTCTCACAACGGGTCTAAATGTTGTACAAGACTGAACTGTGCATAGGATGCTGTAGCATAGAGAAAACTTATCCTAACTAACTAAAAAGAATATTCCCCCTCCTGGTTTCTCCTCCTACATTAGTGCAGGAGTCACACACTGCAACAGCCCACTGGAGCTGTGGCATTGGCACTTCAGGCAGTCATGCCAGAGCTGGGTAAACAGGATCAAGCTCATTTTCTCCTCACTTTGCCAGATGGCATTAGTCCCCTGAACTGATGAATGCTCAGCAGAGGTGACTTGGTGAGAAAGCCCTTGAAATCAGAAAACCCTTAGCTCGTGCAGAAATATCTCCACCACCACCTTCTATCAGCTGAGAACCATCTAAACATATGTTTGGAAAAAAATGAGGGACATCTCAGTCAGTTTCTTAACAAGTCACTTCTGTCTCAAAGCAACTTGTGGGACACTTTAGACCTGATCAACCTGTCAGAAAAATAGCCACTACCACTTCCTGAGTTGTAACAAACTCACCGTCAGCAGCATGTTCTTCCCTGCATTGCAACACAGCAAGCAAATATAATTCCCCATCTTTCTTCCAGGTATGTCGCTCGTGACAAGGCACAGCTGAGCCGCATGGGCATCTCCCACGTTGTGAATGCTGCTGCCGGGAGGTTTCGCATCAACACTGGGCCCAAGTTCTACGACGACTTGCCTGTGGATTACTACGGAGTAGAAGCAGAGGACAACCCAAACTTTGATCTCAGCATTCACTTCTATCCAGTTGCTCAGTACATCAGAGCAGCACTGAATTCCCCAAGAGGTAACTAGGCCATCTGTGTATGTTGCATATCTTCTGCATAGCAGACGAGCAGGGCAAGTTAGCAAATATTGTTTGACATAAACCAGCTACCTGCACGTGGGTAAGAGTGGAGATACCCAAACCAAGTAGCATCCTACCTGCCTCCTGAACTCCTAGAGTGAGTGGGAGTTCTCCTGTTTCCCTGAAACAGGGAAGGATGCACTGAACAGGCTTTTAAAGGGATTCTCCCTATGCCCAGTGTTATTCATCAGCGAAAGACAAAATAGCAAGTGTCCTTTATTACGTACAGGGATACGCCGACCTGGGAGGAGGCACATTATTTGATCTTTTCAAATTAGTGATGGGATTTAAAATAAAAGACAAGTGCAAGCATCATATTTGAGTAAGAAGATTCAACTATAATGCTACAATCTGTGCAAGTCCTACAAGCACAGAATAGGGAAGAACTTGCTGGAAAGCAATTCTGTAGAAGGGAGCTTAAGCAACACCACCAGCCAGGAATAATGTCATGCTGTTGCTAGAAAAAGTATAACTTTGAAATAGGAGGACAACCCACAAAATCCTCAGACTCACTAAATACATGCCAGGTACAACACCAGAGGCTTGGGGCTAATGGGGGATCATTACTAATAAGGGCAAGCCTTCACAAAAGCAAGTCATTACTGTGCCACAAAACTGTATAGATACTACTCGAAAGTAAGTGATTTATTAAGAGAACAGTTAAGCACTTAGCAAACAGTTTTGCTTGCATCATGGTGAACTTTAATTTCAGTCAGGGTCCTAAAGTACTAACTACCCAGCTTAATTATATGCATTAGTAGATCTGATCCATACCATACTGGCCAGGAAGGAGCGGCACAGTAACTGCAAGCAGTGTACCTTCGTGCTAGGTACCTCAGTGTTTCCTGCTCTTTGGAGGGCTTGATCTGTTCTGTTAGAAAATATTTGCCTTCGTGCAACTTAGGGCTGCATTTGGGGAATTTGGATTTTCACCCATTTCTATTGCAGCATATGCTATTTGCAATTGAAGTCATTATTGGCAGTGCTCCAGAGAAAGGTAAGATCCAAAATCTATTCACGTGTGTGTAAAAGCAAAGTTCCAGATCAATTGACAAAAGACAGAAAACAACAGATGAATTGTGGAAGCCACAAATAGCAAACAAAACTAGAGCTTTGCAAAATGCATGCCGAAAGGCTAAGTTATGAATGCAGAACAAGTTACGGCTCAAGGCATATTTAATCCTACTCCCATGCTTTTAATACTGCTTTACTGAGCTCCATATGGAAGCAGGGTTCTGGGAATGGAGACAAGGTGAAATTTAATCATACGCTGTCCAGCTGTTGCTGACATTCATCATTTTGAGGAAAGCGCAACAGTTTAGAAAATATATAAACAAGATGTTCTGGAAGCATAATTTCCTGAGGTACAGAAATTTAGCAGCTAAATACCCATGACCTGTGCAGGGATGAGACAGGGAGGGGATTGTTATTCACATCATTTAGAAGAAGAAAAAAAGTAGTGTTTATTATAAGCAGTGAAGTTGAACAACAACAAAAAAATATACCAGGTGACAAGAGGCCTGTCCATATTAAATACAGGATGTAACAAGGTATTACTGTTTGGTTGAGAAGTCATTTAAGACTGCTGCTTAACTATTACAAGCAAATCCAACAATTTTTTTTTCTTTAATGGAAATATATTATCCTTTTTACCTAAGAGGACAAGTCAAAGTTAAGACTATCTGAGGCACAAACGTGTTTAAAACTATAAATCAAGTACTCATTAGAAGTAGGTAAGAACTGTTATTCCATCATGCTTGAAAAAAAATTCTGATGCCTTACACCACAAGTCCAGAAAACAGAATAGACAGATTTATTCCGGATTTCTACCTTAGCTGAACAGAATATTATCTTCTGTGATGTAAGGAGTTTGTTTTTAAGGCATGTTCTTAAAACTCAGGTGCCAGAGTGTGAGCAAAAGGAAGCAGAGGAGTGTGCCCTCACTTGCTGACTGGGAGCTGTTCCTGTCACAGTGGTCAATGGCTGCATCACACCCTGACTTCCTTCATCATCTTTGTTGCAGAAATTAGGAAATACATGCACTACTATTGCAGCCATCCCATATAAGCATTATTTTATGATCCCTACTTCCTTGGCTCCCTTTCCTTCAGCACAGCCTGGCTGTTCCTTTGCCCATATAACAGAGCTGTTTGGGAAGGCTCAGACAAGAGCGAGCAGATGCACAATCTGTCCCCTTCCCTACAAGGGAAAACATGGAGTTGGGAAGATATTGGCCTTCTCCCTCATGCTCAAGCTCAAAGGACAACACCTTGAATATCAATCTTGACCCTTTGCATGGCCACCTGTGCAATTTGCATTTCTCTGGTGTGCAGCTAAACCTGAAGTAAATCAGCAGGGTTTTGTAAAGTCTAACAGAAGGGGGAGGGAAAGAGAACTTGATGACAGCATGTCATGAAAACTATTAAACTAACACTGTGCTGAGAGAAAGATTCCCAAGTAGAGAGCTTCACCTTTTATTGACCTCTGAACATGTTTAAAACAGGCAGGTTAAAATCACCCTTTAACATCTTGAAATGGCAGACTCTCGCAAAGGCATTTGCCTTCCTCCACTTTAGTGGAGCAAATGAAAAGCTAGGCTCCCTCTCCTGTCACCTTCTTGTTGGTGGGAGTTATGAAAGCTGCTTAACTTTGGAGAAAAGGGTCCTCTTGCTTGACTCCACTGTAGGTGCATTACATCAGTCTGACCTCCCACTCTGCAGCAGATGACAGCTCTTACCTGCTCTGAAGGCGTGGGAAGAAGGGACATGCCACTATTTAAAGCTCTCCGTAGGCTTCTTGCTATTTTCAGCTGTGACAAAACAGATACTGGATTAATCAAGAAACAGACAGTGGATTCTGCACCTGGCTAAAACCTAACAGGAGATGAGAAAATCGTGGAAGGAGCCCCTAGGGCCCATTAGCCCTGCTGAGCAGAATACTTCTGCTGGATCCATTGGAGTGAGGGCAGCTGGGACATTCACTACGGGTGACAGATCTGGAGACTCATCTTAAGCCAAATTGAATCCATCCTGCAAGAAAGCAAGGGCTAGTTTAGGACATTTAGCTCATTTAATGATGATTAGCAAAAGGACAATAAGTTATTATGCATTTTAATGACTGATTTTGTTCAACAACATTGAATTTCCCAACTTGAATTTGGCCAACAAAGTTGAATGTACAAACTTTATCCCTAGTGCAAAGCCTTTGATGTTAGTAGAGTTGCAGCAGGCATGAGCTGGATAGAATATCCATAATCCGCTGTTAAAAACCAAGTGTTATTGTTCTGCACAAATCCCAGACAGATGACAGTTATTGTCTGCCTCTGCAAAAAGTAGCTCGAGATGTGTGGTGCAAAATTTCAAATAAGGATTGCAAGATTTAATAATGCCAGAAGCTAAGTGCCCCTACTTCTCCTCAGTTAATCCCATTACTCCTAAGGGATCCTGTTTCATGCTCAGTGAGAAGGTTGCAACATGGTCCTCTAACGTGGGGCCAGTCCAGCTTCTCTTTGCGCTGTATGTTAAACCAAATGGGGGTGGGGAAGGCAGAGTTGGACGATGGCAGCTCATGGCACAGATTCTGTGGTGCAGAGACGTGGTTACAACCTCCTGGCCTACCACATGGCAGGGGAACACACAACTACCTCTGAGACCGCTGCTCTCTGTGGCTGGGGTCCAGCAGCCACCCAGGAATCTGAGCCTGAGTGCTGGGACATCTCAGCTGTGTCCCGTGAGGGGCTGATGGAATGGCTGGAATCGCCCACCGCAGTCAGCCCAGGGAGCAGACGCGCTCCAGGCGCCGGTCACATGCAGGATGTCACCGGGGGTTCAGAGTGTCACTTCACCCATTTGCAGCCACTGCTAAGAGACGAGGGTCTGACCTTGTAAACAGAACCAAATAGCAACACAGCTTTTGTTTCCTTACTCGAGTTTAACATTCAATTTGTTTGCTAAAAATAATCACACAGTAAATTCAAATCTGCTTTCATTAGAGCAATTTTACATTAATTAAATCATTTCACATGACTGATTTATCTGCAACAAACAAGTCATTTTATTGTCAGTGTACCAGCATTTATCATAGCCTTTGTTTCGCTATGCACAGAGGTTAACAATGTGGAATACATATTGCACTTGTAAAAGAGATAATATACCTGCATCCTCATGGGAACAAGTGATTAGAGCGCCATGCAGATTAGGACCAAGGTCAATACTTGGAGCTTGTCCAGGCTTTTACTGAGACACCTTCTAAAGCTGTTTGCTGATACAGGAGGACTCTTCTGAAGTGCAGATAAGCCAGAGAAGCAGGGAAGAAAATACAGTGTATTCTTGCTGGACACCATCTCCTCCCAGACACAGCCACAAAACAAAAGAGAGGCAGTCTGTACAAGCAGGGGCCTGGCATTTGTTCTGCTTTCTGTGCCTCCAACAAAAACACAACAGGCAATATTTAACAGCAGCATCTGTACCTGTGCTCAGCTTGGTCTTTGGTTCAAGACTGCTGGTGGGGCAGAGCATTTTCCAAGGCAGAAGTCTTCATACAGGTGGGGGGAAAAAAAGGACTCACTTAGGTTCAGAACATCAAGTCTCCTGTCCCCCATCAGTTTATGCCCAAATTTAGATTTAATTTCAAAATATATAGCGATGCAAAATCAAATCTAACATCAAGGCTATTTCTTTCTGTTCTTTTCTTGTTTGTTTTTGTCCCTTATGATGCAGTTCAAACCATAAATTCTTTTTCTTTTAGTTGTAGAGTGCTGGTAGCTCAAAAGTTTTCAGACAAAGGAAAAAAAAACAAACAAAAAAGAGTGGTTCTGATTCCAAGAAAATGTTTCAGAACATTTTGTTCCTTGGCTTCTGTTATTTGGGGTGCACATTTGGGTGAACGTCTGGATTTCCCATCCCTGCCACCACATTGCAGTTAGGCCTCCTGCAAACTACTGAAGGAAAGATTTTCCAAAAATCTTTTGGCCTAGCCCTACTTGCAGCAATTTTCAAAGTGAAATTGTGCTTCTGATTCCTTTATGCTCCTCTGAAAATCTCAGACCAAGGTCGTTTGGATCTCAAGTGCCTCCTCGGGGGAAGATAATACAGCATACATACCCTGCGAGGTTGGTGGGAAGGCTAATGGAAGTGCAGCACGTTGAAAAAGAAGTCTGATGGAAATTCAAATTAGCATTATCTTTTAGCAGGGGTGCAAAACATTTCTCCATATGCCCATAAAAAGCAGGACTTCACTTCCAAGAATTTTCATGAAGTTAATGGAAATGACAGAGAGATGTAATTTAACTCAAATAAGGGCATCAATATCTCAGTAAATTCTGTGAAGCTGTATCTGAATGATAAAACAGAAATAGAAACTCTGCAAAACTAGCCTTACGTTGGAAAACCTCTTCCTTCCCTCAAAGGTTTTGGTGCCCGGTCCAAGTCTGCTGTCACCAGAGCTGTTTTTGCCACTTCCTTGGAGACTATATTTGTCCCTTTATTTCTACTGAAGACACGTCTATCTTTAGGGCTGCGCTCGGATTTCTCATGCCGGGATAATGAGAGGTGGCTGTGTCACATACATTGTGGAATTCAACACTTCTCTCAACCTGCTGGCCAGAGCAGGTTTTCACAACACATGCTCACGCTCTCTGAGCATGTGGCTATGCCATCATCATTAGTCAGAACTAGAATGGTTGCTAAATAAATACTCTGTCATAAACAAAATGGGATTTAAGATTAAAAGCTGTGCACAAAGTACCCGGCATTAACACCCGGGGAGATGGGGGCAATCAGTCTGAGGTTTTTGTCTGGATCTAGGCTCATCATCCAACAAGGATATTTTTGTCTCGCTCCCTAATAATAGAGAAATTAAGATGCTGTAAGCATAAACAAAGCAAGGAACTAGCCCTGAAAAGCCGTCCATTCTTTCTACCCCTCCTTACATTTTGCAGAGAAGCAGCATCTGAGATAGTTTATTGCATCTCCAAAGGAAAGAAGCATGGGATTGTCGTCACTGATTTTTCATCTTTTCTGGGTATAAATTGTACTGCCACTGAATTGCATTTTGTACAGCTATACAGTGAGTGAACAAGAGACCACAAATGTGACAGTCTAAAAAAAAAAATTGAAAAAAAGTAGAAAATATTTTGTTTCAAACTTGTGAAGAACTGTTCTGAAATTTTCATGCTAAAAAGACATTTTCTTCAGCTGCCTTAATGGCAGGCAGAGCTGTCCATTAGATGGTCAGAAGTTCATATCTGCATCTAATCACTTGTTACTCTCGTATTGCTGAGTTGCCGGGCCACAGTCTATGTGAGAAAAAATAGATCTGACTGCAGCAAAGGACGAGAGAGCTTGAAAATGTTCAGGCATTGTAGAACAATTATACAACAATTGAGTTTCACCCTCATCTAAAAATTTCTCATTGATCTTACCATTTTTGTGAAAGCTGAAGCATTTTACAATACTTACAAGATGCAAATTTTCAGGTTCCAGAATGAGCTCTTTGTTTACATCTAGAGGGAAAGGACTACAAACCTGAATTCCTCCATCTGAGAGCAAAGTTTCCCTTTAATTAAAAAATGTCCTTTAATTTCAAATAAGGCCATTTAAAAAAATGTTCATCTCCTTCCAACATGGGTCAAAGTCACACATTAGAAACCTGGGAGGCAGTTGTAATGCAGAATTGAGCTTCTTGGCCTGCTTCCGTTCACGATCACAGCAGGAAAACCAAAAACAGAGCAGAGGGAAGGAGGGAGTTACGTTGCTGGATCTCTGGAAGGTGTTCCCTGAGGCTCACTTGTAGCGACAGGGGAAGGACTCATGATGTTACTCCTCATGAACTCCTAATAAAGATGCACACCTCGCACTGAAATCTCTGGAAAACTAAAAACATTTCATAAATTTTATTTCTCCTGGTCACTTAATAAACAAGGGAAAATAGAGGCATTAGGGAAAGACAGTGATTAGTACAGGGTAGGCTATAGAAATAAAAATGCATAAGTGAGCTGGTGCAAATGCCATATACAAACAGCTATTCTTAATGATAACACCCATTTTCTTCACACATTTCAAAAAAAGTCTGGGCAGCAGTCAGCACCCTCAGAAAGGATTACCGCCCTAAGCAAAGAAGAAAAAAGAGCTTGTGGAAAACCAAGAGTGTTCCTGTAACAGCAGTGAGCAATCCTGAAATCCCAAGTTTCCAAGCCCTCTGGTAGTAAGTAACCTGCCAAGGCTGCTTCCCAGAGCATGGCCTTCAAGCATGAACTCTTGAAACTTTGCCAGCAAGTACATCACTCCCAAAGCCACACATGAGCAAGCAGGGACACAATGGATGGCAGGCTGGGCAGGAGGGATAAGGGCGTGCTGTCAGGCTGACAGCTAAGCTCAAGCAAACGACCATAGATCCCGGAACACAATTACGAATTTTCTGTCCCCAGCCAGTAAAAACCCCATGTTCCCCAACCAGGGGAACTGCACCAGGGCTGCTCTGCAGGGCTGCACACACCTGCTTGCCCATCCCCAGTACCAGCTTCCATCTCTGCTCCAGCACAATAACCCCCACCATGAGGCCTGCTGGCATAATTGCAAATCTCTCTCCTTTTTCCAGGCAAGGTACTGGTTCACTGTGCAATGGGAATCAGTCGGTCTGCAACTCTCGTCCTCGCTTTCTTAATGATCTGTGAAGGGATGTCCCTCGCCGCCGCAATTCAGACTGTGCGCTCCCACAGAGGGATCTGCCCCAACTCTGGCTTCCTCCAGCAGCTCCGGGAGTTGGACCTCCAGTTAGGAAGGGGCACAGGCAGAGGAGCAGAGGCCTGTTAGTGCCAAGAAGGTGTGTCTCCTGGCACCAGCCCGAGAGATGCTGCCCTCGCTGAAGGGTGCGAGGATGCTGTCAGGACTGCTCTGCAGCTGCACGGAGAAACTCTGGGGAAAGGCTGAGCGTGAGCAAACCGTTAGGAGCTGTTAGGCATGTATTTTTTGGATAAGCCCACTAATTGGAAAGAAAATGAAATAAAGAAGGATTCAAACTGGCAGTTTTGCTCACCTGGGCCTGTTTATTTAACTACCTGTTGGGCAGGGCATAAGGAGCAGTTGGGTTTTCATGCAGAATTAAAAGGCAGCGCAGTCAACTTGAAAAAATACTTTTTACTTGCTTATAATTGCATTTATTTGGCAAGAGGGAAAATGACTAAACTAGTAAAAATAAAAAGAAAGCATGAGGCTTTTAAGCAAATCTTTAACATTTCACATCCAGCTGGCTTAGGGTGAGACTGCAGGTTTTGCAAGCTGACATGGTCCTTTGGTCTGACATGGTGACAGTAGTCAAGATCCAATTCAGACCTAGGGCTCCCTCTGTTACAAGCCGTGGAGGCTCTTGCTGGACCTTCACAAGACCTTTTCACTTCAAATCTATGGCAAATACTCAGAACTTAAGGACCATGAAATCCTCAGGAGCCAGTTCTGGAGGTCTCGAGCAGACGCTGCACCCTGGGGCCCAGCTGTTGACAGCCTCTCTGCTGGTCAGAGGGAGGAAGGTGTCCCCTTGCACGCACGGAGCAAGGAGCATGCCCGGGGCATGCTGCCCGCTGGCACACTGCAGGGCAGCGCAGTGCCAGACAGAAATGTCCTCCTCTTAGCTTGCAACCCGACACTCGAAATCACACTCCCCATATTGCCCTGTTTTAATGGAAAGTCAGAACCTAGTGTCGTCATGTCAGAGCAAAAATGAGCAATGCCTCTAACAAATCCAAAGCAGCAGCTCTGCATTTCAATTACTCTTTTACGCCCAATTGGCCACATTTAATCTTGTGAAGAACTCGAAGCAGATATTTGCTTCAGTGCAATTACAGCCACATACAGAACATTGGCAAATGCAAACAATATAGAATTTCCACTTGACGGCAGATTAATTTGGTGTGATGTTTTCCCTCGAGAAGTCTTAAAGGCTCTCAGTTCTGAAAGTACCCTGCAGTTTGTATTTATAGCACCATGGATGTTGAATAGAAAGAGGGAAGCATATACTTCTTCTGAACTGAAGTTTCTTTTACCTCCATACATTAAAAATATTAACTGAGCATAGCACACCTTCACTGCATTTCTCATAATGCAATATGGAAACATGATTTCCCTGCAGAGTCTGTAGAGGAATTCAGGTGGTGTTTCCACTTTCATAAACATATTAAGTAAAGCACAGCAATGCTACAGACTAATTTCCTCTCAGGGAACAGAGGCACAGGTCTTCCCTCCCGAAAGGGTCCCATCCTTTGAGACTGGAGTAAGCAGTCAGAAGCGAGGTCATAGCTAATGATGGAAAAAATCGGTGAGGTTATAGTTTTCACAGGCCTCTTATTGCCTGCCACAGTAAGGAGATTAGATTTCAGTGAGCGTGGTGACTGAACCACTCCTGGCACTTGGGTCTCTTCCACCTTGGTCTGTCTGGGGATTCTTTTTTATTGCAGACCATGCTGAAGCTGTTTTGTGAGTGGTATTTCCAGTTGCCTTACTAACCACTCCCTTCAAGCCTCTGTAACTCAGGCAGTGCCAAGCACTATATTAAAGCACAAGGGGTGTATGAAACACAACAGTCCAAAATCTCCGTGCCTTGAGCCCATCAGGACAGGTCATAATTTCCAGTGAGTTGCACATCTGGAAACATACGTGGTTGCAGGGCAGAACTTAAAGTGAACAACTTGTGAGATTGACTGAGCCTAAAGTTACCCCGGCTGAGGCCTGTTGGCCATTGTGTGAGTTTTTTAGCCAGCCAGGGCAGGCCACAGATTTCCCTGCCATCCATGACTTGCAGCTGGGATCAATAAACCTGTCTGGAGCTGCAGCTTGCCAGGTAAGCTAGGACACTGGCAGAGCAGGGCTTCTGACTCTTGTCACCATTACAGGTGTATAGTAGAAGCTTCCTCTTCGACGTGGGAAAAAACCCAACTAAACAGTAAGAAACAAGAGGTCAGAAACACTGACCCAAAGAGAATAAAGTAAATATCCAATCCCAGGACAAAAAAAAAAAATCCCTTTCTAGAAGTGCCTGAGCTAGTTTGAGTGCTTTGCATTGCTGCGAAGTTCAGTCTGTGAGAGAAGACCTTGTGAGAGGCAGGTCCCTCCATCTCCTTCCAGGTTCTCCACCCTTCAGGAGACAATTCTCCTGAGCCCACCATTAGCTCCCCTCTCCGTGAGGGTGGCAGCACCATGGAGGTGGCCTGGCAGGGGCACAGGGGCAGGCTCCATATTGATGACAATTAAGCCCTAACCTCTGACCCACATGTCCTGCACACTGAGGCTTATTGCCCCTGTGCTTAGTTAAACAAAAGCCTCTTAAAATTGCAGCTGAAATCAAGGCAGAAGGAAAACAATATTGGGGTGGTTCCAGGTGTACATTGTGGTATAATTTCAAGATCCAGAGTTGCAAACCACCAGCTCAGCCCGAGAAACGAGGAATAACTTCCTTCCCCCACAGCCACCCTTGCTAACACGAGGTGTTTAGTCCCGGCTGCAGCTGTCCATTTCAGTGCTGCTGAGTCAGCTGAAAGAAGCCCCACTCAGCCCCGCAGGTTTGGTGCCTCTGTGGCACTTGCCCAGTGCCCTGGTTAAACATTTCCTGCCCAAGCCGCGTCAGTTGAGGCCGCAGGCAGGGTGGAAGCAATCGGAAGAGCAGAAATGCTAATGGGCAGAGTGGCAGTGACACCACTACCGTTTCCATGAACGCCTTTACCCGGTGCAGAGCAAACGCTGAGGTTTATTTATGAACACCTGTCCATTCTGCCCTTACTAAGGAGAAACCTTGAGCACTGTGATGTACCTGGTATATCTCCCCCACAAAAACCCTGCCAGGGAGGATGGGTGCCTTAGCCCCTTTTTGCAGACAAGACACCTGAAGTTTGCCTAAGCTGCAGCAGGATGTTTGGGGAAAAGCACAACAGGATTGCTCTCCAACCTCCATAGCTAGCAGAAAGCATGAGAGGAGTTTTCTCACATGAGATATCTTGCCTTCACCAGCTTTTCCTCCCAGACTTTCAGCAGAGATACAGAGAATATTGCCATGGGCATGTCTGCACTGTGTTATTTATCCTTTGGATTTGCACTTAGAGTTTTATTTGTAAAAAGAAAATAAGACCATAAATCTGCTGTGCAAGGAGCCAAGGAAAGAGAGGACAGAAATTTTCAACAAGTTTCATGCAAAGAGATGGTGCCAAGGACAAGTTTCCCATGGAAAGAAATGCCAGCCAAGATATTGTCCAGGTACTCACCATGTGCAGCTAAGAGTGTCAGCCTTTCTCTCGCAGGTGCATTGATTCATCCCTCCTTGCACAGGTAGCTTTGGAGTTGCTGCAGCAAGGATGGCCCTCCTGTGGGAGCATCTTGATCCACAGTTTTTGCTTCCAGCACACACAGGACCACTCTTCGGGTACAGCGCCCTAAATAACCCCCCATGCCTGTACACAAGGGTGGAGGGAAGCAGTCTCGGGGCAGACCCCGGTTCTGCATTACACTGCCCTGTTCCAAGTTAGCCCATGGCTCCAATTCTGCTTTAACCTTGGCACTGCCCACCAAGACCAGGCAACATTCTCCTGCATAGCCCTGATGCCTAGACCAGATCTGCCCAGCTCCTGCCAGCCCCACCAGAATTGCAAAGCACTGTCAAGCCCACTTGCCAGACTTGGTCCTCCTCCCGTTGTCTTTTTTCCTGTATTTTTCTGATAACAAAGCCTATGTGTTACTGTGGAAAGGGGCTTCAAAACAGCTTGCGCTTTGCAAATTTACTTCATAGTCTAAGGTTCAAACAGTATGTGCAGCTCCTGAAGCCAAGTCAAACAGGAATCTAGGGCCTATGGGACTTCCAACATTTAAGTTTTCTTTAGGCTACAATTATTTTGCTTAGAAACTAGACCCTTGATCTGTTGCAGGAGGCTGCAGTTTAATAAAGTCAAACAATTTGCTCTTTGCAATGTACTATTTGCAGTACAAGTATCATTGAGTTACACTGCTCCCCCTCACCACTGCCTCCTGGAACCTCGACTGTTTATATACAGAAAGCACTGTCAGGAAGCACTCCTAAAAATACCCAGCAATGTTAGCTGAGGATCTGGCTCTGTCTCTCCTCCGCCTGCTTCTGCCTCCATAACATCCTTCCATCATCTTGATGCTCAACAACCCCAGCTGTTCAAGCAAACTTTTCCCTGTTTCATTCGCTAAAAAATTGTCCTTTTCCTTCCTCCTCTGCCAGTAGCCATTTTCCACCCTGCCACAGAGCAGCTTCTGTGATGTTGCCATATCATGTCTCATCTAGTGTTTTCTCATTTGATTACTAAGTTAAAGTGAAGCCCATGACAACTTCCCCAAATCTTTGAGCTCTGCCCACTCTTCAGACGATAAGGTGGTGGCGAGTCAGGGTAATAATAGTACCTGAAAAAGAATAACATATTTTATTTTACTTTGTAAAGGGGCATCTGAATACTGCAAAACAAGATGCAGTATTCTCCACAGATTAACTTTTGAAACCACTCTCAGGGAAGTTACTCTGAAGACAAAGGCGTCTCCCAATGGAAATACCATTGCAAATAAAAATATTCACAATAGTACAAATAGAAAATCTGCACAGCAAGTCCAGCCAGCTGATAAAAACATCAGTTCTTAAATATCAAATTGAAAAGCAAGACTGGGATTCAGCTCACACTTCTGATCTGCCTGTTGCTCAAGATGTGGGCAGAGCCTCCCCTCACACAAAATGCTACTTGTCAAGGAATAGGGTCCCCCACTTGCTGCAGACTGGTCCTGCTTGTTGCTGGTAATCTTCACGACCACAAAGATCTTCCAGCACATTAAGGAGACATCCCGCACAGACCAAGTTCATGGCAGCACAAAGGATCTTTGATGCTTCTGTCTGTCCACACATCAGCCATTGAGTCGAATGTTTCTCTTCTGTAGGTGTTCAGCAGAGAGACGCTAAAAATGAAAGCTCAATAATTCTGCTGTTGTAGTAGACAAGATCTACTCCTGTGGCTATTCCCAGTGTAAAACACTTCTGACAGTTGCTGTTCTACAAACCCCTTTCTATGAAAACAAAGCATCTATTTCCTCCTAATTCATTAACAATTATAATTCATCAATTCATCTAATATTAAATATCAAAAATGAAATATTCACAAACATTTAGAACCAAAATGATCCATCAAAGCCCTTAAGATTGCTTTTGGAAGATCAACAGCTCTTCAACAAAAATTCTCAAGAAGCACAGAACTGTAAGAAGTGAGACACTGAAAACTTTTGCACCAACATCATTTAGGTTGCTTGCAATGAATAAATAAATAAATCAGCTCTTTACAAAAACCCCACCCACCACTGGAAAACCATCAGCCAGTGAAGAGTAAGCAAGGAATTATTTGCTCAGCTCTGGCGACAATTGGCTGTTACTAGAGTTATTCTGACACATTGTTTTCAAGAACATCTGTTTCCACTCTGACTCCTTTAACTTTCAGATGTGAAAAACAAAAGCTCATTTTCAAGCCATGTCTCCCATCTTCAGTTGGCAACAGTTGCATGATTATGAAGTTATTGTCATGCTGGATGATCTGTTTGTCAGTTTATATTTTCCTATCATATCTATTTTTAGTTATTCATTAGTATTACTTGGAGCCTCTCCTATAAATCTTAAACATTTATAGCACATCTCGACAATTCATCAAATGGAGCCGACCTCCAAGGAAAGGAAACCCAAACCACTTCCCCTGCTCAGCTGAATGAGATTCAGATCCTTGTCTTTTAAACTTGAAACTCAACATTTTCCCATCTGCTCTTTATACACAACAGCCCTTTTGCTCTGCACCAGTATTTTATTCTCCATTCATAACTTTTTACTTCCCTCCAGAGGTTTCCTGATGCTTTTAGTCTGCTGGACTCATAGAAGACTTGGATTTTGGAGGGTTTCTCCCCCCACACTCCATTGAAGGGGAAAAATAATCATTCAGCAATGAATGGCCACTTTTCATTGCTCATTCACAAGAGAGACACAGCAGGATCCCAGGGCTGGACTCAAAGACAATTTTCTTTGCTAGTCTCACTAGAGGGAGAAACATTTTATCAGAGACTATTCAAACTAGGAATATTTGGAAAATTAAATTTATTTTTTGTCCTATTCATCGACTTGCATTTCCAATCTTCTGTGTGTGTATGTGTAACTATCAAAAAGCTGCACAACATTTGTGGCTGTGGCCATGCTTGGAGGTACCAGTACATGTGACTTGGCCAGGTCACCCATGCAGAGAACATTTCTAAAGGGTTCAATCTATAATGGCCAACAACGAGATGCTTTAAAGAAATAATAACCAGAAGATGTTCCCTAGCCAAGACTTCTGCAGAAGGAAAATCTACACTGGTGAAGAACCAGCTGCTTCAGCCAGGCAGCACTTGGCTGCAGGGAGAGGCTGCGCCCCAGCTCCTGGATCCTGGGACCAAATACTGTCACAGGCCAGGGGAGACTGCTCTCCTCCTCCTCAGCTGTTGTAGGGGAGTCCCAGCCTTGCACGCCCTGCACAGTTGAAGGCTAAGGAACACATTTCTCAGATGAAACTGTTAATTGTCTGTGTGTAATTAGCTGATACCTGACTAGAATACACAACTGATTAAAAATCAGTGACCATCTTTTTCATTTCCTACATATTTGTATTAATCAAAGGAGACATAACATAACAAGAAGTGAAAACTGTACCAAGGAAAACAGTTCTGGCATGCACGTTAGCCTCAGAGTGCTTTTAATTTAAACAGCTCATCTGATCAGGCAGGATAGCAGGATGTGGCTCTTCAGGGAGGTAGGGAGTGCTTGGGAGAAGTCTGTAACACAAAGGAGTATTTAAGCTTTTACCAAGTTTGTTTTCTATCAATTCACACCATTCTTCAATTCACCTGATGTCTTTTCCTACTGTCAGTTTTTGGAAGAAAAAAAAAAATAGTTTATACTCCGTTACACCTTCATGTGGTTACACGCTGGTCTTACCATCACTATTAACCTCCAGCAAGTCCTCCAGTTTCTAATCCAGCCTGCTTCACACCAGACACACGTCAACTTGCCAGCATCTCTGCTATCGTGCTTCCTCTGGGTCAGATGTCAAGTACCAATGCCGTACCAGAACGCCTGGCCAGCCATCCAAAAGCATTTTAACAGACAAATACTAATACATCTCTCTCAGGCTGGTCATCCAGTCATCCCAATGCTCAGAAATGCTTGCCTGCCAGTGAAGGTACTGGTCTGCTAAAAAATAAAAAAATTAATTTTGGGCTACTTGGAAAAAAAATCCTGAAAAAACTATATGTCCCATGCAATGTGTTGGAAGAGCACTTCTGGAACTCTGTGCTTATACTGGCAGGAACATTGCACCACAGAATATCAACTTACAGTGTAGAACTGACATTTTGAAAAGAAAAAAGCAAACTTTGCAGGCACAATGATTCGGAGATGAGCAATTACAGCAGCAAACCCAAGCAAGTCAAAGAAAGCACCATCATATCAGCATCCCCTCCCCACTCAAACCACTCTTCCCATGAAAAGAAGTATGCCAAATCCCTGACAGTTCTTTCAAATTAAAACACAAGATTAAACTGAAGATTGACACAAACTACAAGGTTCAAATACTATCCAGATTTCCCTTAGCACTACACATTTACAGATCTGGGATCTTAAAAATTTATGGTGGCAATAGCAGTCTTGGATACAGAATGACAGCTAGACTCAGACACATGCAAATGACCCCTGTATCCACCTAAGCGAGAACTGTATTTCTGCCAGCCCCAGATGTTTAGAACTCTTGTATCACACACATATACACCCTTTCCCATTGTGAGAATGTCTTTATAAAGCATGGGATATTATTATTTGTCTTAAAGTTCATTGTTTTCATTATTTTCTTGACAAGGGCAATAAACTTAGATTCCTCCTTCTCCTCTTCCTGTGTCAAGGAAAGCTGAGATTCTCTGGTAGATTTAGGAGTATGTACCATGCTACAAGACGTGGAAAAAAAGCTACAAGAGCCGAGTCCTGCCACCTGGCACACCATGTCCTAGGGCTAAAGCAGCTGGGAGCATATGCTGTTTCATTGACTTGACTATGCCTTATAATGAGCAGTGCCAGGGAAGGATGTATACTTATGTATATATTACAGCATCATCAACATCCATGACATTGGGGCATTTAAGAAATCTTTTCATTTACCGGCGCCTCCAGTCCCTGCTCTGTCAGCTCTGGGAAGGAGCAATCCTCTGTGAGCTGTCAGTCACACTAAGATCCCATCTCAAACCGAGATGATTCCCACCAGAAAGTGGAAATTTGACCAGGCCCTGGGTTATCACATACAAACTGATGGAACAAATCTGTGTTTCAATTTGAAGGGGATTGTTTCCTAACAGAGCCATAGCCAATTGATTTTTTTTTTTTTAAACATATGGGAAGACTATACACTAATACGATTTATTCAAGGCTTTAGTCTTCGGATGGCAGATTTAGCTACATTAGCCCATAAGATGCATGAATTGCCCAATTTTGGAGCTATCCTTTTAGTACTGTTGTATTTACACACTTGGATAAGTGTTCGGCTGCAAAAGCAGAGAGAAAGTTTCATGTCACTAAAAAGTAAAGGTTGTAAGACGAACCACTGCATAGTCCAAAGGAACTCATCTGTAACAATGAAAACATTGTTATTTGGTTTAGTAACTAATGGTATAAATATTCCACAGCATCAGGAAACATAACTCAGAAACAGAAAACACTTGCAATCACAGTTCACACTAGCAGGGTGCAAGAGCTTGGCCCCCAACACTGCTGGGACCACGAGGTCACAGCAGGTACACGTGTGCCGAGCCACCCCTCTGTGCCTGCCTCCAGAGCCTCCTCAGGTGCTCCTGCTCAGCCCCACGGCCCTCAGCACACAAATGACAGTCACACAAATGCGGCAGGATCAAGAGAGAGAGACAGGAGAAGGGGGCAAGGGCATAGTGGGGACCCCAGGAGGACAGAACCCCTGAGTCGCAGCTCATCTCGTCCAAAGGCCTGAACTCCCACCAGAGCACGGAGATGCTTCGACCAGGTTGTTCCTTACAAACATTAATATAGACTTGATGTTTTCACTGTCCTGTCATGGCTGCCCAAAGGATTTAGAGTTCAGGCTGAAGACTTAGTAATTTCTGCCACAGCAGCATAGCAGGGCTCTGGAGACACTGATGGTATTTATAGCAGCCTGAAAATTGTACTTCTTCTCACCAGCTGAACCAGTTCCCTGAGCTGACTGCTACAGCTAATTGAGAGAAGACTGTCATGTACCATCAGCTAAATTTACTGCTGGTCCTCAAGATGGGGTTGTGCTGACTGCATTGTGACAGCAGTGTCTAAAGGGAGGTCATCTTCATTGCTACATTTTCTCTCTAGGAGCAAGAGTTTCTTCTATATCTGCACTGCTGGGTTTCTATTTATAGGCTTGAACCCTGTGATGTAATCTTCCTTTTTGTTTCCAAGGAAACAATATTTGATGTATTCTACTTTCAAGTTTTTCTTCCTTTAGGTTTTCCCTCCTCCACCTGTTCTCTTCCTCTCTCTTTAAAGAGACAAGTCAATAGGTAAAACCTGTATTTATCTCTGGTGTGCCATGTAGTTCTCTTTCTCTAAAACCAGGCTTATTCATAGCACTAAACAATTCAAGACATTTCAAAAATATGCTTAGCAATAATTTTATGCACTGTTTCTACATATTACTTTTTTGATAGCAAATGAGCTATAATTGCATTAGGCAGCAACTCCTCCTGATAGCTCAATTCTTTGAAAAATGTAGGGTCTGCATCTCAGCCCAAGTCCTCTTTTCTTGCAAAGATTTTTTTAAATCATCTTACTGACCACCCAGCCAGTTTTCCCACGGTTTTATTCCTTCAGTAATGGCTCCTGATTGTCAGTCCTGTCTCCTGGCTCTCTTTCTGGCAGCAAAGCATCTCCTGATGCCTCTTTCCATGCTCCTTTCTGCCACTGGGCTGTGTTCTCAGGCCTGTGGTGGCTTGGAGGTCATTTTCATTCATGTGAAGGTCTTCTCCATTAATGTTCTTTTAAAATAATTGGTTGTCCCTTCACTGTCTGTAAGTCAGGAAAATGCAGAGGACTAAATCCATAATTTATGTTGAAATCAGCATTTGTAACAGCTGGAATAAGGTGTGTTGAATGGATACTTGCACAAATGCAGGGGCTTTGGAGTCTTACTGGAGAAGCAGCGGGTCAAGCTAATAGCTTGCCTTAAAATTTTCAGTATGTGCTTATGTGTATGGGTTGAAAGATGTGGGGGAGACTGGCTGTGTTAACAAGAGACTATTTTAACACTGCAAAAAAATTAAGAGCAGCAATGCTCATAAATGTAGTTGATTAATTCTGACTGGGAAACCTACTCTCATTTTTATTACTACTGCCTTGTTGCCTCCATGATATAAAAACAATAAATGGGCTGGACTGGTGATATTCTGCTCGAGGGACAATAAAGTAACAGACAATTATTTTTTTAAGGACCACCCACTTCAGAACATAAAAGGGCAGGTGAAATTCCAACCTAAAGAAGATGATGCGGACCAAGAACACTCAGTAAGAGTTTGTGTGGTGAAGGGGAGAAAAGGTGTTAAAGCACATGATAGATATAAAGTCAACAAACTATACAAATTTTATGCTGTTGAGGAAATTATCAAAGTAAACATGGAAATGATCTGTAGTCAGCATCTTGCATTTTGGGTTATGTTATAGACTGATACCCATCAGTTCTTGTATCAGTTCCAAAAAAAGCCAGGCTCTATTTAAAGGTATGTGATCTTGATTCAGAGGCAACAAGTCCTTCCACAACATCTCTGACTCAGCCACAGAAAAGGATGTGGAATGGGAAGACTTACATGATCTAGACCTCTGCCAATATCTCTGGATTCTTTTCAAAAATTCATCACAGTGTTTCCTCAAATCCCAAAAATAAGGGCTTCCCGTGCTCTGCAATCCTACTGGAAGCTGTTCCAGAAAGCCACTTGTCTCCTTCTTCCACCTCCAAAGCTTTCATAGTCAGTTTTTTTCCCAGAAGACCACAGTGTTTATCAGGCTTCCATATCTCCTAACGTGGCCATGACTTAACTTGACAGCACCGTCTCCTTCCTAATGGTTACTCAGACTCAAGAATCTTAGCGAAAATCACATTTGACAGGAATGAGAAAAGTAGCAAGCTTCAGGTGTTTGTCACTAGGTTTTGTTAGTTTATTTCTGAAATAGAACATTGCTGGTAGCTGAAATGCAGAGCACATTTCATGGTCAGGCAACACATTGCTTTAGAGATTGTGGCTCTGTAAAAAAAAAGAGCTTTATCAAGTTTGTTTCCTTCTCAAAGACAAT
Organism: Mohoua ochrocephala; assembly: GCA_013398855.1. Lineage (NCBI taxonomy): Eukaryota > Metazoa > Chordata > Aves > Passeriformes > Acanthizidae > Mohoua > Mohoua ochrocephala. The sequence continues at coordinate 56,175 of VZTA01024894.1, read as the reverse complement.
CCTTGGCACTGGACAGGTCCAGTTGGGTCTCAGTAAATCAAAAGCTTATTTGATGTCAGTGAAACTAAGATGCAACTGCTGTTTTGCTCCAGGTTGTCAGAAAGCTTTTCAGTAATCACTTTCAGTCAGAATAGATGCTCAATTGTTCTTTCCTGCTGCAAGGGGGGAAAAACAGCAGCTTGCTCTTCCTCAATAATTCCCTCATATTTCATTTTTAATCTCTTAAGCAAATTACAAGTGAAGACCTTTGATGTATGCGCCAAACTCATTCATTTCTCAGTACTTGCTGGACTAGAGAGGATCTCCCGTTCTTATGCATGTGGATGATAATAACAACTTCAAAGCCCCCAGGCATGTGTTAGCTCTCCCCGATTTCCTTTCTAAGTATGCGTTTTGTGGGCCAACACCAGTTAAGAACCATAAGCAGCTGTACTTGAATGCCATCTATTAAGGCAGCTCTGCTATCTCTCTCATAATGTAACAACTCTATTTCTGCTTTGCAGACCTACTCAGTCTGGATTTTGCATTTTTCCTGAAATGGAGTACCTAATTTCCAGCATTTATGGTGTTCTCAGCTTAAAATAGTCTGGAACCCGATCAAACTCAGAGCAAAAAGTCATTAAAAGGCACTTGCCCTGAGGTGGTGTGGAGCATTCCTGGTGGATTACGAGGCATTGTTTTGCTGTTGTGTGGTTTTATGATATGAAGTGCACTTGATTACTTCTAGAAGGACGGTGGGTCACAGCCATATGGTACCACAGGACCAGATGTTCCAAGTGCAGCAGAACAGCTTCACCTGAGCAGTGGCTGGGCAAACTTCCCCCGAGCTTGCTAAGGAAGAATGAAAAGCGGACATATTTCAAACCAGTTCGTGTTATAGTTGTCGTCGTTATTTAGTCTGTCCAAGTCATTATCAGAACACTTGGAGGCAAAGAGCATAAAAGAGTTAAAGAGAATATCATATAGTCACATAAACAAGAAAAACCACCACCAGAGACAATTTACATTGGAAGAAAATAAATAGTTTTGGAAAAGATGTAAAAATTCAGGCTCTCAGCCAAGCTTTATCTAAGGAGGTGGAGTGGGAAGAGTAAACAGATTTTCTCTAGGGCAGAAAATTTATCCTGTAAGTGGAGAGCACAGATCTCATGCTGTTTCCTTTAAGGGCTTTGTTACTGACCACGGTCAGTGGAACAGACACCAGACCAATGGCACCAGCACGGCAACTCTGGTGTTTCCCCGTTTGCCCTGCCAGCAAGCCAGAAGCCTGTACCAAGTGGACTGCAAACATCAATCCAATTTCTGGCTCCCAGCTCTATTTAAGTCCAGATTTGGCACTCCATATACCATGAGATTACTCTGACCTGAAACCTGCTCACAGCGTGTCTGGACAATTTTTCTGATCAGAGTTACATACCAAGTATCTACTATTTTTGTTTATTTTTTTTAAGTGTGCTATGCTTAGGAAATAGGTTGGACCACACATTTCTGGAACCTCTGCAGCAATATGTTATTAATGATACAGAGAAGTAGAAGAAAAAAAGCTTCTTATTCCCATGAATAACAAGAGTAGAAACAGACTGTGGCAGTTTCCCAATTCTCTTGTCAAGAGAATTAGGTGCAATTCTGCGTGTGTTGCTGTGGTAAATGAGGGACAAAAGCACCTTGAATTTTGGCAATGCCATTTTCTTTAGAGGTCAGTTTCAACACTAACCAATTGGAGATGCCCCATTTTTGGGCCTCAGGAGCATATCAGGATGCCCTGCACAGCACAGAATGAGGTACTCCCTGGGTGCTCTCACTGCATAGGATTCCTCTGGTAGGTGCTCTCCTCGCAGGGCTTCCTCTTAGCACTGACTGAGCAACAGGGGAGTCGGCAGTTTGGGGCCCCAGGCTCTCCCTGTTCCCAGCATTCCTGGGTAAGGGGAGGTTACAAGAAAGACCTCATCCTTATTTTCCACATTACTATGCCTTGGGATCTATACTCCATTTCAACACAAATCTCCCAGAACGTTTTTTCTGCTGACAGTGAGAGAAAAAGCAGAACAGTGAACAAAATGCCTTTCAGAGCCCTGGCCCCAGCCTCACCCCACAAGCCCGGGGAGCCTTGTTCAGGACTGGGGTCCTTCCTTCCTAACCCCCAGGGAACTTGTTTCGTCCCTGTCTCACATACTCTCTTACAAGCACAGCCACTGTGCTGGGCTGTTGGCCCTGTCACAGGCATAGCAAGAGATGCACCGGTCAGTAAATTTGACTCCTATCAGGTCAAATCCAAATTACCCTCTCGACAATAATGCCTAAGAAGCTCATAAAACAGCATGTCTACTTGTTATATGACTCAGACAAACAACACCAGCCTCTATCTACAAGAGCATTTTCTTATTGAGTAAAAAAAGAAAACCACAAAACATAAAAAAGTAACATACCGCAAGTCTATAATTTCTGATGGACCTTTCAGTTCCTCCTATTTTCAGACTTTCAGAAATTATCCTTAATGTGTCAACTTAAAACATTCAGACACTGAAATCCTTGCTCTGTGAAGCAAAGCTGCCCCTTTGATTTGATTTGCAGAATGGCCTCACAAGTCAACATAATTCTGATTCCCCTGCTGATAGCAGCAGCACAACTGACGTCTGGCCAAAATGAAGTAATGAACACAACAGACAGCGCTTATTAAAGAATCAAATAAAATTCTGAATGCATCAATCAAAAATAAGCATACAACCAATATTTTCTGGCAATCCGTAGCTGGGAGATGAAGAAGGGAGCACAAACCCAGGCTCAAACAGTAGGTTACTTAGGGCAGCAATTGTCATTTTTGTTTTATGGGTCTGCAGTGCCTGTCTCAACAGAGCCCCAACCCCAGTGGGGGCCATTAAGCAATACTTCAGTACAGGGAGAAATTAAATGAGTAACGCCCAGCGAGATACTCCTGCACGCAAGGTATTGTCAGACAAGTTTTATGTAGTGCTTTAGAAACGCCAGTTGACTTCAGCAAGAATCAAGGGCACGCAGCATTTTGTGAGGAGGGTGCAGTCATTTTAAGCATTTCTCTCTATCTGCAGTAATCAAAACAAGTTATAGCCAGGCTACAACTATATGTCTAGTTTGAAGACTGCTTGTCTGTGTGAGACAGAACCATCTGGATTTACTTTACAGTTAACTTTAAAATATATATATATAAGGTTTCTTAACTTTTGCCAAACAACTGGAAACATAATGGTTTCTGCATGCTGTTAGCATCTCAGTACAGCTGCAAATGTCCATTAGGACAATCTTATATAATTATATACTTATTCTTCCCATGAAATTGTTAAAAACCCAGCTTTTCCAAATAAGAGCATATTTTGTAGCAAAGAGGAAATCTTCCAGTTCACCAGGTTGGAATGGGGGAGGGAAGTCTTCTAAAGCAGAACTTTATTCAAAGCTTTTTCTTTAAACTAGCATAAAAATTTCAAGTCTTAGAGTGTCAGATTTTTCCAACTGTACCTCTAGTGTGGTCTGGCCAGAAATCTACAATTCCTTTCCCTTTTCCTTTTCTTTGTTGAAGAAACTTGCTCCTTCTAAGATATTTTTTTATTTTTAAGGGGAAAAAAAGCAGCTTTTTTTTTACCCTCTTCCCAACCCTTCCCTCTGGATGGCACTTTACTTCTCACCCTTCCCACAGTTCCATACTCTTGTTCCACAGAAAGTGTCAGTGGCACCTGAGGCCAGTGGGTGACTGCCCTTGGGAGCTGATCCCTGACAGCAGAGATCTGCACATGGAACATGAGCAGGCTGGATGCAGGCAAGGCTCCAGGAATGGGGGTGATCTGCACGTTCAAAGTACCATCATCAGTTTGGCCAAGATGTTCAGAAATTACCAATAACACGGCACACATCGGTTTTTAGGAGTCCAAGGTAACAATCCAACTTTCCAGAAGGCAGGTGCTTACCTCTTCCAAAATAAGAGCCTTCCTGCTGTGTTTTCTATGTGTCCAGGCTCAAAGCACTCCAAGTCATTGGCCACTCTCAAAACATCTCAGCACCTAGGATTTTTTTAGTTAACAAAAACAAAACTAAGGGAAACACAAATAACTAGTCCCAAAAATTGGACACAATCCTGTGCAATGTGCTTTAGGATGACCTTGCCTGAGCAGGGAGGTTGGACCAGGTGACCCACTGTGGTTCTTCCAATCTCACCCATTCTGTGACTTTTCCAGGAGGTGAGCAATCTTCTGCACATGTTCTCAGGACCCTACAGAGAGAAGGGAACAAGGGCTCGTATTGTTTTGACAGTCATTCAGACAGAAAAATACTACATTTTCAGATGCCTGCCTGAAAATAACAATACCACAAAACATTGTAATGCTGTTGATCTGACATCAGAAAAACAACCTTGGTCAGAGACAAACAACAGACCACTGCCCATGCTTGGGGCACACAGACCTCACAGGGCAGCCTTCTCTCACCAGCACTGGTGGTCTGCTGGATCATCTTACCCCTGTTACCCATACTGGGTCACCTGCAGGGATAAAGATAAAGCAACTGCTCCTAGTTTCTGTTATATGGGGTCTGTATCTCCTCCTCCACAACGTTTCTCTGTTATCAGTATAGAATTAATTTGCACAACAACCTTACAAGATAACTTAGAAGGCACAGCAGGTTTCTAGCATCCAAGCTCCTTCTCATTTTAAGAGTGACTATCTGAATAATTGGCAGGGAGGAGCTTGGCTGCTCTGTAATGCAGAAACTTGGCTGGAGTGACGCTGTTAGCATGAAAAAGCAGCAGATCCAGTGCCCAGAACTTGAACTGAAACTCTTTGCTATTACTTCACATCTGTACTGCAGCATTAGCCACAGGCCATGACCAAGTCTGGCCCTGGTCCTTCTGGGATGAACTTTTATCTTTTAAACAGACAGGGGATGACAAAGGTGATTGAAAGGATTTAAAGCAACATTAAAAATAACTGACAGAGTGAGGAATTTGTGTCCCACTGAAAATTAATGGCAACTGCTGTGGGACTTGGATACTTTGGAAAAAATTGCTCAGGCCACTTGAATCTTTGGTAGGGCACAGGCATTTGCAGTCACAGAAGGCTGTTTCTGCTCTTGCAAGACATGAAAAAAGTTCCCCGATAGGTTTCCATCAATAGCTGGCTGCTTTTTGCAGGCACTGGTGTGACAGTAGAGAGCACTGTGAGCCAGAAGGATAGGCAAGTAGTGCATGCAGGTCTGCTCAGAGAGGTCATTCCCAGGATGGTCAACTCAACGGAAGGAAAGAGGTCCAGAGACCCAAGGGCTACTTCCAGTATCACATGCTTGCCCTGACTGGTCTCTTCGCCTCTTTTTCCCACTTCCAGGCAGAAGGCAACAGATCTGAAGAATTTCTCTTAAGAAATATCAATACTCATGTGACAGCTGGATCTTAGGTCATTGCAAGCCCAGCTCCAACAGCACCAAAATCTCCTCCTCCTAATGCTGTTGTGCAAGTTGCAGCTCTGAGGCAGGGTTTGCTGCAGAACAAATGCCCAGGCAGAGGATGTTGTGTACCAGCTCTCATGTGTGATCCCCAAGCCCTGAAGATCCCCGTGGCCATGAAGGTCACCACTCACAGCAGACAAAGTACTGGAGTGGAAGAGGTGTGGCTCTGACACCAGGGAACCCAGCTTTGGTCTTTGATGAACCTGGCTGTGACTTACCAGAGAAAGTTTTAGGCTTTCTTCAGCAGGAAGGCATGGAGCTCTTTAGGGAAGCAGAGAATTTTTCAAAGGTTGGAGGGTGCACCTCTGCCTCTTTTTGGCGAGCTGTGCTCATTGGCACCAGAACCGAGCAGTGCTGAGCACCGCATCGCTCTCAGCAAAGAAAGGCATTTCCTAAGTCAGATGGGTACTGAAAGGGTTGGCGCTGGAGAAAGCCAAGACAAGAGGTAGGGGAAGATGTTTTTCTGGGGATGCACATGCAAGAGAAAAGGACCTTGTCAGGACGCCATCTGTCCCATTGCCCATTGTTGCGCCAAATCGCTTGTGCACAGCGCGACAGGAAACAGCAGCGCAATGCTCCTCACCCACATGCAGCAGTAAACATAGCATCGGCCTTGACAAGGGGACAACATCAAACATGAGGCTTGTTTTATTATAGTCAACATGCAGGCATCATGTTATCTTAGTCATACCAAGACTAGGTAACTAAACTGCCAGGTTTAATGTTTCAGGTCACATCAGGGAATAGTTTTACTAGCAGATGTAAAGAACGTCATTTGGAGTGGGTAGCACTCAAGGTCAGAGTCAGCAAATCCTCCTCTAAAAATAGACTCTAGCTGCAAAGTTAGTAAGGTTTCTTTTGTCGTTCTGCCGCACTTCACAGGACCCAGTTACCTACAGCACCCACCTAAGCTTACAGGTAAGGCTGAGCAATATACCTTTCCTGCTGTACTTCTGCTCCTTTTTTCTTCCTTTTATAACCTAGGTTAGTAAAGCAGGGAGAGGACTGAGAACTGGAAAACTTGCCAAGGTAACTATTAATTTTATTAGCTTGTTGCAGAGAAAAAAAAATTTAATTATTACAGAGTCAAAAAGGCTTTGAAAGTATAATGTATAATTTTAGAAAACCAAATTTGTCATGTTACAGAAATCACTTTATAAATTAGGAAATTAGGTGCCAAAAGTGTAATTATCTTAGAGATAATTTCAATTTAAAAGTTAGGAATGAAAATGCAATTTTTTAAGATTTGTAACATCTGTCCCAGAATGTTTTGCCTATTCTTCAATAATTGCTCCACCCTCCAGTCAAATCTAGCTTTTCCAATTGAATTAAAATTCTCTCAGATGATGCTGTGTTTTAAGTTTCTTTGGACACCCTCATAATATTTAACAAAATCTCAGCTTAATCTGTTTTCAATTAACCAGTCCAGTCAACAATGAAGAATGAGGGCAAAAATAAGTTTTTAAAAAGTCATGTGTGGCTTAGAAATTCGTTGAAATAACTGGTTAGTTTTGAATAGTCACAGCAGGAGGGTCTGGGAAATAATTGCACAGAGGCTGCAATTATTCTGGTTTTAAGCTGTTTAAAGATGACTGCAATAGATGAACTATTTTACAGCCCATGAATGCTTTAAGCTTAAGAATGCAGGGGTAAAGTAAAGGAACTGCAGTAAATGAATTTTGGTGAAGACTAGGACAGGTATAGGGAACACAGGATTGTACTTTTTGCTTAAGTATCCTGCAGGTACCTGAGAATCCAGTTTTGGAATTTGATAAATTCTTTGAGGGGTCTTTTAGAGAAATATTTTTTAAAAGACTTCTCCATCACAAGAAGTATCTGGAAAAAAATTAACCGTTTTGGCCTAGTGTTAGGGAAAAAACCCCCAACAAAACAAAACAAGACACGACCCCACCCAAGGAGCCTTCGCAGCACCACAGCTCATTGCAGTACCCTGGGCTGCAGCAAGTGTGAGGTTACAGGGGAAGCACATAGCTCACCATGGCTGCTGCCAGCCTCCAGAGTCTGAGCCAAACAGCACGGGGTGGTGGATCAGGGAGCACCATTTTCATTTCCTTAAATCATCTGACAAAGCAAGCTTTTGTTACTGCAGCTGACCAGCTCTCAGCTCAACTGATGTACTTTGAGTTACAAAAAGCTTAGAAACCAAAGCACTGTTTACCCTCCTCCCAAGTGCAAACAATGTGCTCCAGACATGTGCATTGGCTTCTGCAGGAACTTTCCAGTTTATAAAACAGCCCTCTGCTTAGTCATACTCAAAAAGGGCAGGCACTTTTTCACCCTGAAGGGAGGTATGCATCTGGCATGTGGGCTGGAAATGGAAGAACAGAACATTTCTTAAAAATTCAAGAACTTGCTGAGTAGATCCTCCCTCACTATTTCTGAAGACTCAGTCATTAGATCTGATTTTTGTCTGCCTTCAGCACTGAGCAAGTGCTTACTTGAAGACAGTTACTAAACTAGATTCCAGTCTTTTGCACATTTTTTGAAAGTGTAGAACTGGTATTCTCCATCCTTACCTTCTCTTGGGTCCCTCCCTCTTATACACACTTGTTACAAACATTGCTCCTCCGTGAAGTTCTTTTCTAAGGTGGTTATTAAACTGAAAGAAGGAAGTAAACAAAAAGAAAACCTTTAGTTTTGCAGTTGTCTGGAAGGCAAGAAGGTCTCAGTTTTTACTCTCTGGAAGATAGAAGTCCAGCAACTTCAGTGGTGTTGAATTCTGCCTGATAAATAAAAACATTCAAATAAGTCAGCCCTCAATCCAACATCAGAAAAGAAAATGGGGCTCATTTCTTAGTAACAAGCTCTTCATGCACAAAAATGATTTCTCAATCAAAATTACAGGGTTTTTTTCCACTTTTTTGTTCTTCTGCTGAAGATAGTGTTCATGGCAGTAGATTAACTGCTTCAGTCTCCAGTTTTAAGGGTCAAACCACCAACTGATTTCAAGGGCACTGTGTTTATCTCCTGCTGCACTGAGGTGGGTATAAGGGCCAGTAGATGTGTCGTTACTCTTGTAGACTCCTCATGAAAGGCTCAGTGCTGATAGGTGGTTTTCTTTCCTTCCCTTGGCATCTTGGGAAAAAACTTCTGATGATGCCATGACTCCATTCCTTTTACAGAGCTGACATGAGGAAACAGGTAGGAAGCAAAATCTGAAAGCATCAGAACAGGAATAAGATTAAAATCTGCCTCCACATTTACAAACAGGTTGTATATTTAGGTGTTTGCTAAATGCTGAAAACTTTCATTTCTCAGCTAAACCAGATAAATTTGTGATTGCCTGGTATTTTCGGGGAGAAGTAGCTTTTGGACAACTCTGAGTCCAAAACCAAGGCTTGTACACTTGTGCACACCAAATTAAATTTAATAAAGCCAGCATCAAAAGCACCACTAGCACAAGTGATCGATGTCATAGGAGCTGGGAGAACTTCCAAGAGCAGGAAACATGGGTGGCAAAGAATTTAAACTATTCTGCTATATAAATATGGACTGAAGCGGGCATTAAGGCAAGGAAGCCCTGTGCTCAGCATGACAGAACAGATAATACTTCTGAAGGAAAGAGTAAGGAGAATTGTCTTCTCTCCATTTTTCTTCCCACTTTTTACTTACTTAGCCTCTCTCATTGCATATTTTCACCAATGCCACACTGGGCTCTGACGTTATTGAGGAGCTGAAGCTTCAGGCACACAAATACAGCTACAAGTTGGCAGCCAGAGTACGTATGGTTGGGACAACAGCAGTGGGGGAGTGAACCCCCTGTGCCAGGGAGGGGTGCAGAAAAGGAGAGGATGTATAAGCCCTTGCACAGGACAAAGGCAGATGCAGTCCTTGTCTGTGCACGCCTGCTTTTTCTCTTTTTAAGTCTCTACAGCTGACTTGGATCTTCACTCCCAGGCATAAATCTTGCCAAATTGTTTGGCATCTTTATACACAGCACTAGGGCTTGCACAGCACGTTGAGCCAAAAATATTAAGAAACATAGTATTCTGTTACGTAGCTAATGACTTATAGCTTTCAGTCCCAAAGTGCTCAGAAACTTCCACTGTGTGTGGAAAAGCAGCATTAGAAATGTAACAGCACCACCGAGGCTCTGACGTTCATCTCCAGATGAAAAGCTCAGTTTTCCTCCCCCATCTGTGGGATTACCAAACTGTAGAGCTCATGACTGACGTTTCCAAAAGCATTAACTTACCTCTACAAATCTTGTGGTGAGATTGGACACCCCTTCGATTGAACAGATTTGAAAATGGGCCACTACATTCTATGACTTCACAGGGCTTTACTGGAAATTTTGGGTTAATTTGAGTAGTTCGGGGGACTCCAAACATGGTGCAGAAGGCAAATCTTTCACTGCCATATTAGTGCTCCAGCCACTAGACTGTGTTCATGCTCTGAATTAAACAGCAGATAGACTGGCAGATTTTCCTTTTTTTTTTTTTCCCCTTGCACTTTCTTTCCTCCCTCCCTGCTTTGTTAAAAATAAAATAAAAAAAGCTAAAGAGCTGTGTAAGAATTCCATCTGGCAGCTGTAGAGTAGATAGTGAACATAAAGAAGAGATTCCTTTGCTGTTCCTAATGCATGCTGCTTATCCAAATTAGCCACACAATTACTTCTATCAATGCAAAACTAGTTTAATGGTTTTTTTCTAGTGCACAGCACTTGAGAATGACTTAAAATGCAGTGTAATTTGCCACAGTGTATGTCCTGAAGTGGCTCACTAATGAAAAGAGGATTAACTCTCCATTATTCTGAATTACCATTTTGTGAAATCACTAACAATATTTTCATTTATATACATATAACCCAAGGGGGACAAATATTCCAGCCATCCAAGCGATTAACAAATAAAATTTATTAGATAACATGCACTTTGGTCTTATTTATGAAGAGAAAGATTAGGGTATAAAAATGCAGATGACTGGATTTTTATCATCCTTGTTCTGATAATACCCTGAAGTCCGTGGCAGCAGAGCTGGGGAGTGCCGGCAGTTCAGTGTTCCGTGCGCACGCCGGATGGAGCGGCAGAACCCGCGGGACGTTGGGCTCAGAGCTCAGAATCTCGCGGGCTCCAGCACCTGCAGGGCTCCAGCACCTGCGGGGCCCCACCCCTGGGTCTGACCAGCCACCACGGGTGGCACAGAGAGGGAGCGGGAAGGTCACACCAGCTCACGCAGCCTGGCCTTGGCACAGGCCAGCAGAACGAGAGGGAAGCTGTGCTTTGGGCACAGGGAAAGGGTGGGATGAGCCCCGGACTGCCCTGCCTCACTGGGAGGGAACTGCTGGCCCCAGGTACAGGGCTCTGTTCCTCACTGTGCCCTGAAGCTGGGCTCAAACCTCCCTGCTGGAGAGAACCCCTCTGGGATAAGGGCAGTTCCTCAGCCAGCTGACTTTTCATCCCTCCCCCATGAAATGAAAAGGCTGTCCTGAAGCAGCACTTCCAGGAGCAAGCAGGGTGCAGAGTTCTTTATGCAAAGGACATAAGGACAGTCCCTACTCCAGAGAGCTTCCAAATGACCCCGGGATTAGCTCAGTTGGTCAGAGCAAGGTGCTAATAATGCTAGGCTTGCAATCTCCATGTGGGCCATTCACTCGGATCACAGAATAGTCTGAGTTGGAACAGACCCACAAGGATCTTCCTAAGGTTGTGTGTCCCCAACAGAGTGCAGTGCCACGAAGTGACTGCCAAGCTGGCACAGCACTGGTGCATCATTCAGCCTGCACTAACTCATCTATAGCCCAAATGAAGCACCACGAGGGGTGGGAGCCTGCTCCAACAAGCCTGTGCAGAGGTAACCCTGCAATCTGGCTGCCATCTGACTGCACTGGGTGAACGCTCTGCAAGAGATGGTCTCCTCTCCACATAAGTCTGCCAAAGAAATCTGAGCTTTCCCTGCCTGGGCTTGTGCTAAACATTCATCCCTTATACCCACAACAGCATTAAGAACAACCACTCCAAAAAAATCCAATCTACTTTTCACTTTTTATTCCAAGAGGGCTGGCCTAGGGAATAGTCTTCCTGGAGCTCTGTTTGGCGTACATAGAATGACTAATACGAGATCAGGTTAGACATCTTTGATTCCTGGGAAGATGTAAGCCCTTCTGCACCCAACCAAATGCTTCATGGCAATTATTTCCAGAGTTGAAGTAGCAAACCAGCCCTTTTGCCCCCTTTCCCCTCCCCCTAAAGTCTGTCACTTCTTACATATTCTAGAGTCAAATCTGAAATACATGTTTTATTAGAGGAATTTCAACTGATGCTTTCCTGTGCTCTAATTCAATTTAAAAATCCCTGCAGCAGATAACATTGGCAAGGCATAAAAGAACATAGTGTACTTGAAAGTTCAGGGAGCATATGGCTTCCCAGGACAGACAGAAACAAGGATTTCTCAGCAGTGGTCGAGTTTTCAGAGTGTTAACCGAGCTTCAAACTGCGCTGGTGTTCCAGTACCACAAACGATTATTTGCAGATGTAATTGCCCTGTTCTGAGGTGTAACAAATCAATGTACTGTGGCCACCAACTGTGATTACTGATAGCATTGCTTTCTCTTCTTCCCTTCCTTTCCTCCGTCCCGTTTTATGTAGCCATGGATAAAAGTAGTCAGTCCTTCAGCATCAAGGCAGCAGGCTCTCAGTGAAGATAATTCCTTACTAGACAAATAGCAGTTCTTATCAAGTTCTAGATAACAGCCTAATCACTCCCAAAGTCAGACTGTCTTAGATTTGTATCTCTGACAGACAAACAGTATCTACGCTGCTGAGTCTGCATGTACAATTAGCATAATTCTGGCATGGGAAGGAAAAAGGCTCTCCCAGGGCCTGGCTACGGGGGCAGAGAGATGGGACTAGGTACTAGACATAGGCACGCAAGACAAGCCCAAGGTAAATTTGCTACAAGCTGGAATTCTCAGAGCCCTTTAAAAATCTCAAGAGAGGACCACTTAGCTAAACATCATCATCATGTTTTAAGGAGCTTGGCTGAAAGATAGATCCCCTTGCCAGTGAAAGCAAGCCAATTTTTGAACAAAGGTGTACACTTGCCAAACAAAAACTGACTCCACAATCTTACACAGCTTTGGAGTAGGAAAACAGGAATCATTTGGCTTTTTCAAGCTTTGTAGAGAAACAGAACATGACAGGCACAAAAGAGCCCAAACTGAGCAAACAAACCCCATGGGCACATGGGATGTCAGTGAAAAATGGACATCCTGCTTTCAGGAGAGCTCTACAATAGCCGCGTGAAGGCATTAGCCAGATTTTTGGAATTAAAAGGACACAAACGTTCAGCAGGCAACACAAAAAAAAATTTTGAGAGCAGCTACAGGATTCATTGCCTGTAAGAAAGGTGGATTTTTGGCAGGCTCTACTTGCACACTTCATAAGATCAAGCTCAACTCCACATGTTGTTACAAGTCTCTTTCAGAACCACAGGGTTCAACTTCTCCCTTCAAGGGAATAAGAGACACTAGCAACTGCTACCCTGAGACTTCAGAGAGTCCAGGAGGAGAAACAAAACCAGAGCCCACAGGGAGATGCAGCAGACAGGGAATCTGCAGCTGGCAACACAGGAAAAAGAAGAGTAGAAGAGAGTAGAGCAGTACACGCAACATTCACTTGGACAGACACATTTCATCTCCCTACCTTGCTGAAAATCACGAAGGACAAGCCTTTAGGAGAGTCTTAGTTAGTGATAAAAAACCCCAACAACTTGAATTTGCACTCAGTTCCCCTAGGTGCTTTAGATCCCTAGGCTGTTAAACCTACCAAATTCTTACTAGTGGATTTTTCAGGAAACAAATTCCCGGCAGAGACTGAACTTCAATAATCACAAACCTTTGGGTTTTGTTCCCACTGCTGGTGAGCTCATCCAACAACATACTCCTCACCTCATTCAGGGGAGGCAGAACTCCTGGTGCAAGTCTGGGTTTGCCACAGAACAGGTTCATCTGTCTCGTGCAATGCTCAATCACACCTGGTCAGTGCTGCTCCCAGGATCCCACAGCTGGAGGAGGAGTCACTTGCTTTGTGCTTCCTTGGGTTAATGTTCTGTTTTGGTTGCATTCCAGTTTCTTGCACATCCTGAGAGCACTACTCCATGGACAAGATGTCGTCAGGAAGCTGGAATGCTGGGAAGAAAAACGCATACACAGCAGTGAAAGTAGATCCTGATGAGGACTATTGTACCCCGGGGGCATTTGAACTGGAGCGGCTCCTGTGGAAGGGATGCCCCAAGTACACTCACGTCAATGAAGTCTGGCCCAGCCTCTACATTGGAGATGAGTAAGTGTACACAGTACCCTCGGCGTAGCAGATTAAGTGTACCTGGCACATCTCTGCACAGGGGATGGCCAAGCTCTGCTAAACACAGCTCACCGACAGAGCAAAGGGTGTGAAACCACTGACAGACACCGGAGTTCTGCAGAGCAATCAGAGCCTGGCCCTGACTGCTACTGCTGCTTCAGGAAAGCACAGAGCAAGTGCAGCCAGGCCTGCTGTTAAAGACAGAGTGACAGCACTGGCTGTGGCACCAGTGTAGGCTGCAGAGGTTGAAGCTCATCATGGTCTATTTTTAAATGGTTCATTTCAAGGAGCAATTTGTCATTTATCTGTGAGTGGAAGTCGTTCCACAGTTACACTCACAGAAGAGCATGGCCTAGATGTGCTGGCCACACCTGAGGATGGTTTAGGCCAAAAATGTAATTCTTGAAAAGTGACTGAAGAGACAGCTCACCCTGCAGTGGTATTTTTGCATTTCCGAGCCTGTGCTTGTGTACATGGAACACTCTGCATTTCCAAATTGCTCAAGAGATTAAAGCAAACAGAACCCTGAGGAAGGCAAAGCTGCAGAGATGTGTCTCACTGATCAGACCAAGTGTGATTCGGAAAAAAACCAAACCCACAAAACAGGCTTAGTTCTGCTGAGCACAGGACTAAACTAGAAACAGCCTATTCCAGGAAGCAGAGATGACTGCTGCAGCAGGAGACATGCCATCAGAAAATCCCCCAACCCAAGCCCTGAGCAGAGCAAGAGAGCTTTTCTTACCCCTTTGGCATTAGTGGTCCAATTCCCATTTTCCTCTACACCCTTCACTAACATGACATTTATTTTTACATCGTCACTGAAAGACACAAGTAGGAGCCCCACTGGCTCCAAAGTTCTCAATAATTTTTTAAAAGGTCCTAAAATTCAACTGTTGCCAGCTTATAAAAGAGGAAAGATATACAGCTTTGAAAGTTACAAGACTCCTAATATCATCCACCAATTACTTCTGTGGCGCCAGAGGCAACAGAAAGACACAAGAGTTCTGGTCTTGAACCAAGCCAGGGCTCCCACTTCTAGAGATGGGGGTGGGAGAGTGTGTGTGTGTGTGTGTGGTGTGGGATAAAAAAAACTAAGCCATGGGAACAGCCTGTCCAAATGATTCAGGAACAAAAGAAAAGAGGGTTGAGTTTTTCTCTCCACATCCTACCCTGCCCCTCCTGTTAGATATTTCTAACTCAAGATTCACCATAGAGAACAGCCCCTTCTGGCATTTATTTCCAACTTCCTTGCTTAGAATCACCAGCAGAATTATTCTGAATGAAGCTGTTAGAAGAATTTCCCCCCAATCTCTGTGATGAAGCCATAGCTGTGCCAGCTGTGCCTGCTGAGCAAAGGGATCTAACCAGACAAGAAGTCAGTCTCTCGGCCCAGGACAGCAGTCAGTGACTCTCTCCTGTAATCTTCCTGCAGCAGTGGCTTCTTATTCCTTGTAATTTAGTGAAAGCTAGAAGGCGTGACTCTGAATACACCACACACCTGGCACTTCATACAAACTAACCAGAGGAACAGAAATACAAGTTTCTTGAGAGGTACATAGAGCTACACCCCCTTATGCTGGGCAGTGCGTTTCTGCGGGGGACTGGTCTTAAGTCAGGAGGAAAACCAGTGGTGCTTCAAGGGGAAACAAGTTCCCTGCATGACAAGACAAAAGAATGAGAAAAGCAATGGAGAAGGAAAAACAAGTGAGGAGCAGGTGTGGGGGGGGGAGAAATAAAACAGAAATAAAACTTCACCAGAAAATGTGATTCCCTAAAAGAGAACAGCTCTTGCCAGCCAGATAAGGGCAAACTTGACACGGCAGAAAATCTGAGAGGAGAACTGGTCTGCAGGCAAGATGCAGCCTTTCACTACCATAACTAAAATTTGCTTTGAAATAGGCAAAGCCCACAGACCTCAATATCTTTCCTGGAGCCAGTTCCAAATCTTACTCCTGACCAGCAGCTTACCCCCTCAGTGTGGCAGGGTTTTTGTATTGTTTCAAGATCTTGCTTTAGAACTGGTGGCCAAAGAGATGCCACAAGCCATGAACAGATGTTGGGTGTATTTGCTTCTTTAGCAATGCTAAATTAAGGTTGATCTTGAAAGAATTTGGTGGAACTCATCAACAAAATTAAATGAACACACACATGCAGAGTTGGTCTTCAGAGCCTCCACATCTGTGCTTCATTCCTGCCTCCTGCATTTACAAGGTTAACAGGACTTGTGACTGCTTATGGAAATGCTAATTAATTACCCTGACTACGTAATCGCATCTTCCTTCTAATGCAATGCAGGCTATCAAGGAGCCCTATGAGGCCACTCCATCCTTTTGTTACAAGGCTTCACTGCAGATGTTGCCCAGAGGCAATGAAATCTCTATGAGCCTGTCAGACCCAGAATAATCAAAGCCTCAAAATAAAACATGCTGTGTTCAGCTCCAATTGAAATTTTCCCCCAGCAAGTTCCAAGGGCTTTTAAAGACCAGATACTGGAACTTGTATGACACAGCCCAGTGATAGGCACAAAACACACTCGGCCAAGATTTTGCTTCAGTTGCTACCAGGATTAGTGTTTGCATGTATCCTCCTCATATTTAGAACTCTTCTAAAGGGATAGAAAGCAGCTTTGTCTTTCTCCTTCGTTTCACTGGCCACCTGTTTGCTTGCACAGGCAGTTTTACTGGCTAATCCCAAACCTGCTTGGTTCACCAGGATCACATGGAAAATCTTTGCCAGTTACTCATCTTGTAGTTCCTTCTTGTAGCTCTTCAGTGATGGCCTTATTACCTGAGATGATGTTTAGGGTTCCACATTTCTGATGTTCAAAGAATATTTCGGAGGCCTCCTGATTTGTTTTCCTCTTGAACATCCACTAGATCTCATTAGCTTTAAGGCCTGATCACAATTTAAGGTCTTGCCATGTTCTCAAACTATTCCTAGAGAAAAAGAAGTCTTCTGAAATGTAATTCTTTACAAGTCAAGTATGAAAAATAATTTTCTGGGCATGCAGCTGAACTGAGCTTGCAATTCACAAAAGCTATGGTCTGTGCCTGTGCTGTGGCATGGCTCATGGTCTTCAGAACTAATGCAGGTAAGGAAGACGAGTAACTCAAACCTACAATTTGGAGTGCATGATAATTAAGCTAAATAACTAAACACTAAATATATGCTTAACTAAAGCTCATTCTGTCCCCTTACCTTTCTGCAGAGAAGCAATACAGTATGCCTTTTTCCAAGTGACTAAGGAAAAAGACGATTTACACTAACCTAGAAGAAAACAGATGGGACTCACTCAGGCTAGAAAACAGCTACCTCCCACCGTTTAGCATTACGAACTCCTCGCATCTACACCAGTATTAATCATATAAAAATAGAAGCAAATGCAGATTTAGATTATAACAACACTCTTGAGGACATAGTTTCAACTTGGGTAGAATGAGAATCTGCCAATTGTAACAGCGGTTTAACAACCCAGAAAATCGGATCTTTAACACTGGACAGTAAACCTCAACACTCCAGTGGTTTCCAAGACAAGTAACACTTCCCTGTATAACATCTCTGTCTACCGGTGATTTCTAACATTGGATGAGTGACTGAAGTCAAGACCAGGAGTGGACTGACTACAGCACGTCGCTCGGTGCCTTTGCTGTGTAGAAAGCAGAGAACTATTTCCTCTATCTACAAAAACTATATCCACCATTTAGGGCTAGAGGAAAATGAACTACTAAATCTTTTTCTATCCCGTATTCTGATGATTCCGTTCAGCATTTTCAGTGGTACCTAAAAATTCTTTTAATTCACACTGAACAGGAGGTACCCGGAGAAATGGAGCAACACCTCAGAAGGAAAAGGGGATACAATGCTACACTATCTCTAGACTCCCTCAGTGCTGGAGTTACCAAAGAAAATTGGGTCAGTATTATTGGAAATTCTCAACATCTCTCCTCAGGAGGGAGAACTGCCAGATTTTCTTAAGAAAGTGTCAATATTGCCTATATTCAGCAAGCTTCTTTCTGACACTGACCATCTGGTAAATTATCATCCTGCATCGAGCTTTCCTGTAGCGCTTAGGAAAATGGAAAAGTTTGAGAGAGACGATTCCTCTCCTAGTAACATGTTGCCTCAGATTTCCTTGTGTTTTGTCAATCTGGGTCACGTCAATCTGTGGCTTTAACAGTCTATACTGAAACATGTTTGCATTGCACAACCTTTGCATGAAGTTTAAGAGACTTGGCTCTACTTAAAGCTGATAAGCACACCAGTCATCTGGTTGAGCAGTACCAGCTGTAAGGTGCTGACTTACCTGGGGAGGGAGTTGCTCTGCCCACACCCTCCCGAGGTATTCTGGAGAATTACTTCCCTTCCTTTAGGTGTACTTGTGTTTTCCTCACGAGCTGCCATATCTTCCCTTTGTTAACTGCTTTCAATATACTTAATACTGCATGTGAAGGTGCAGGCTGCAGTGCCTGCAAGTTCTTTTTCCTTCTCTTCTAATTCCATTGATTTGGGCAACGTTCTAACAAAAGCAGCTGGGACTAAAGCTTGTTATGACAGTATTTTTGAAAAGAGAGAGGGGGGATTTGGTACACTGGAGACAGCAACCTGAGAGAAAGCATTCTTTTTCATGTTGTAACTACTTACACTGTTGCTTCCAGAAGAAGGCAGGGTTTGCTGCAGCACTTGCTCTTAATCCTATGAAACTTAGCCTTAAAACTGACAGCAGGCACAGCTAAAGTCTCAGACAAGCCCTCTACTTGCCCTTGCACAACTCAAGAGAGGTAAGTAGTCTTTTGGGAACCATCTGAAAATGGATTACACTTTTGTCTGGGTCAGTTTCCCTTTTCGGTGAGTCTGTTAGTATCAATATATCCATATGTGAAAGTGACTCTATCTCCAATTTTCACCATTGAGGTGGGATTCCCACATCAAAGTACTCCCCCTTGCCTCAGAACTTTAAAAACATGTTTATGAGTCCATCTGCCCTGCAGTGAATGCAGGGTCTGATTCAGCAAAGCACTGAGCTTTTGCCTAACATAGAGAAAAGGACTTCTGGGTATGCTTAACTTTCAGCATAAGTTTATGTGCTCTGAACTGAAGAGCTGATGAGCTTTTATGTGGGACCAATCTGCCCAGGTCATCTCTTACTAAACTGAATTATGCTGAAATTTTCACTGTTATCTCCCAGTGCCACACTTCACCTTTCTTGCATAGGAACACATTCAAGGCAGGCACTGGAGACCACAGTTGCACCATGTAGAAGGAGATCAAGTGCTAATGGCGCAGATGGTGGAGATACACAAAATGAAAACAACTGCAAGAGTAGCCAAGTGCTTACAGCTTCACCTACACTGGCATTTGTAGCAAACTCATCTTTACAATGGCTACTTAAAATGCAACCATAATCACAGGAATGGAAGTATTAATTGCAATTTAATAGGAAACAGCAGCACCCAAAGAGGGGAAAAGAAGAATGTAGTTAGCTTGACTATTAACACTCTGATAGCGAGCCAACTACAAGGAAAAAAAACCTATGCCTTTTCTAGTCAAAGTGAATTAGAGTTATAAATCCTCCAATAAGGTGTATGATTCATATACCCCTGAACAATCCTATGCTATTAGTAACCTCAACTGATCAGATATTTGCAGATATTTATGCCTGATCTATTCCTCCCTTTTCTCTAAAATACTGATACCTCAGGTATGGTAAAAACTGCGTGAAAGACCAAGAGCGTTCCCCTCTCCTTGGGGTGTAATCAGAAGTATCATGCACGATGAAACACAGCAAACCCCACAGGCTCTGGTTACAGTGTGCAGACAGAGGGATGCTTTCACACCAGCATCTACACTGCAGACTCAGCTGAGGGTGGAAAGCCAGCCAGTCCTTCCCACAAAGCCAGAGCTCACTGCTGGCTACGGGCAGTCCAAGCAAACATGTGAGGGGCACAGAAACATTTCCATTTACAGGCACACGGGTCCCCCATGTGAGGCCTTACCAGGCTGTTTCTTGCTCTGTTAACTGGCAGCCAAGCTGCTGCAAACCCAGCGTGACCCCGAGTTTAACTGCCTATACCATGGCAGCGTCAGAGTCTCAGCACAGGCCGGATCTGCCTGCTAATGTTTATCACCAAAGTACAAAGTTCTGGCTGACAGGAGGTAAAAAGCAGACAAACCTGAGCCAGTATGACAAGTGGTGGTCCAGCTGGGCTCTTGGCCTAGATTTTGGGGAAAGATTTTTACAAGGAAGAAAAAGAGGAAAAATTTTCAAAGAACAGCAGGGAAATCTCTTATGAAAATATAATTATCGAGTGTAAGACTGGAGGGATGGAGAGAAAGGCGAAAGAGCTAAATTACTTTCTAATCTCCATTTTAGGTTTGAAACCAAGCACTTTTTCTCTTGGAAAAGACTAAGTGTCACTTCAGCTTTCTTCAAAAGATGCAGATTCTAAAGCCCAAGGCAAGCACCTCTTGCAGTCCAGTGAACCCTATTTTCTATTACACAACAACTGTTTCTTCATATCTCCACACAACATTACATATTAGAAATCTTAGGAAAAGCTTTCCATAGATAGAAGCGTCCAGGGTATCTGCTGTAAGAAAGGTGCCTGACATCCTCTTTACAGACTGCATGCTATAGCTCAGCCTGCAGATGCAAAAGCCACGTAGCCACAGGACCTGTACTGACCCTGCTCCACTTAGGGCAAGTATTTTAGGTCTTGCTTCCACTGACAGGTTCTACAACACCTACACACAGTTTGAGTGATAGCTATTCCAGTGAAAATGTGGAGAACTTAACAGATTTGAGTGCTCAGCACTGAGCATTCATTTTCTTGAGGTTTTTCAGATTAGCAATGTCAGTAGAAAAAAGAAAATATGCATCCATATTACAAAGAAAACAATTCCATTGGGTAAGGTTCCATTCAGTCCAAAGGGTATTGGCAAATCAGTTTGCATATCAAGCACAATTAGAAAGCAGGTAACATTTTAAAGTCAGCCTAGCCCAAGCATTGAGGAACACAGAGCATAAATTCTTCTGTGCCAAAGACAGTGGAGCAGAAAACCTCACAAGTATTTCCTTGGTACACTTGTAATTTGCTGTTAAAAAAAAAAAAGTTATTTCACAGAAGATGATTTAGTTACATCTGAGCATTTATCCTGAGTTTTTCCAACACCATTCGAGGTTGATACATTGCTGCTTCTGAGTCCATTTCCAGCCCAAGTCAGGAAACAAACAGAGCAAACACAACGTGCATATTCCCAGCCTCCAACAGGTCAAGGGCAGAACAACAGCTACTGCATTTGTGATGCAAAATTATTAAATTGATAAAATAAAAAGGAGGAGGATTAACTGCACCCTGGGCCTCAAATTCACAGAATGCAGCTACAGGCAAGACTGGGAAATGTAAGGGGAAATTCACAGGAGCTTGGCCAGGCTGAGCTGACTGCTTATGTAAGGCAGTATCCTTTCCTCCTGAATACCTGTTGGAAAACTGAGGCCGCTCAGCATTGCAAAATCGGGTCCTAGGAAAGGGAACAAGGCTGTAAGTGTGACAGTCAGAAAAATGCATTAGTTGCACTCACTGTGTCAAAAGGCAATCTCCAGTCCAGGAAACAGGAAAATTTGATTTCATGTAAATACAAGTGTCAAATGTTAATGACTGTAACCTATTGTTTGACATTGTCCTTGCTCAGAACAACTTCATAATTTAATTCTAATGCTATTTTTCAGCCTGAGCAGTGCTTGCAGAAGCCAAAGTGTGATAGTATCCACGGTCCATCAAAAACTTTGTTTTTCTACTGACCCTAACTACTCTGCAGTCCTACTTCCTGCTCAGCACGTAGGTCTCCTCTTGCAGGGGGGGTTCTCCTTGGGCTCGGGTCTCTGACCCGAAGCCCTCGGTCTTACGTGGTTTGTAGGATACATGCTTTGGGCCAAGTCTGATGAATGAAAAACACATTTTCTCTGTTCCAGCATCAGGGAGGTAAAACAAAGACAGACTCAATTTCAAAGCAGGAACTGTAGCTCACCTCAAGGACATAAAAATGAAGAGTAGTCATTATTCGCTGCACCCTTACAGTTCAGCCAGGCCATTTAACCCGTTTTATTTGAGGTACTCTCTATACTTTCAGTAGAGAACTGAGGTGTCTTTGCTGGCCATGTGTACATATGGAGCATGCACACCCGAAGGGAATCCTAAAGCACAAACCTCCTAAAAGGAGGGAGAAAAAGGAAAGTTTTCCTTGGCCAGTCACTGCTATAGGAACAGAAAGGGAAGGAGTAAGCATCATTTAACACGAGGGGAAGGCAGCAACTCACAGCATTAGCAGCAGGATGCTGCTGCTTCTCTGTCCTCCAGAGTCTACTGAGCTTATTAGGTAGGCATCACCACACTAAGCAAAGCTTTTATTTACTTTTTACATGATTGTATAGGGGATGTGTGACATAATTTCACGGCAAAAATACCAGTAATGTGAAGACATTATCATTCCTGACCAGAAAGGAGTTTCTGCAGGGCAGTATCTACTCAGAACATCCAGTGATCGTGGGCTTAATTTAAATTAAGAGCAAGCATAGGTAAAACCTTTGGTACCTATATCCCAGTTAAATCATTAGGTTCTTGACTGCTCTGAGGGGGGTTTTGACTTAGAGGTTGGAAAGGCAGTCAACTTCAAGCTATTGTGGGCTGTCACCACCTAAATTATGAAACACATCAGGTAGCCCACCACAATGTCCTGTGTGACAGCAGCTGCATTTACACACAGAGGTGTTCAGGAAACATTCTTGGAGAGAGGTGCTTTTGTTTGGAGAAAGCTTTTTTACATCATGCAGTAGTTATGTGAAAATATATTAACAGAATAAAGCCTATGCCATTTTTTCTTTGTGTATAAAGCTTTGTAATTTTCCTAGTCACTAGTGAAACTTGACAGCTTTTTCAGAACAAAACTTTCCCAAACTAAAAGCTTTCTCTAATGGAAGAAAAAAGCTTTTACATGCCTGGCCACGAACTCTGCATTTTTTTTAGGAATTTCATCCTGCTGGCAAGCACCTACAGTGGGTATTGAGCAAACAAATCTAAGCTTTCCTCTCCTCTCTGACTTCCCTTGTCCAAGGGAAGAGAGGACAAGAACAAATGAGAACATTTGGCTAAATACATGACTTCCAGCTTCCTCTGAAGGCTAATATCCCATTTCCTTATCTAGTTCTTTTTGCTTTAGACCGCTGGTTTGACCAAACATGACAGTAAAATGGAGTTGTGATAGGAAGTTATATTCACAGGAGGGTGGGATTTTATAATTTTATTTATTTTTTAATAGAAATGGAGAACAACTCAGTAACTTCTTTCGGCGAAGAAGAGCTTCTTTTTGAATCCCAGATGATTTTACTACTCACATATTACTGACTCTTTAATTAGTTCTGCAGTATCCTTTGATGGGACAGAAGGGGAAAACTGCATTCATGGGTCCTATTTCAAGTTCTGCCCTTGATTTCCTTTCTTGACTTTAAATAGCTCCTTCTATTTCTTTCTGTATCTCAAGTTTCTTCTTGTGCAAGATGGATAGAAGCCAGTATTGCCTATGTTACAAAGGTAACAGGAAAATAAATTCCTATTAAACATGCTCTAAGGACCTGGGGGAGATAATTAGGAACTCCAAAAGGAATGACAACTCCAAACTGAATGACAACACCTTAAGAGCCTTAAAATGGTAAATGAGGCATTGTTAAAGCATTATCAGTTTCACTAACATTTAGAACATACCGACTCAGAGGTTTTCTTAAATTTATTTTCTATTCTTGAACAGGAAGCTTCTTGACTTACGTGACAGCTCTTGTTTTAACAGAAAAACTGCACTGGATCGCTACAGCCTCGAGAAGGAGGGGTTCACCCACATCCTCAACGCGGCCCACGGGCAGCGCAACGTGGACACGGGACCGGAGTACTACAGCAACATGAGTGTGGAGTACCATGGAGTGGAAGCAGATGATCTCCCCACTTTCAACCTCAGCCAGTTCTTTTATTCAGCTTCCAAATTCATTGATAATGCACTTCAGGATGAAAGAAGTAAGGAGGGTGCTGAAAATGGTTCAAACCAGTATAATATTTACTCCATCTGATTAAAAGCATAGTTCCATGGCATTTAACCTTGTGGGAATGAAACAAGTCCGACACAGTTTAACAGAGAATACAAAACTAGTAGTAGGGAACCAGTTTAAGAGAAGACAGTGATATAATTAGGACCCTTCTCACTAATACCACCCCAAGAGCCCCTTACCACTTTTATCAAAGTTCTCATCACAGCTTGTATCGAGGGGTCCTGTCTGACGGAGATTTTTTGTTGTTGTTTTGACACCTTCATGAACACATCAGAGACAAGTGGACATTGCACAGGTGCCATGAATTAGCTGTCTTTCCCTCCTTTTCCTGATTAGTCCCTATCAAGAAAGGTTTAATGAATATTACTTGCAGAGTGGTGGGAGCAGAACACGAATGGTCTCAGACATTCCATGCTGTCATTCCACAGCTTCATGCTCTGCAGCATTAGATTCTCTGTATAAATATAGAAACCACCCTTCCTACCTGACCATCAGATCTACCCCAGCCTGTAACATTTATCTCTCTGCCATCGTCCAAGCAGCAGGGAACTGATACAGCTCTGACAGCAGTAATCTAGAAACATTTCATTAAAGTGTTTGTAATTTCTCAGTTTGATTACTACAATTCATTATTTGCTGATCTCCAGCAGTGTTCTATCAGAAAGCTTTACAGATGTGAAGTGCTACAGCCTAGGCCTCACACTGGCTTTCAATATTACTCCTACTCTTTCCCCCCACATACTTTTAAAAAAAATCTCAGCAGGATATTTTACCAGAAACCAGTTGAGAAACTTACGACTTTCCTGCTGACCTTAATATCAGAGGGTCAGATATCAAGTTTGTAGCCTTGTGTCAGCTTCTGTTCTCGGCTGTCTAGCTCAGCTGCAGGCAGTTACTACCTGACTTGCTTCCAATAGCCAGCCAAGTCTTTGCAATTTTACCCTTTCAGCAAGTACAGTCCACACAACAGTCCCTTCCCTTGCTCAGGAGAAAACCTTGAAAGCAGATCAGTTTTAAAAATCAAAGTCCTAATAGCAGGAGAAACTGCTTCAGGAGCTTACTTGCTTATGAAGAAAGGTTCCCAGCATTTCAAAAAGTGTGTCTGAAGCACTGCCTTTGGAAAGGAGAGGATAACTTACACACACCCGTGTCTAGCCATGGCTGGAGGCCAGAGGTCAGTGTCAGACTGGAGTAGCTGGAATAAGAAATGCAGACTTCCTCATTCCCACCACCCTCCTGCTCCCATAAGACTTTAGTCTGCTGTACTGAGGTAAAGAAACAAGCACAAGGGAAGCAGCAAGGGCAAGAAAAAAGCCTTGCATCCCAATAAATATTGTAGGAGGAAAGGAGGAGATGGGGGGGAGTATTAACCTTTTTGTTTCAAAACCACATCAAAGTCCAGGTAGTTCTGAGACAGTATCAAGCACCAGCCCAGCACTGGAACACAAAACCAAATTGAAGAGTGACTGGGTGAACTACAAACAAAACAAAAAAAAAATCTGCACTCAAGTAGATATTGGAGTGATTTCTGTAGCTGGAGTGATTTCTGCCACATTCACATGGCTTTATAACAAGTTAGCTAGGATCTTTTCTAATGAAGACCAATAAAATAAAGAACTACTGTAATACTCATAAAGAAAAAGAGCAAGCTCTTAACTTTCTCATGAGGGAAAAAGTAAAATGTATGCATGTACGCCTCTTATCCCAGCCAGAGACATGCATAAAGACACTATGCATGGCTCAGGAAGACCCTGAGGTTTAAAGCATGACAATAGCTTTCCAATACACATTTACAGAATAGAATGATTCCAGGAGCTAGACTGAAGTGTGGATGGATGCCTCTTATGGAAGAAAAGACTAGAGGTGACTAGTGCTCTCCTCCAACAACATAAATGCTTTATTTGTGAATGCACATTTAGTGCAGAAAGGTGTTCTGCACTTCAAGTGCCAAATGAACAGGCTGGTTTGTGTGCACCTTCCTGACCGACAAAGCACATCCAGATTCCTAAACAGGATTTTGTATGAAGTAACCAAGGACCTAGCTCCAGCAGTAATGACATGGGACTTTAGTGTGTGGTGCTAAACACTTCTGACCAGTAACACCTTTACACTGCTTTGCTGCTTTGTATTAGAACTGAGCAAATGCAGAGAGGGAAAGGGGGCTGAAAGAAAAAGTTTCAGCTCGTGTGACCCTGACCGACAAAGCAATGAACTCACTCTGGCTGTATCACGTTCTGGCTGTATCTGGGGTATGACCTTCAGCCAAATGATCAAATTAATTGCATAGAAGTCTTCATATAATGACTTTTGCTGGGAAGATGCTCAATAGTCAATGCTGTTGAAACAAGTTGTCATTCTAATGAGGAAGACCCTCTCTGAAACAGACCAGAAAGCCTGGCAAATTGGATGCTGTCAAAGCAGTCCTAAGTCTGACTTAACATTCAAAATCTTCATGATGGTGAAGAAACTCCCCGATCAGAACAGTATTTGCAGGGTTTAAGCATGGACTGATGGACGTATGAACAGTTATAAGAGTAAGTTTTAGAGGCAAACTCTAATGGGTCATAATTATTCATGCCGTCATTCAGCTGCGAATAAAGTTTTCCCAAAACGTGCAATTCAGACCACAGAACAGCTTCAAATTTTTATCTGCGAGGCCTGTGTAACATGAAAGGAAGACATTATTTTAAGAAGTTTTTAGGTTTCCTACTAAACTACAGATTTAATACTCATTCCCTTGGAATTTTAGTTCCTCAGAATGTACAATAGAGGGGAACGGCATTTTCACTTCGCATTAAAATGTCAGGGGAAAAATACACTGAAGACAGAGATTTTAAAAGAAAACAAAGCGGGAAGAAGCTTATGAGACACATACAAAGACCTGAGGCGTTTGACCAAAGACACATCAACATTCACAGCTCCATCTGACTCTGGAAAAGGAGGGCTGCATCTAGACAAATTTTCAAGAAACACAAACCCAAGTCAAGTGAATGAAGTATTTCAGAGACCTGTCACCACTCAGCAGACCTCTGTCTCTGTGCACTGATACTGCATGTTCTGGCACACCTGGAAGATGTAAGCGGACAGAATCCAAGACTGCAAGAGCTGACTCCCTTTTGGGGAATGAGGGTTCAGAGCGGTCCTCATGTTAGAATGGAAGAGACTACAAAATAATGCAGAAGGGACGTGGCTCTGCAGAAGAGAGTGAGTGTTCTCCTGTAACAGGCAGTTGGCTCTTGACTAGTCACACACAGCAAAGGACAGACTTCCTTTTCTTTAAACCAGTGGACATTTCAGAAAATGGTACAGCCATTTTTTGCCTTTGTTAACACAACATGAAACTACATTTTCTCCTAGATCTCCTGCATTTGCCACCCACACAAGGCAAAGCGTTCCTTGTCCCATCATGTATTTTATCACCTCAACAGCAACACATTTACAAGGTGGGAAGCTCTAAAGAGAAGCACTGAAGGGCTAAACAAATGAGTGTTTTCATCCATTTCAAATATTTGCAATAATAATAGAACGGATTATCATTTTCCAGGAGAGGAAGAGGCACTTTTAGTTATCAGAAGGACTGGAATTTTGCCAAGATGCCTCAAAGACTGTCTGCTGGGATTAGGATGCAGACTGTAACCATTAATCCTTTAGTGCTGGCAGTTCCTGATGCATCCATTACACAGCAATGCTACTTGTGCCAAGACATCCTCTTGTGCCTGGAAGCAAAGGAGTTAATCGGCAGGAGTCATGGCTTTGCACCCAGCACTTCTCACTAGGCATGGCTGACAGAGATAAACTATTATTGGCCCTGATAGCATGTTTTTTATTTTTTTCTCCTGTGGCAATTCTGCTTAGCAGGGTGTGAGAGAGAGTGCTCCAAATCTACTTCCTTCAGCAGTTCAACCTTTTGTGAGAACCCCTTGAGGGCTTTGAATCATTTTTGGAAATCTTTTGAAGTGTTTCAAAACCTGTCAATCAGACCTGAACCCACTTACTGTTCTCCTCCTCCACCTCCCCCAGATACTGCTAACACGGAA
The DNA here is from genome assembly GCA_013398855.1 of Mohoua ochrocephala. NCBI lineage: Eukaryota > Metazoa > Chordata > Aves > Passeriformes > Acanthizidae > Mohoua > Mohoua ochrocephala. The sequence continues at coordinate 28,261 of VZTA01024894.1, read as the reverse complement.
GGTTCCACTTTGACTTACAACCTTGCTACTATCCAAAGCCAAGGACTTTCTGCCTCTGGAAGCCCCAAGTTAAGCCAGGCAATGTCATCGAGTTGAACTGTGGCATGTTTTTTCGGAGATGAAAACTCTTGGCAAAGCCTCTGCACACACAGGATACAAGACAGGCTCCTTCTGCAAGGAGATGATCGTATTAGAACACTCAGATGATGGTGGTGGTGAAACATTACTTTCATTCAACACAACAGGGTGCCGGCCAGAAATTTCTACAGAAGCTTTCCTATAGTCTAAGAGGTGGTTTCTTTCCACTCCCTGGTTATATGCCTATGGCCTTTCTTGTCCTCTGCCCCCAAAAATGGGCATAAAGTGATGCAATCTAGATCTCAAAGGATATGATTGTCAGAACAAAAAAACAAAATCAAATTTGGTTACTTTTTGTGTCTAGTTACTAAAACTGAGAAAGGCACTTCCCATGCATTCCCTTTATTCTCATGGAAGGCTGGTGTGAGAGCACACCAAACCCTCCCACGCCCTCGTGCTTTGGTCATTATTCCCAAACACAGAATTGCATACGCACTGTTTGTGAGACATGCAAGACAAGGCTGCAGCAGGGCTTGCTATGGTACTTAATGCAGCCCCCAGGCCTTCTCTGCAAGCTTTATTCACAAATAAAAAGATACTTGGTTTAGGATTAAATGGATCATCCCTACTGTAGATGGTGTTCAGTTGTAAGATTTACAGCCTCAGTTTTCCCTCATGTGAAAAGAGAGGCTTATCGAGTGCTGGCAAGGGTAGTCAAACACCAAACAGAGCAGGGGCATTGCAGAAACCTTCACTGTTAAAAGGAAAGGATTACCCGGTGTCACTTCTGATGTCACTTCTGTCCCTTTGTCTCCACAGGCAAGGTGCTGGTCCACTGCGTTATGGGCCGCAGCCGCTCGGCCACGCTGGTCTTGGCTTACCTGATGATCTACAAGAACATGACAGTGGTGGATGCCATCGAGCAAGTGTCAAGGCACCGCTGCATCTTGCCAAACCGGGGCTTCCTGAAGCAGCTGAGAGAACTGGACATAGCGCTGGCACTGCAGAGGAGGAACAGCAAGAACAGCCTCCCACCTGCTGAGCAGCAGAGCAGCACCACCATCTAGCATTGTCCTGGCACCGCTGTGCTACTGGAAAAGAAACTCCGTAAAAGGAGGGGAGGGGAAGGTGTAGTTAATTACACAGTCACAAGGATCATTTGTTATTTGCTAGGAAAAAAAAAACAAACATCAAACACTGTCAAGATGAGAAAGAAGGGAAACCAAATTTAAAACTCATCATCTTAAAAAGTTCCAGCCTTAGCAGAATTCTTTGTTACATCAACAAATGAGTTTTTCTCTCTGCAAAAAACCCCAAACATTTACAACACAAAAGCAGGCACAACTTAAAACTCTCTTCTAGCTGATTACCCCCAAAATCCCGATCCTAAATCAAGCACACAGCCTTTAAAGGAGTGCAGCTAGGCACTCCTGGAGAAATCTTGCAGGAAAAACACTGAATTGTTTAGTCCAGAGTCCTGAAGGGTTTCACGGGAGTTCGCCTTTTGGTGCTGTTTCCTGGCATATCTATTTCTTTTTTCACAGTGATAATCTAGGGCAGCACAGCAGTTAGAGAGCCTCGACATGAGGATCAACTACACCATGAAAACTAGAAACAAAGCAACACCCTTGAGAAGGTCAGATGCATAAGCAGCTACAATGGACAACAATTCAAAGAGATACATACACATAACATTTTAGAACTTTCAGTTTTAAATCGCTTAACTTGTCCTAAATCCTTCAACTGCCTGAATCATGTCCTTTACATTGTTATGATGAAGTTCAACACTGAACTTGTAGAACTCCAACAGCCCCCTAAATAATAATGGATTATAATCAGTTCTAATGAGATTTTAGAAAAGGCAAGAGACACCAATGAAGCCTTTAAAAAAAAGTCTCTCAGTGACCTTACTAACAGCAGAAGAAAGCTGCTGCAGTGCTTCCAGACACTGTTAGTATCTATCACTGCCAAATGGTTCCTCCTATCTCAGCTTTAGTCATCTTAATAGGTCACTGTGCTCCTACATAGTTACATTTGTTAATAATTGCATCTGTTGACAGAAGTGGTGCTAATGCACTAATGGGGACACCAGCCCCACTTTTCTGCCTTCACTTATTCCATTTACCCTATTCGATATAAATTATCATCAACTGTGTTTTGAAACAATGGGAGTTCTGCCAGCATTTGATATTCTTAAAATGTATGTCAGAGGAGGATCACAATTAAGCCATGTTTACCTTTGCTGCATGTGCAAAGAGGTGAGGTCCTTGCCCTCCCCACCAGAATTTTACCTCATTCAATGTATCAGGTAGGAGGCATTTGCTCAGTGCCTGAGAGGAGTGACCTGGCCATCAAGCACACAGGAGAGTTCTCTTGGTCTTTACCAGCTGACAAAAAGACTTTGCAACTTTGGTACAGTATGAACTGTGTAAGTACTGGATACTTGGGAGACAAAAAAATACAGGGCAGAAATGTGCCATTGAGGACTGCAAGGATATGCTACAAACCAGAGCTGAGCACAACTTTATACTACTTTTTGTAGATGTTAACAATGCTTCACAGGCTTGGCACCTCCAATGTGAAGGCCTTCCTATTCCTTCACTTCCTTTTGGGGCCCAAAACCCAGTAAATCATTCATCTACAAGCACTAACTGTAGCCAAGGCTGCAGATACCCATAATACAATGCTTTTGATTTATCATTTGGATTTATCTGCATAATAAACACCTTATCTTTAAATTCTCAGAAAAGCAGACCACATTTAATATAAGTAAACTACTACCAAAAACCAAATTAGACATCGCAATGTGAACAATATTCATGATAGAGATACACAAACTCCGGGACTTTGAGCAAATTAAGTAGCCCTATACCTGTATTAGGAAGGAAAAAAAAACCACTGAAAAAAGCCCCCAGAAATAACAGGGAACTCAAAGGAAGTAATTTGACATTTCAAAAATAAATAAGCACGCACAGCATGAGTTTAACGTCAAAATATTTTCAGATGGAGTCCCTCAGCTCTTCCAGCCTACTTCCATAGCCCTTCAAATGCACCTTTTCAGACCACCTTATTGTCTACTGCAGTTTAATTCACAGCCCAGACACAGAACAGTTCTCCCAGCCTTGTGTGGGACAAACCTGCCTTGCATGGCCCTGCTTTCATTTACACTGGCGGTGAAAGCTGAATGTTTTTTAGCATTTGCTTTAGAGACAGGAATTCTGTACCAAAAGATAAACTAAAAGATAACAAGTATCTGTGATGATTCCCCTTTGTCAAGTTACAGGTTGTCTTCTTTCTTGTATCCTGCATGAGAGCTTGATGACTGCTGTAACTGAAAGAGGATTTGTGATTGATTTACATGCATAATTGATCACCCTCAGCACTACAGAAAATTGCCAGGGCCATTCTTTCTGTTTACCATGCTGATATAAATGGAGTTTGTTTCCATCAACCACCCTGCCCGATGGACAAATTAAACAGCTTATAAAACTGAGAGACACAGACAGTGATCTAACATGGAAGATTAGTACCTTTAGCAGTCCTTCGTTTCTGCTTCTATCAGAGATTCTTACAGTGTTAGTAAAAAATCGGTTGCATTTTGCCCACAGCTGGGGGATCAGACAGCCTGAGTGCAACAACACTTACCATTCCTGTCTTTGCTAAAGGGCCGAGTGCAGCTTCCAGGAGCACTGTCACTTGGCAGCTTCCAGATGAAGTATGTCCTGCTCCAAAGACAAGTTTCTTTCCTAGAACCAGGTTTTGCCTGAAGGACTTGGCTGGCACAGCTGTGCCAACTAAGCAGTTCAGAAGTAAACATACTTTTCATTTACTTCCCAGCTTTTTTTGCCTACCGTTCTCCCAGAATGAATGGGACTAAATCAGAAAAGCAGAAGTTCTGGAACACCTGACTTCCACAAAGTGAGGCAACTCCTGCAAGCTGCTGATCAGCTGATGAACAAGTGTCAGCAGCACCGACTCCAGCTACAAGCCAGGTCTGCAGGTAACACACACACAGAACAAGGCAAGTTGATTTCCTTCTTGCCAACCACCAGTGGCATGGAGCATTCTGTAAGAGTGCATGGCCAAGGAAGTGGCCTGCATTGCACAAGAATCATCTATTGCAATTCTGGGAAGAATTTTTTGAAGACAATAAAAGCAAGAGCTCGTTCCCCTCTGGGATGGTGCTAGAGCACACAGTCAAAACTGACACTGCAATGCGCACACGAGACAGACAACGAGTACATCTGTCGAGGAAAAGACAACCTTCTGATCCATCAGAAATTTTAGTGCAGTAATGCAATTCACAGCTAAGTAGTCATTATGGGAAAAGAGGCAGGATAGTCCCTTGTCCTCCTGAAAGGAATTCAATTCTGAAATAACAAAATTATATTGGAAACTTGCCTGTTGTGCGCACACTATGCATCATTTCCCAACCAACTTTTAACCCATATACTGTGAATACAGAATTTTAGCAATATGCTGGAGTCAGGATGCTGCTCTGTCTCAGGTTAGCAAATATTTGAAACGGTAAGAAGGTCTGATTTGTCTTTATGTTACAGGCTTCGAAACTTGAAACTAAACAGCAGCAGATAAAGACCCAGGTGCCTTTTTCATTCACTGTAAAAACACACAAATGAAAAATCACAGAACATAATGCTACTTCAAGATGCAATTATTTAACAAAGATACGGTCCTAGCTAAACACACCTGAAGGCTGCACATGACTGCATTGAGTTCCACTTTCCTTTTCCTAAGCACAAAAAAGGTGAGTTACTTTGTGAATATGAAAACAAAGTTTAAGTACGATGAATACTCTCTGCCTTCCATCAACAAATTTGACAATGTAAGGGCATGAACCAAGATCTTTGCTGTATTGTGCTCTCCTTATCAAGTGTTCCGAGCTCCTAAAACACAAGTTACTCCAGATTACCATTGGACCAGCAATTTTAGCTCCCATTCACATTCACTATTTTAGACTGCTGCTCCATTGTATTAAAACTGAGCAGGTCATGCACATGAATCTGTAGTATCAGTTTCTTGATTTGGCACCATCACACAGTAATGGTTTTATTTAAAGAAATACACATTTCTTTGACTTTTAGATATACGAAATACTACCTTTAAAGCTGTTTTATATACTGGAATGGGGACACAGTTTTCAGTCAAGATGGCCAATCTTTTCACCTTAGCAACCTTACTGCAGCGACAGTGGCAACATCCACATTAGAAGCTTTTTGAAAAATTATCACAAGGATTTTTTCTGGTGTAGACTCACACATACCACATTTGAATTTGTCCACTTATGAGATCCACATAGAGACAGCCTTCTTGTCTTTAACAGACCTTCTATTCCTAGATGAGAAATGCTCATCTCTGTGTGTATGTTTGTGTGTGCCCATATACGTGCACATACACAGCACCCATATATTCAACGCAGAATTTGCATCATCTTCTCCCCCAGCAACAATGACAAAGGAAGAGATTACAATTCTATCATTAACATACAGTTCAAACACCACGCCTGTTACTATCATATATCCTTTTATATATATATATATATTTTCACACTTTCTATAGGAAAGAAGTTTCATACATTAAATATTGACAACCTTGTAAGGTATTAAATACATATTTATTCAATATTTTATTAAGATTATTAAAAAAAATAATCTTAGGTATTCTTTATTTTCACAAGGTGTATGCAATTATGATGAGTAACCTACACTTAAGCTCTAAACAGCCTAATCCAAACCCCACCAACTTTAATGGGCTTTAGATCAAGCATGTGAGAGCACCGTAACAAACACTGTTTCAGGAGGTAATTCCCATGCAACATCAAACTATGACAAGACACAAGAGGCTAAAATGGCTCATCATAATTTATTTTATGTTAAAATGTACAGCTTGGGGGGAGGGGGGTGTAGTTTTTTGCAGTTTTTATTTTTGTTGCTTGGGTGGGTCTTTTGTGGGTATTTTTTTAAGTGACTGACTAAAAAGATAACAGATAAATACAAGAGTGTCACTGGGTCCTATTTTTACATGTATCAAGCCTCTTCTGTTCGGCCCTTACAGTCACTCTGTACAGGTACAAAGGCTACAAAAAAGGAAGCAATATAAACAGACACAAATAACTTTTGCCTTTTTACATGCGATCTGTAAGCTTAGTTTGAGCTATTCACACGCTACTGCTCTATTTTTTCCCTTAAAAAATAACTCCAATATTTTATAAAGATAGAAAAATCTACAGATGGAATGAAAATGTAAAGTTAGAGGCATTTCCATAAAATAGCAACTTTACACCAAATTCACTACTTTTTTTTTTAAATCCTGCCAAGTATTTGGACATATACGAAAATGTTTCAAAACTTGACAAATAAACACTGAGATGTTTCAATCAACAAAAAAACGTAACAGTTTTTATAAAACAGAAAGCTGCCTTTTTTCCTACCCCAGCCCCAAAGAAACTGGTCACAAAAATGGAAAAGAGTCTCAACTTTACACTAAACATACAGCAATAAAACCCTTTGAACTAACCAAAATGTGAATAGCTTTTGCAGCTTTTTTTTTATTATTTTTACAAGTTTTATAATTAACAAAAATATAGTTCTGGTTTTTTTACCCCTCAAACTAGGGTAACCTAATCAAGGCAAAAAAATTAAGAAATGGCTTACTGTTAAGCACAACACTTGTACAGTACTACAAAATGCACTGTCACTAACAAAGACATTAGCGGCATGCAGAAGTGTCACCTTCAGAAACAAAATAATACAATAAAAGAACTGCTAAAAGGCATTTACATGTGGGGAAAGGAGAGAGAAAAAGCTCATGATCCAGTACTGTCTGATAGTTTTGGAGTCTATTTATCCACATTTTTAATGGGAGCAGGCACATAAAATGGCTCTGAACCATCAGCTGCTGTGTAATTGCAGTTCATAGAAAGAGTTCTTCCTTTCCAGAGAACTTCAAGCTCAATGAAATAAACAAAAAATGGAAAACCACCTAATTCCCCCCAAAGAGAAGTTAAATCTCACAATGTTAAAAAAAGAAACAAAAAACCCCAAAACAGAACAAAACAAAATTAAAAAAAAAAAAAGAAAAAAAAACCCAACAAAGCAAGAAATAAAGAAAAACTTGTATAAGGCTTTCTGCTGCATACAGCTTTTAAATGGTGCCAACAAATGTTTTTGCATTCACACCAATTGCTGGTTTTGAAATCGTACTCTCCAAAGGTATTTGTGCAGATCAATCCCATACGCCAGTTTGGTAGTGCGTCTCTCCCACGGGCCTACCTTCTCATGTAGGATCCATTGAGAGACTGTTTGGACATGCCTGTGTTCATGTAGCCGTGGTGGCCCGGAGGAGTGTACATCATGTTACTGTGGGGTGCTGTCTGCATTGGCTGCTGTGCATATGGCTGAGTTCCCATCATTCCCATCTGCATCTGCATAGGGTACTGGGGGGTTTGATTCATATACCCATGATTACTGTGATAGCCACTATTCATCATTGGCTGGGACATACTGTAACCGTTCATAGCGTTAAGGGTATTCATATTCATGTTCACTGAATTGACATTATAAGCGGGGGCTGGCATCAAATTTACACTCATGTTCATGCCGCGCTGCATCGTTAAGGTCCGTGCAGGGCCTTGCATGGCCACAGTCTGTGAAGCTCGCCCGTAAATTTGTGGCTGGTGGGCTGCAGCAGCAGGTGGCAGCGGCGTGGATTTGGTTCTTACAGAGACGTGACCTTTGCTGGCCATCTGAGTCTGCAGTCTTTGGGTGTGGGATATTCCAATATTCGATGAAGTCATATTGCGCTGCAAAAGGGGAGGTGGCAAATTCATGGGAGGAGGAGTAAGGTTGGGGGGAGGGGTCATGGTAGCCTGTGTTTGGGGTCCTCCAGGAACAGCGTGTGGAGACTGAGAAAGCTGAACAAGCCCTGTGTTACTTAAGGGGGCAGACAAAGAGGCACTGTTTGCATAGGAAGTTACAGCAGCTGAATGGCTGTAAGGCAAAGAATGATCCATAAGCGTATTAGTTAACTGTTGCAGTTTGGCAAGGCTGAAGGTGGCAGATGGCTGTGAGTAATGCCCTGCTCCGAATTCACTCTGCCCCATTCTTTCGTATAATCCAATGTTGGCATTGCTAGTCTCAGGGATTTCAGTCAACTGCATAGGTGGTGTAAAATTAGCAGCCATGCTGCACTGGGATAACTGTTGGTTGCTGCTCGGAGGCCTTTCAACAACGCAGCCTTGGGGAGATTTTACATTACAAGTGGGAGGAGAATTGATGTTTGCTTGTTGCATCATACTGCAGCTTCCATTAATGTTAGACATCTGCTGGGTCACTGCACAGCTACTCTGCGTTAGGTTACTAGATGTAAGGCTACTGTACGAGCAACTGTTCTGAGAAGAGTTGTTTCCACAGATACTGCTACCCATTGTAGAATCGTAACTGCTTGGGTTTTCATAGTTTTCTGTTGTGCTCTCAATACTTCCCAAGTCACTAAACCCACTATCCACAACTTGCTGCGAATGATCGGAAACTGAGGGAACATCCATCATCGGGCTGGTCTCCATGTTCTGTAGAGACGGCACAGAAATGGCACTTTGATCTGGGCTGATCTGAGCATAGCTGTTCTCTAAGGGAGCAACATTTGGACTATTAACAGAACGAACTGACTGGCTGGGATGAGAGTGCACAGATGAGACTGGGCTGCTGTGGTCAGACTGCTGACAGTCATCCAGTGTGGTCATTTGGGGACTTTGGTCGTTGTGGGCATAGTTCTGCAAACTTCTGCAGGCCTCTTGAGTCTCTGCACAGTCCTGAAATGTATCTTCATGCTCACTTGTTTCTTGGGTCAGAGACTGGACTGCTTGAACCGTCTCCGAGTCAATCTCCATGGTCTCAGTACTCTCACCCTTGAAATCGGAATGTAATTCTTCGCCAGCTTTTTGGTCCTGGTTGTTGTCTGCATGATCATCATCAGATTCAGGCACTGGGTCTGAATCTGTAGCAAGTTCTTTCTGGTCACTTTCACACTCATCAGCTGCAAGGTCAACACCACAATCCATTAACTCCTCCTGATTTGAATTACCAGTTTGAACATTTACGTCTAAAAAAGATTGCTGAGTTTCTAGCATTTCTTTGAAAGCTTCACCAGGCAATTCCTCTTTCTCCACTTCTGTTGAACCCATGTGACTATCATCTTCATCATCTGCATCGTGATCCTCATTGTGAGAAGGTTCTTCATCCTCCTCCTCCTCTTCCTCCTGATCATCCAAATGCACGGACTCCTCTTTTTGCACAAAAACTTCTTCTGCTTTGTCTTTTTCTTGATCTTTTGAATCGACTCCATCTTCTTCTATGCTCCTTTCTTCTTCCCCAGCCTTCATGGTATCGTTTTCTTGTTTTTCAAAGGGTTCACTGGGTGGATGCAGAGGTTCAGGTTCTACCTCTTTCACCTCATCATCTGGTGGTGGTAATGCTTCAACAGGTTCTTTAACGGCTTCCTCTGTAACGGCAGGAACCGAACAGGGCTTGTCTTCAGCTACTTCCTTTTGCTCTTCCACCAGCACCTGGTAGTCAGGCTCCATGGGAGTTTCGGGTGGAGTGTATAAATTCAGCTTAAAGCCAGGTTTTCTTTCTTTGCTTTGCCTCCATTTAGATGGACCACGCTTAACTCCTTTGGGCCAACCCTGTTTACTCTTTAAAGGTTCAAGATTGTCTTTAGTGCTTTCTTCCAACACTGCTACATCCTCTGTATTGTCTTTGGGAGGTAATAGAGACAAAAAAAAAGAGTCTTAGCTTGCAGACTAATCAATATTTTCCAATACAAACCTGAAAATAATTTATAACTCAAAATGTATTAAGAAACCATGAAACAAGAGTTATAAACAGATCTCAAACCACAGTAGAACGATGTAGCATCTACAGCTCAAGCACACTACACAGATATGTTATTGTTTGGTGGCCTTTTAACAGGCACTATCAGAACCACCATTTATACGCTACAGGAATCGCAGTGATATCAATGACAAGACATGTAAACTAAAGGAAATACTGTCCAAATATTTGATTTTCAACCTTTGGTTTTAGAATAGAAGTATGCCTTCACTTCATATAGACATTGATCTAACACATACTCATGTTTTTTGACAGTAATGACATGAAAGTCTGGAGTTTCCTCTTTGACCATTCTGGAGGACAAGCCACAATAAATATATAATCCTGCTTTAATACCAACACTGAAAAAAGGTGATTCATTCTAGCACTGTCTCATGGGCAACATATCATGACATGGCTCACAACAGATGATAGAAGGCAAAAGATAATTAAAATTAAACACAGAGTGCATCAGAATGCTAAATTAATCCATTGACTATAAAAAAGGACCCAAATACATTTGCCTCTTTCCTTTCTCCCCAGATACCACTCACTCCCAGATGCTCCAGAAAAAAAGGAGAATTATCAAGATAATGCTGCACTTGGGAGTGCAATGGCTTCAGTGATACTTCTATATTGTGATGGCGTGATCCATGGGCAAATACAAAACATCAGTCCAGTTAAAACAGTGCAAACCTGACCACTGGGGCATAGCTGGAACTTGCTACTATTAGTTTAATTAATTTCTCTTGAGAAGCTGGAAAAAGTGGTACTATTCTAATGTACCACATCACACAAGAGCAGTTTGAAACAGAAATCAGCTCATGATCCTTCAGTTGAGGACTGCAAGGATGAAACTTCCCATACAACTACAAAAATCCTGAAGTAGTACCTACTGGCTCCTTAGAGAAAACACACAGACCTGAGAATCTAGTAATCCATTCTGGAATTAAAACTCATAAGCGTAATTTGAAGGCCAGGAGGTCAAGGGAAGAGTGTACGTTCAGAGTAGCTCATCAGTAGTTTCACTATCCATCTATTAACTTTTCTGACAGGAAATATCCTTGAAATCAAACTAGAAAAGCAGCTTTGAAAGGACACAGTTAAAAGGGTCTCTTTCGTGGGGAAAAAAACCAGGATCCTGGTGCTGAGGATATATTAAGCCACGGAAGCAACAAACATTTCACTGAATTACCAACAAAGCTGAATAGAAAGACATTTGTGTAAATCGAATCTTACTTTTAGCTTGTATCCTTTACCACTGAAACAAAAACTATATGGGACAATATTCCAGTGACACCCTTTGCACTGTTGAGTATGAAATGCCCTGTTGTAGGGACATTAAAGTTGTTTTGGACACTATGACAAAAACTTCAATGCCTCAGACTGGAAAAGATTTGTTTCCTGAACGCAAAAAGCAAATTGTAATATTATAATAATAATGGCTAAATACATCTCATTAAAAATTTCCAGATTTATGACAAAAATAAACACTTCTTTAGAAGGCCACCCAACAAATTAATTTTGTGAAGATATAAGAACATTTTAAGTTTACCTGTACAATTTTCATCACTCCTGTAACAATTAATTTCTTTCTCCTCCTTGTTCTGCTCTTCTTCCTCCTGTTTCTGCTGCCCAGGTTGATACTCAAAAGCTTTTCTAATCACAGGCTTCAAGTCGTCATCTTCTCCATCCATCTCACAGGTGGGCTCCAGCTGTGGCATGGGACGCTCCTCATCTGAGTTATCAAAGGGCTCATTCAACACCTCCGTTGTTTCAGAAATTGTCTCTGTTGTAACACTGCTGTTTATCCTTCTGCGCTTACGGCCCCTTTTCTTTTTCAGTATGAAAGGTCTCTGAAAAATAATTCCACAAATAAAACTCTTCCTACATTCCTGTTCATTTACTGATTCTGGACATAAATTTTGGTAGAGTGAGTTTACAATAATCTATTTACTCATTCAAAAAAAACACCTTACTCGTTGCATCAAATTCAAATGTAGACAGAATTGAAAAGAAAAATGTCTAAACAGTTAAAATAGGTATGCATACATGTATACAAACCTTTCTGTAAGTGAAAGTGAAGACTAGAATTTTCTTCATATTGTAGCGCCTTTTACCTTCTTCTGTCAAATAATATTCATAGCACTATTACATAAATTGTACTCACACATTTTTCCTCTGTAGATTTATAATTCCCCAACAACCTTCACAAGCATCAAAGCTTATTCTTCTACATTTCGGGTTTCTGCTATTTTTAGCAATAAGTATGTACACAGAAAAACAGATAACATCGAAGAAGTGCACCCCAAGAATCCTACAGTTGGCTGCTATAAAAAAAAAGGTCCAAGATTTTGTTTTTCTATAATTAGACATTCTCAGAGATTTATAGTTACTTTAAAGTTAGCTCACTTAAAGTATAACCAAAGGGACAATCCAATTTCCTAATTCTCACCAGAGACACCTAAATACATAGGCTAAGGTGAGTGCTTTAAAATTTTGGGATTCTTAAGTTTACTAATTTAAGCAACTCAAAGAGCTGATTTTTCAAAGAAATTAAGAATTATGCAAACATGGCAGTAACCAGAATTTAACATTTAAATTAGAAGAATATGGGTTAAAAAAAACCCTTTTGTTTTAACAGCATTTCTTTTGAAAAACAGTATGCCCCTTTTAGGAGTTCCTATATTTAAAAAAATGTAAAAAGACAAACCCCACAAGCTGGACTCCATCTTAATACAAAAAAAGAAAGAACCATTAAAATATTGAACCAATACCAATGCCAAACAGCAGAGGGCAATCTCTAGTTTAAAAATTAACAGGAAATTCTGATTTTTTTATGTCACTAGTATTTTATAGTTCTGTGAAAAATCCAAAAGGCAACAAATTGGACGGAGTGCAAAAAAGAGAAGAGAGGAGTAGTTAAGGGTCCAAATAACACATAAAGAATTAAAACAGTCTAATAAACGTTTGTAAAAAACCAGATTGTTATTTTGAGGATAACGATTTGATTGAAATCAGAGACAAATGACTTTGAACAACACCATTGAAGTAACACACCTTTCTTTTCATGGCCAGCGACTGGGGCTTTGTCAGCCGGGGAGGCGAACTCTGCTGATTCTCATCCCCGCCGTCCTCCTCGCTGCTTTCTTTCGATTGCTCTGTGGATTGCCCTCGCTCCCCCACCACTGCCACACTTTCTGGAGATCGCAAATATTTATTTTTAGATTGTACTTTTGCAGGTGATTGCCTACTATTAGTTCTCGTGGAGAATATTTCTTGTTCTTCCTTTTCCCAGCAGCTAGCTTGTTCCATAAGACGCTCGGCCTGAAGGGTTGAGGTTAAAATAACAGGTCACTGAAACAGCATTTACTTAGCCATATCCTTTACATTCAGCTAAACAGTTAAAATAAGTCAACCCTGATTAGCACAACTGGCTAACCTAGCAACAACATTTCAGCTGAATCATCTAGTTGCTCCTTTACAACAGTTAACAGATAACAAACCAAAGAAGATTGCATTTCATGGGATATTTAGCACTATTAATGATGCAGCGAATTGATTTAAGTCCTTTAGCACTACATTACATGCCCACTGACTGGATCACTTTGAGCAAGTTGAGAACACAAAGAATCGATTGACAGTGCAGCCCCTGAGCTCTGCACCAAATTTGATCTGATTACATGCTCTTTGACTACCTCAAGAGTGATAAATACAGCTCCACGACAAGTGATTCACATTTTAAGTTTTCATATTCATCCCCCCAAAGTTACCATGTGTTGCTACACAGCTTCCAAAAATTCTGCATTACAACATCAGTATGGAGTGGTCAAAGTTAAATCTGCTCTATTTAAGACAGTCTAATGTTGAATATTCAGAGTCATGAAAGCCAAAGGAAGAGAAATTCAGAAGACACATCTGATATTACCTCCTTTTCTGCTTCCCTCTCTTCTTCAGAAACTGCAGCATTAGAAACTAACAATGGAGTCCATCTCAAGCTTTCAGGATCTACTTCATTGATACGTGGATTTGCTTTCAGTTTCTCCATATGACTTGAAATCAGCTTTTCCCTTCTAATAATTACAAATCTACAATCAAATAAACAGTAATTTTTAGAAAGTGATCACCTAAAACAGCCCTTCTACGGTTGAAATTCTTTTGCAAAACAACCTGTGAAAAAAGATGGGTAAATAAAAGGATCCATCAAACTAAAAATAGCAACTGACACACAGCGATAACATGCTTACACTACTGACTGTTTACTGAGAGGAAGTGAGGAAACAGCAGTTTATGAAGTGAAAGCTCAATTTTAACCATCACTAGGGCAACAAAGAGGAAAATAAAGGTTTTATAGTTGACTACTCTAACCCTAATTCAAAAGGTTTAGTGTTGGCACTTGAATCGCTGCCAGAACAATTTCCAATTTTAATATTACATACAAACATGGATAGAAAACGCAGTGGATCATCAAGCCAAGAGTGAGAAAGTTGTAATGTTACAGCTGAACACGTAAGTTAACGGGACAAGAAAGCAAGTCAGAAGCACAGGTTTTCTAACGAAGCATACAAATGTGCTTTAGTCCTGTGCTAATGAAGTACAAAATGACTTTCCAATTACTATGAAGTGGCATATCAAAAGTAGGTAAAGACTAATAAAATAGCACAGTATGCTAATCTATTAGCACATATCCCATCAAGCTACCCTGTTACAAAGAACTATACAATTCTAAACAATGAGGATGAGCAAGAATTTCAAGAGCTGTAAAAATCAGGTTGGTTAAGTAACAACATTCTCTCGGTGAAAAACAAAGTTTAAAAAAGAAATCAGAGCCAGAACCCTTTTCCCAGAATTGTGACAAACTTCTACGGGACTACGTGAAAGAAAAATTTCCCTTAAAATACGTTTGTCCTCAGGTTGTCCGTAACTAAGCACTCCCGAAAGTTAAGGGTTTAATGCAATGACAGCCCTCCTCTTACTACTCTCATACACCATCTTGTAAAGCCAATCTCCTTTTTGAAGACTTCCATTCTTCCTGGTTCAAAAATTACTGGTTTTGAATACTGGTGCTGGGACACATAAAAATTACGGAGGCTGAACTTTTCCTGATTTTAATTTTATTTTTTGGCAAGCCAGTGTTTGTAAGGCAGCTTTGCTTAATTATAAAGTTTCTATGACTGGAATATCCAGAAAGAATTAAGATCATCTTCAGAAACACAAATACCACTGAAAGTAATTTAAGACATTTTATGGAAAGAAACAGACCAAACAAGAACAACAACCCAGTTAAGTTCTAAAATATCCATCAAGATCATTAAGAAAGAAGATATTCACAAAACAAGAACTCACCTTCTCAGTGCACTGACTTCCAACATTGATTGTAACAGTAAACAGAAACTTGCATTACCAGTACCTTGAGCAGGAGCACTTCATGTAGAGCTGATCTGATCCCATGGTTTACATGAATTCAGCAACGATTGAAAGAGGAGGTGTGGAAAGAGAAGACTGCCACCCACAAACACAAATTTTTCTCTCACTGGCATTCAAAGCAAAATATTGCACAGCAAGAGCTGGCACTTAGGGAAGATTACACTGAATGAAGCAAAATTCTAAACTGAAAATGTTTCGAGCTGGCCACATACTTCTAATAACCATTAACGTGAAAGAGCATCTGAAAAATGACCAGGAAGAAAAGCCCTTTATGTAAGACCCATTCGTACCAACTTCTACAGTAAGATGGTTATTACTCATTTTACAGTCAAACTTTCACACAGACATTTTTCACATCAACTGTTTTGTAAGCAGAGAATGTTTTGTCTCAGTATTTAAAAAAAATGTTTACAAGATTCACTGACCTATCCTCTCTTTTATCTATCATGCTATGTTGCTGCAAGGTTGTGGCAATATCATGTGGACACATTCCAGTAGCTCGGCTCATTCCTTTGATGCTGATTTGTTTTTCATGGTGGCAGTTCAGGTATTCCAATATGACACTTTTCCAATAAGCCAAGTACGAGAGACGACCCAGATCGGACAATGGCTTTTCAGGGGATCCTGCTTGACCCTCTCTTCTAGAAAGTAAATAGCCTAGAATAAAAATAAACAGGATACCTTATGGAGATAACAAAAGCAAGGAATTTTAACTAGCCCTTAAGAAAGTTGGAATTAATACAAAAGATCATCAGCATGACTGATTCAACTACTGAAAACTCTTGCAATTAAAGAAATCCTCTCCCACAAAAGAGATGAGTTTTCATCATTACGGTGACATAGGAAAAGATCAAATCCTTGTGAGTGACTCAGATCTTATGTTATGAGAATCAAACATTAACCAAAAGCTCTTTTCTAATTGCAAGGCAAGGACGAGAAGAAAAAGCCAACATGTTTCAGAACAGGTCCCATCATACATGTTTTCTCCTTTAGAACTACAACTCTCTGGCCTTTTGAGAAACTTTTACACCTGAGTTACATCACTGAAGCCAAGAATTTTCAGAAGATTCTCAAGAGGAAGTACCATGGGTAATATCAGTTAAGTCGTTTTTCTTCAGGAAGCCCCAAGTGACATATAAGTTTTTGATTAAAGAAGCAGAAGTTGTATTTTGGAGGTAACATAATTCACAAGATGAATTACTCAGAGAACTGGTTAGGAGAAATAATTAAAAAATAATCTCCCTTAATTCATATTTAAGAACATTCACATAATTCCTGCTTGCAGTCTTCAAGACAGTAACTGATCCACTATTACACAATATACCACCTTCATTTTATATTCTGTGTATGTTGTAAGTCCCTTTTAACTCTTCAGCTTTAAGAGGATTTCACTATTTAGAGTAGAACACGCCTGCTTGGAGATAACAGAAGACGCCACCAGTAAAACTAATTCAGTATAGAGAAAAAAACCCCACAATTAATGAAAGGTATCCTTTACAGTCACTCATCCCTCCATGATACATATTCTGCATTGTGCCTTTACAAAAACTGCCAACACACAGGCCTTAAACAACCAGGCTTACAAAATGCTTACTCCACCATAAGCACAGACATGCTGTTTATGGAATTACATTACTCAAAGTCATTTGGAATCCACCAAAATATACAGTTCTTGCACCTTCCAATATTCTTAAATACTTTTTTCCCCTCACATTTTTCACTTTTATTTTTCAAAGACTGATTTAAAACATATCTAGTACAGTCATGTCATGTTTGTTAAACAAATCCTACTAACCTCTCCACAAAGTTACTCCTGATCAAATTAGCTATAAATTAAAAGCATATGATTAACATCCAGGTTTAAGTGAAGCAGTGGCTGTTTCCTTATTTTGCTGTATGGCCTACCATACACAAACCATACACACACAGAAGTATTTTTCTTAGATAAAAACACGAAATACACACATAAATATATGTATATTTACTCTGCCTGAAACATTGGTCTTCCCTTTCTCAGATAAAACTGAAAAGGCCCACAACAGAATTCAGAAGAAACATACACAGAGATACATCGTAGTCTCATCTCCAGTTTGCATAAAGAAATTTATATAGAAAAGCAGACATCCTACAACATTTCAAGTGATCACAACATAGATACTGAAATAAGTAGTGTGCCTTTCATATCTATTAGCATGATTTGTGATAAAATGCCAGAGCTTCAGAATACCATCCCACATCTGCCTACTTCTACAGAGCTACACGAAGCCTGCCTACATCTGCACGGTACCACCGGAAACTCAGCAAGTAAATTTATTTTGTTTTACAGAAGAAACACTACCGTAAAAATTAGGGAAATGAAGGTATTTTAGCAATTAAAGTTGCAGCATATTAAACTTTTTTTATAACTAGATGATACGTTTTAGTACATCTTGGTACTACATGCAACTACTGTTGACAGGAAACATCAAATTTCACGTTCAACGCCACAGAGCATCTTGAATAGTTTGAAGGTAGAGAATTGTTGCTTTAATTCCAACTGCACAAAAGCAGACCTACAGTGTATAGCCTATTCTGCTTCATTTTAAACAAAGCTTCAGTTGTATCGAGAAAGAATTCTGGATCAGCTTGTGTACAACATACAAACCCAAGTTTTATACAAAGATGACACTGCCCATTAAAAAACCACGCAAAACTGCAGTAGTAGAAGTAGTGATGGAAGTCTCAGCATAGGAAAAGAGAGGGAGAATAACCTAGATTTTAAAAATAAGGAGGACTTCAGAGTTCCTTCAAGTAACTTTACGGTTTACCACACCAACTTCACGTTCAAGAAGTCTTGGGCACTAATAGAAAGTGTAGGGTATTTGCAAGACCTAGATTTCATTCTTGCATTTCACGACACTTTGAAGTTACTTTGGCAAAAATTCTTCCTCTACTTTCATTTTCCTCATAGATAAGGGGGCTGCACCTATAATTTCTTGGTAAACATATTATGAAGCTGAATAAGAAACCACTATCCAAATGAGAGTTTGGAATCATGAGTTAGGCAGCCACAAGTACCTTTAGAGTTTTACTAGTACAGCCTGGCCCATTGTACCTTTCCCTGTGTCTGGGGATTTACAGACGAGTTCTTAGTGGTCATTTTCACTCTACATTAAAGCAGTGAAACTCTACCTGCACAGCAGTAACATCTGTCAGTATTCCTCCCCTACCTTTCTGAAAATATGACCTACGCTTTTCCAAGATACTCACATTCTAGAGGATCAAAAATCTAAATCAGAGGTAACAGTCTCAGTTACACATAGCGAGCACTGAATGGAAAGTCTCTCAACGGAGTCTGTGATTTGAATGACACCTATTAAGTTAAACTTACCAAAGAGATGCCAAGTAATTGATTCTAGGTGGCAGGTAAATAAAAACCACTGATTTTGGTAGCTCGTGTATCTATCCTGAAGCATCTGAAATGAGCACAATATGCCCCTGTTAAACAGATACCTGCAATCTCACTGTGTCTACCTAATTTTAATAATGGATAGCCTCCAAGTGGCAACCTGAAAGAACTTTCCTAAGCTATAATCCTTGATATCAGATTATGAACAATAGCAACACTCACAGGACAAAATAGAGCTCCTCACCACTCACCCCCAGGAGTAAACAAGTCAGAATGTATGCTACACAAAAAAATAAAACCACAACAAAATGTAAGACCTAATCAAGAACAAAGAGTCTTCTATCTTATCTTCTGGGCATATGAGTGATAGCATCACAAAATTCAACAGCCAAAATACCATTAATGATTTCTATTTCTTGACTTATCTCTATCCTCCACAACGAAGCAACGCACCAAATGCGATTTACAGCCTTTGATTTCTGTCACGCAAACCTCCCCAGAATCACTAAGGTTTCATCTTATCCAAGATTTGAAACAATTAGAAGAAATGCAATCTGAGAAAGGGAAAGTTAGTATAACGTACATAAATTTTATGCCTTCAACACAAATTAAGGAGATAATTAGGCATTAAAACATACATTTAAACAAACTGACTCGTAATTATCTTGTAATTTCAATCTACAGCATTCCTAGTAATGCCCCTGAAACAGCTACAGAATCCACAACACACTTAGGTAAGAACAGTAACTTTAATACATCTGTGTCAGTCTCCAGAAACTTTCAGTTAGTTAACTACTGATTTTATTATGCTTGGTTCTGTATCTTCAAACAAGTTAAATAGCGTGAGATCAGAGGTCCAGCTTGATAGCAGGACAGTGGCCAACAGAGAAATCCAAGGGACACACTGAAACTGGCAACCACCACCTGAAATGCATGCAAACAGAATCCAGTCTGGCTTCATCCAAACAATTGGAACCAACCAGATGAGCTTAATGTCCACACTTACTGGAATTTTTTAAGAACTTGATAAGATTTGTTAAGTATCACTTCCTTTTGCAAGCAGTGCAGAGTCCATCTTCCTCCTCCATCCACTGCATTTACTCGTGTGTTCACGAGTAGGAATTTATTGTCATGTCTGCTGATGTGAGGTGAACAGACTTGTACCTCACCAGCTCTCTCCTGAAAATCTTCTAAAAACCAGGATCATATCAGCCCCCTTTCACTCCCATGGCATGATAGCAGTTTTATGCATACTTTAAGTTACAAACTGCCATAAGCAGCTATTTCATTAAGTCTCTCCAAATCCCCAAGACACTTCCTTCTTTCCCTACCACACGCACTTCTAAACATCACTACCTCAGCTTTATAATATTAAGCATAAATCTCAACACAGTTTTAAATTTAGCTTGAGACAGCTGAGTTGAATTTTTTTATCTGTTGAAGGAACACACTTGTCCTTTTGTTTTTAACACGGTAGCAAATGCAGGCCAGCCTTCAAAGGTGTAAAATTATAGAGATGCAGACTGCACAGAGGCCAGTGGAATACAAAGCAGCAGCAAACAAAAACATTAAACAACTGGTATACTGGGAAAGACCAAATGAACAAACTAAAACTGACAGAAGGAAGTCAAATGACGTTTGAAGATTTTTTTAAAGACACTCCTGCAATCTGAGTGCTCTCTATACATGCTTTATGTTCTATAGCAATGAACAAATCAATTTACCATTTCATTTCACAGAATAGTTAAGGTTGGAAGGGACCACTGGAGGTCATCTAGGCCAACCTCCCTGCTCAGGCAGGATCCCCTAGAGCATGTTACTCAGGATTGTGTCCTGACAGCTTTTGAACATCTCCGGGACAGAAGACTCCACAACCTCTCCAGGCAACCTGTTCCAGTGGTCAGCCACCCTCACATCCATAATTTCTGATGAATAGTCAAAGAACAGACATTTAGATTGAAATGTTCCATTTCCTTGAGTGCAATTAACACCGACCACAATCATTATAAAACCATTAGGCTTTCGGTAAGCTACAGAATTAATCTTGATTCAAGCAAACCAAGAAACCCAACTTGTGAACTGGATGTAGGTGTTTGAATTACACTTGTTTGTGTTCACCCAAGACAGCACGGTCACACTGTGGCTCAGTTACACACAGCAACAGCCAAACTGTGGTATGCATGTTGCACAGGATTGAATGAAGACTTTGTGGTTTCCTATTCACCTGAGAAGCTAGGGAACTTAGCTAATATTAAAGTTTGAACAACTATTTTTGATGTAATTATATTTACTATTTTAAAACCACCTAGAACAGTCCTAGAAATGCTCTATTTTATTATTAAATACAAAGATTACTTTGTTTAGCTTAAGAGCAAGCAATAGTCAGTCAATTAGCATCCACAATTTGGAAAATAAATAACTGTAGCTGAGTAGCTTCTAAGAATGTGAAATGGAGGGTTATAGTTGGCTTGTAAGTGTATCACTCATCCTTTTATGAAAGGATCACAACATTTCTTGCCTTCTCCAATGGGCAATACAGTTGTACGTTTTACTGGAAATTCCACATAGCCAGAATATAATCCATCCAGAGCATCCTGAGGAAACTTCAACACAATATTCTCCAGAAGATGCCACTAGCTGAAACTCCAGTATAATTTCCTGTGTTCTATTACCCATGTGCTCCCTTAAGGGAGTATCTGACATCGCAACCTCGCCACAAACAGCGGTGCCATATGCCATGGAGACTGTGCTGATCTAACACAATCCCTCGCTCCTTGAACTTCACCGCTTACAGACAGGCAGGTTTGTTGAGAACAGTGCCACAAAGAGAGGCACTTCACTCTTTTGAGGACATCATGTATGATGTTCAACTATTGTTCTGAAGTATCAGTGCATTGCATTGCAATGCAGTGCATCGTCGTCAGCAGAAACAGAATCAGCAAAAATGTACCTGAATGGAAAAGAGTACTGAATCTCATCCTGTGCCTGGACAAGTACTTAGAAATTGTAGTTCCTTTCTCCTATGCTACTAGCAACAAATCCACGTATTTGCTTTTCACTTATGGAGGCTAAAAACCAAAACAAACAGTCTTCAAAGTGGACCCCAAGGGTAGGGATTAATGAGTCCTACTTTTTAGTTAGAACAGATTTCTTTGTCTGCTACAAAAAGTCTGGAAATAACAGATTACACTGAAAATTTGAGAAGTATTTTATCTCAGAGCCTGTGATCAAGCAAACAGTTTTATGTCTTATGTATCAATCACATCACACACTGGAGACAAACATAGTTCTGATCTTGTTTAAGAAGTCATGGTCAATATCACCTTCTAGGAAATCAATCATATCAATCTCTCTGAATAAGAAAGTTGCAAATGCCAGTAAAGAAAGTCTGTTCTATTCTTGTAATTGAGAGAGAGCTCACTTTACAAAAGAAACAGCAAAAAGACAAAGATCTTTAAACTGTGTCCTACTAGAGTATTCCAGCCCTTATCTTGGATTAGCCTAGTTGTTCCAAAGAACAGAACTTTCCACTCAAATTTTTGTAATTCAAACTCGTATCTCCACTTTTCTTAAATCTACAGATTAGACTGGCTTTTACCTTAAAGAAAAGCTGCAACCAAATAGTCTTTCTTTCAAAAACAGAACCACACCAAAGGTAGTTTAATGCAAGAAAAGGAGAGTTTTGCTTCACTGCAAAAACGCATTATAGAGAAATGTTTACATCTTGTTTCATACCTCCACATTCACAGAATTATTAATAAACTTAACACTCATAGCTCTCCAATAGGAGCAACTCTTACAGAGAGAAGATCCATACAGAAAATGCAATATAGCAAAGGTCCCTGGACCTGAGTCTTTCAGGAGTAACCCTGTCAGTGGCTATTAACCTACTACTATCTTTGAGCAAGAGAGGACTCGGGCTAAAAAGCACAAGAAGCCGTCTTTATGTAACCCTGCTGAACATAATAAGATTTCCTTTTTGCTATCATCTTCCATGTGTCCTAGTAAAATTACATGAGCATCATCAGGGCACCTTCAAAGAGAAAAATTTCTACTTTTCTGTATCGGGAATCTTTACTTCATTTACATGGAAAAAACTGAGTCTCCATCTCTCAAAGTACAAAGGATCAACATTTAAGAGAAGTATCATTGCAAACCCCTTAATTTATTGCTTATGTATTAAAATACGCACAAAACAAAGATTGTATTGTCATATCTGAATAACCTTCCAATAATTTTTAAACCCAGAAAATCAGACTGTATGCTTGTAATACATAATGACTGAGAATCAGAGTGAGGAACAGACCATATGAAGAAGCAAATTCAAATCTGTTAATGTGGCTTCCAACATGGAGTCTCTTTTGCCACTGTAATTTGCCTCACAGCAAAACAAAACAGCAAACTTAAATGGTTCCAAACTTGCTCAAGCCTAGCCTGCATAGAAAGGCCATTTTAAAATCAGGTTTCAACTCACAAACAGGAATGACATAGCTTAGAACAAGTGTCAGGTTGTCAGTCATGAAACAGCTACTGAGCTGCTACAACATACAGCGAGTCATAATAAGGTGAAGTGTCAGAAGCCTCCCTGTGCCTACGAGACACGTCATCGGTGTGTGCTGGTGTTCAGCAGTGAGCCCTAAATGGCTGAACTGAATCAAGGACAACGCAGACAGCAGAGACACAATGTGCCATTCTAAAGGACAAGCCTGCTCTCCAGCCATGCACTAAGGCCACCGCAATCAAATTGCTTTGAACAGCTACACGGAATTGTGCTCAATGCATAACCAAACTCCAGTTCATCTTTCTGGACCTGTTCAGCTACACTAACAATAGGAAAACACCACTGATCCTATAAATAGGCTTGAGGAAAGCTGCCAGTGTTAAGTACCACATTATCAAGTCCAGTTCAAAATGCACCTATGCAAGACAGTGCTTAAATGACAGCCTGATGACAGCACTTCACTTCCAAACTTCCTGAAGTTTACTCCCAAAGTTCTCCTGTCATGAGGTAATGTAGTGCTAACAACCAAATTTCAGGAGACAGCACATATGGAAATACCTGTAGACAGAATTTATACAGATCCGTGTGATCTGCACCAAGTCATAAGCTCTATAACCTTTGTAATATCATGATGATAGAAAACCATTTATTTCAGTCATTCATCTTCCTTAAGTTTCTTGAAGATGCATGTAACATTCGGCATCCTTCAGTTACTGAGGATGTTCCCAATTGCCCTGACTTCTCAAAGACAATGGGGAGAGGTGTTGGAGTCATGCCAGCCAGCTCCCTAGGGTGAATCTCACCATTTTATTTAAGTACTCTGTAACTTGATCTTCCTCTAGCAAAGATGGCATCTCACACTGCTGCTTAAATTCTGCGGTACCTGAGAAGGTCCTGTCAAGAAAAGTCAAGGCAAAGAAAGTACAGAGTACCTCAGATCCCTTCTGAGAGCCACACCACACCCCTTTGTTGTCACACTGTGCTTATTCCATTCACCAGCAGGGCCATATTCTGCTTACTTTTCCTTTGGCTGTCCACATACTTCTAAGAGCTCCCCACATTTTGTTACTCTTCACCTCCCTCAGTTTCAACTCCAACCAAGCTTTGGCTTAACATTGCTGCACATGTGAGCAATACCAGTGCCTTTTGTAGACTTTGGTTTTGCTAAAGCCAGGAACTCTCCCTGCAGCCTAGCAGGCTTACTGTCGTGCCTGCTATTGTCATGGACATTAGAATAAGTCATTTTTGCAGTCCAAGGAAACTGTCTCCAGAGATCAACATGTCCTGTGATCCTCTGATCTTCACAGCAAACCTCTTGGAAGACACCACTTAGCAGTTCTTTAAACAAGATGAAATTCTGGACCTTAGTCTGATAGTCGCCCTCCTAATTTCTCTCAGGATCTGAAACCCTACTATCTCCCAGCCACTACAGCCTGGGCTGCCAAATGCAAGCATCTGCCCTAGCAGGTCCTTCCAAAATCTATGTCTAAATACTGTCCCAAGTATCCTGCTGCCCTTGCAGAACAGTTTCAAATAGTCCTTGGGAAATAAGGCCTTTCACTAGCAGACAGCACCCAGCTGCTTGGAAGGTTCATCCTCTCCCCCTTTCTCGATCAGGCTGTGTATAACAAATGCCCACTACAGTATTAATGGCTGCTGCCTTGTCCTCTGATTCTGAAACATACAGGCTTTGACAGCCTTTTACCCCTNAGCAGAAAACCCTGCTTCCAAGTAACTCCTTTGTGTAGAGCACAACCTCCTCTCCTTGGCTTCC
Source organism: Mohoua ochrocephala (assembly GCA_013398855.1). Lineage (NCBI taxonomy): Eukaryota > Metazoa > Chordata > Aves > Passeriformes > Acanthizidae > Mohoua > Mohoua ochrocephala. The sequence goes on along the minus strand of VZTA01024894.1, from coordinate 3,206 downwards.
CTGCCTGTCCCTGAAGAGACTGTGATACATCTACTGCAGCAGTCCAGTCTTATGAGCTACCCCCTGCATCTCTGTAACCCCAGTGAGGTTACAGCTCAAGGACAAAGTACAGTCTTCTAATTCCTCCTTTTTCTCCACAGGACATGAGAAATTGGAACAATGGGATCTCAAACACAACGCAAGAGGGCCCCCTTCCCCTGCCCACTCCAATCACATTCTCTCTTAAAAATCCCATTCTCCAACAAGCCCAAGACCAGGATGGCTATTTTTTCCCCTAGAAGAGCTGTCCAAATTAATTTCTGATGTGCCAGTGTGGTCATTCCAACCGATGCCTGATGCCATCACCCTTTTACTTGTGTCAACTCCTAACAGCTCTCTGACCCTCAGGACGACTGATTCTGGGCCAACTGTTCCATTAATTGTAAGGTTTGCATGTGTTTGTCATTGGTGCTATCCACCTGTTTGTTACAAAGTTCAATCACCTTCTGAACTCAGGATCCATCAATATGCTCCCTCCTTCTATGCTACACTCCAAAAAGCTCAAAATTAATTAGGAAACAAATCTGTTGTATTTCTCCTTAACCACTATCACGTGCTTTAAATGCAGTCTCTTGTTCCATTTTCTGCTATTTAGTCTAAATATTGCTCACTACAAGAAACTAATACCAATATTCTATTGTATTTTACAGTGTACTGAGTTTACAGCAAAGGTCATTGCATCTGCATCTTTTTCTGTTGTTACAAAAAAGTGAAAGAACACTTAAAACAAGTATGGATCTCTCTATGAAGGGTTAAGATAGGCAATTACAAGAAACCTCACTAAGAAGTCAGCATATACTCCTGTTAGGAAGGATTCATCTTGGAGAGCACTTCTACAAATTTGCATCCAGACAAAGGTTGGGAAGGGTTCGAGACGTCTGTGCTTTTATATTAATATTCTACATGCATTTCAGCTCATTTTAAACACTATTTTTCTATCAGATAGCATTATATCTAGCATAAATAAGCCCTCTAAACAAATTAGAGCAACAATGCCTGTACTTAAGAATTTGGACCATATTGCTTATTAATATCATCGTGTTGTTAAGCAGTCAGCAATCAAGTCCACTGATGTAGTCTATCTGCCAGTGAAGTCAGACCAAAAACATCACCACTTGCAAGAGCTTCTGGAGGGCAACAACGGGGGTAGAAACCGTGTACCAATGTCATGCAAATGGAGTCAAATAGGAGCAGGTTTGTTCGGATCACAGGAAGAGGTTTTAGTCTACTGATCTTTCCACAATTTTAGACTGAATGCAGCCTTCACAGCAGAATTCTTTTAAGAACTACATCCACACTAAATCTGCAAAATGAGAAAGTAGCACCATGTAACTAAGTAACACTAACATTCTGGACTTCAGTCTGATTTATAAGGATAACAGCTTTTTGCTGTGCACTGCGTAACTTAAACCTGTCAATTTCAGGTTCATATTTATGTACGCACATCACAATCGCACATATCAACATTTACATACAATTCCACACACAGCACCACCGAAGTAACTCTTCTACAGAAAACATAGTCAAGGTACTTGTGAAAGGCTTCCAGATACTTGAAAGATGCCAAAACAGATGCAAACCATGAGCAGACAGGAGAGTCACAGTAAAATTCAACTACTGCTGGGAGCTGGAAACAGCTTAAAAAAATCTACTTCTCAGAGACCCCTACTCCCAAATCAGAGCTTTGTGGAAGGTCCTATGCAATAGCTTCTGCTCAGAATATAACCCTTACATAATCAGCACTATTCAACTCCTATTTATATTTTGTTAATATTTGTGTCAGAAGAAAACATATTCATGAGAATCTATCCAGAACAAAAGAAGCAACTAGTGAGCTGTTACCCTTGTATGTTCCGAGTTCTCCGTCTCTTTAAAGGCCATTCCCCACAAATTAATTACCAGACTCAGGCAGATGGAATCAAGCAGTTTTCCATTAAAGTTTGTTTTGTTTGAAACAAAACCAAGTAAAATAAATCCTTTAATATGGAAGGGAAGAACTTGTGAGTTTTCAGGCAATGTTCTGTATCAAGCCAAAGATCTGAAAGAACAGCAAGTACTAGCAACTGTTTTAATAATACACCAGTATCTAAAGTGAAGATTTACCTCAAACCAACATTTCAAGCTATCCTGAGAGATAATATTTTTTGTCGTACAAAACATCGCATCCTTTGTTTTGATATTATACGAACAAGTTGTGAAGACACAGGTTCAAAAGGGTAGTCAGAAATATCAAACTAGCTGAGTTTTCAGACAGGACAGCTCAATACAGATAGGTCAGCTCAACACTGCAAGTTCAGAGGTATGACCACGAGTGGAAGGCAGAAATAGGTAAGGTGAAAGTGTGAGCTTATTAAGACTTACAATTCCTAAAACTCTAATTCATGTTACCATTTTTTTCCATAACTATTCTGTGTGCCTCTGAACTGTTCTTATCGATGTCAATGGGAAGAAGGTCAAAGAGAGAGGACCTTAAATAGGTGTTAGTACCCTCTTTGAAAGCACTTTTGAAACAGCTTCAAAGGACCCCAATCCCAAGATCCACACAAACACTATTTAAAAAAAAAAAAAAGGACTAGCTGTAACTTGAGATGCTCAGATCAGTGAACAACCTGCTACATTCTCTTTTCTTTGTCAGAGTAAAGAAAAGCTTTCTTCATGATGAACAGAGTAAGCCAAAGATTCTCTCATTATTGTTACAAGAAATAATGCCAGGTCTCATTCCTCTCCACATCCTCAAGTAAACCCAACACAGGAGGCCCAANATTTTTATTATTTTCTTTCTTTCATTCCATTTTTGCTCTTTAATCAGTCTTCAGCCGTGGAACATTTTCTTCTTTTAAGATTTGCTTGATAGAGTAGCTTTGGAAGAAAATTTTTTTATTAGCATTTCACAGCAATTTTGTTTTATCTTTAGTTTATGGTTCAGTCTAAATTAATCCTTGGTTAAGGCACTGCATGGTTCCATGGGGCATTTGACATGCCTAACATATTAATGGTTCAAAATCACCAGTCATTTCCTTTCTCTCTCCCTTGGTTTATCTCTCTGTGTCACATTTTAAGTAAAAAAGGCTCTTTCAGGATGGAGCCCATGCCTGTGCTAAGAACAGGGTCTCAGGCATCAGAAGCATTTACAGATGTTACACTACATTCCAGGAAGTTCTGTGCGG
>VZTA01024872.1:0-15665 GCA_013398855.1 Mohoua ochrocephala | reverse complement strand
TTGATGGTCTTTTCCAACCTAAAGAATTTTTTCCTAATGGTTTTTTCCTAAACTCTACAGGGACTCTGCAATATTTGTTGCCATCCAGGCCACCACTGTACTTAAAAGTAAATTAGAGGAAAAGGACCTGCCCTGTCAAGACAGGGTGGTGGGGACAAGGATTTATTTTTTTAAATTTCAAGTTTGTCTTCTTTTCTGTCTTTCTCTCTTTTTAAAAATACACGATTCCTGTTTATTTTCTGCTAGAGCTATCTTTGACTTTAAAAGCTCTCTTGGTGGTTTTGATATGCTAGCTATAAAAAGGAGGTCTAAAGGGTCTTATCTCAAAGCTGCTACTGTTTTGGGACTCCGTTTAAACTTTCTAATTGTGGAAACCTCACTGAGAGTTTTAAGGCTTTAATAAAATCAAGACACTTGGTCACTATAATTGACTGCTTATAAATAAGCATTGGTATCTATCTAACTGAAATCAGACCCAGTTCAATTTAATCTTGATATAGAATTAAGGCTTCAAATTTATGTAAAGTATAACTGAGAGATACGTAGATACAGTTGTGGGGGGGAAAAAGGTTGAAATTATTGCAAATTTAAAATTAAATAGATCTTCACTAATTTTTTTTTTTTTGTAAATTCAGTTTTGAGACTTATTAAGAAATTTATTATGGAAATCAAATTATCATATTTGAATTAAGTACTGTAAGTCTTACTTTATTCTTAGACATGAATACTCAATAGAGACCAGGAGACCATCATTTCAATAATGCTCAACTCTCTGAAGTTAGGGGTTTGAAGAATCCATAATTTAAACAGATGTAGCTCACTGTCAGTCAGAGATAATAATCCTGGACTTTGTTACCACTTTTCACCAAGTGTCTTTATGAAGCTCATTGGAGGCGTTTGAAGTCTGTTGTGTTTTCTTCCTGGTTTGTGCTATGTGGAGCCCTGTCAATATTCAGAGTTGTACATCTGCAGCCATCTTGTGTACTGAAAATAAACGAGTTAGGATGTCACGGAGATTAGAAAGCAACTTCCACCCTTTTCCCCGTGAAGGTATTGCACTGCTGAAAATGCCAGACAATTGAGTTTTCTAGAAGCCTTGCAGTCTTGTGGAACCTGGCAGAGTTGCCTTTGGAAAATTGTGACAGTTTCCTGGCTGAATGATTTTTCTTGATCAGTCTTTAGATAAAGGAAGGGAGGCAGATGTTTTCCATCAGTTTTACTTGTACACTTCTTTCTATAAAGGGAAGAGGCATAAAGTTTTGGCTTAAGGCTTTACATTCTGTGTGCAGACAACTGCAGATGCTCAAATCATCTACTAAAACAAAGTGAGGGTTTTGGTCTCTTGGCAACTCTAGTCATTAGAATTTCTCTAAAAAAAGCAGGGTATGTTGGGGTGATACCAGAGAATCAGTATGTACATGTCTAGAGGAACTTTGAATATCAGTCTGCAATTACTGAGAGAAAGAGAAAGAGAGAGAGAGAGAGAGAGAGAAAGAGAGAAAAAAAGAAAGAGAGAGAGAAAGAGGGAGAGAAAGAGAGAGAGAGAAAGAAAGAAAGAGGGAGAAAGAAAGCGAGAGAAAGAGAGAGAAAGTGAGAAAGAAAAAGAAAGAAAGAGAGAAAGAGAGAAAAGGAAGTTTAGAATCGCTCTACACTATTAGTCAATGACATATATCATTTATCTCAGTGTTTTTCTTCAGGATTTAGTTCCTGAAATAAAATGATTGCCTGCAAAGTTCTGTTCTTTCCTGATAAGTTAATTTCAGCCCTCATGATTGGACAGATGCCTGAAAATCTGTTGGGGATAAAAATTTACATTTTGAGAATGAGAAGTAATAACCGAAAAATGTACTAGTCCAGTGTTGGTGTTGTAAGTTTGGGGAAAAGCCAGCAATTCAACAGTTCTGAGAATATGATAGGCCTAACTGTAACAAGGGATTATTAAAATTGTACATACCAAGGAAGGAAGAGGGAAAAGCCAATCCTCCCTTACCCCATCAAGAAGAAGCCGAAACATCAACTTATAGCCTAAAAAGCTAGTTTTTCTGTTGTGAAGTCATTCTCTGTTGCTACAAGTTAAATTTTTGCAGATGGATATACAAGATGTTTCTTACTTTATGTGCTGTTCCCCTGGAAAGCATAAAAATGAATGTTTAAAAAGAGTTTCTTCGTAGTTTTGAGTAAAGTATTTATGTTAGTTAGGTGTCCTGGTGTGATTCCAAATACAAAATTACATTTCCAGCCCAACATAGGGGGAAAAAAAATTGTAGAAGTTTTATTTGGATCTAGTTACTGTTTATCCTCTACCATAATTTTTGAGTGTGATTAACTGAGTAACTTAATTTTACAACTTCATATTTTCTACTAACAAGCAAAAAAAAATCAAACCAAAAACTTGCACGTTTTTCACCTATGGGTCCTATACATGGCTAATGCTACTATAACTCTTTCATTTAAAGGAAAAAATACTTGCATTTTTTCCACTTACTTCATGCATGGTTTTACTACTGCAATTGTCAATGTTAAAGCAAATGATAATGCTAAACTAGTGGAAAAACAGTCATGTTGGCAACCACTTTTTTACAGGACTGTTAGTTCACTTTTTTAAAATACACTCCTGGGTTTCCAGGAGACATCACCTATAAGAAATTTTTCAGTTGCATGCCATTAGCAAATTAAACAGCCCTATATTGCTGTATTGTCATGTTCCCTTACTGAACATACAATTGCAAGACAATGCATTCTGATCTCCTCTTTTTTACTCTTTCCCCAGTGAAAAGGCAGAGTCTGAAGGTTCAGATCAATGCCACAGATGACACCGTTTGCATGAGGTATCTTCGACCGAGTCAAAGCACCAAACTACAAGGTTTTGTCCTGGGTTATGGAAGCAACTTCTTTTCTAATCAGTACATTCCTTTACCTTCAGAAGGAAAAAACTATGTCACAGAACTTGGTAAGACACATTTGCTTTGCATGCTGTTGTCATAATGAATTATGGGAAGAGACTGAGGAGAATATGAACGTTTTGATTGCCTAATTTTTTGTTTTATTGTGTTGTTGCTCAGAGTTTCTTTGTGTTTGTTCAAGGTTGCTGTCAAGAATTTCAGTTGAAAGCGGAATTAGGAGTTTTTTCCTCAAGGAGAACAACTAGTTCTTGTTGTTTGGAAAAGTTTGCTTACTGGTATTTGTTTTGGGGATTATCATTTTATTGAGAGACTGTGCTATACTGACCACATCATGGATCAGATGGGATGGTTTGCCTAAGGTTGCGGCTGTAAAGTAGAATATAAGGGAGATGGGCATGGTTTTAACAAATTGTAGAAGAAGCAGTGAAACAGTCCTGAGATCTGTGTGGTTGATTCCTCTTGACAGAAACATTCATACCAAAATGATGCCTCTTCTTGTGGGGATCTACCCCAGTACTACATGTTGTAGATTAACCTCTAACTTCTGTGTCAGACATTACCGACAGAATTCCATGAGCTGTTTTATGGAAGAGATTAAACCATGTCAAGAACATTATATTCTGTTATCTGGATTAGGGAGGAGGAAGAAAAAATTATTAAAACATTGATTTATACAGGATTTGACGTTTCGAGAAATCTGATCAATCCCAAAGGATTTCCCTATTGCTTTCTTTAACCTTTTCTAGCTCGAAATGAATCAATTTACCCTCATCATTGAGGTGATCTTGGTGTAAAACAAGGGGGAGGAAAGGATGCACGAGCATAGAAGTAATAATTGCTATCTTTTTGATGTGGTCAGTTAAGGCCATTGTTCTGCTCCAGGCTGAACACTGCAGAATGAAAAATGAGAAAATAAGATGTTAGACACAGAATAATTAAGATATTAGAAACTGATAGGATCGCTGTCACAAAGGTTAACTTTCCTTTTCATGAGGTGGTAGTCATGGGATCTCTTTGCAATTCTATCACCAATCCAGTGTTTGACTTCATAACCATGACTTAAGCTGGCTCTGATTTATCTGATTCATCCTATGTGTAACTTTTGAATCAGTTCACTAAGAATGACGTACAGGATTTTCTGTAGTATACTGTGCATTAGGCATAGCAATGGCTGTTGTAGGAGTAGTGAGGATTAATATTTTTCAGGTACTCTGAGATCTTAGGAAAGAGCACAAAAAGGACTGAATGTAATGTCATGGGTAGATCATTTGTACCTCCTGTTTAATAGAAGCTTTAATACTTAATATATTGCGATACCGAAAACCGAGAGCTCAAGGTCACCTGGAATTTAAGGTATATTGATATTTTGTAGCTTTAACCTTAATAATTAATGGCTGGAAACTAGGAACTTTCTTAGTTCTACAGCACATGCATATTCATTTTCTGTAGGGTATCTGGAGAGAGAAGAGCACAAGTGTTGAGGAATACTCTTCCTTTATGATTATTTCAAAGGAGAATAACGTCAAAATTTTATCTCCCTCATGCTGATAGAAGTTGTCCGTTTCCTTGTGGCAATAAGTCTGTGCTTGTAACTTCTCAATGTCCAGTAACTAAACATGCAAAATGCAACGTAATATAGATACCAAGATAAGCGTTTCCAGCCTTCAGAAAATGTCATCTTTGAAAAGACAGGAGTAAAAGAAGTTATCAGCAATATGTTCTTCAAGCTGCAAACATTTATTTAAGGCAATTACCAGTACGTTTATTGGAGCTGTTGCTTTTAGTTAAGAGATTTAGGGTTAGATTGTATGCCTTGGGGACTTGTTTATTGGAAGCAGAGAGTGCATAATCTTTCCCATTTCACAAATATGAAACACAACATTAAAGAGCAGCTTTGACTGTGCTTTCCAAATGTGTATGGAACACGAGCTAAAACAATAAACATCAGCTGTGCTTTTGGCTCTATTTTAGAGTGACTTGTGTGGCAGAAATGAGGACAGAGATGATTGCTAGCACACTCCCTCCTCCCCACCATATTTAGGGACCAGTTGCTGGCAGAAACTGGAAGAATTGCAGAATGGTTCTTAATTCTAGGAACAATGAACACAGTTTTATTGTGGCAGCCAGGGACCTCAGCTCTAGCATACACTTTATATTGGTTTTGGGAAAAGCAAGGTGTCGCAGAGGGACGATAAAAATACTCTCAAGAAACGTGCCAAAGACATAAACCCTCTAGACCATATTGCTGAAAAATGTTAGATTATCTTTGTGCTCCTAGTACATCTCATATGTGATGAAGTTGGCCTAGTATGTTATCTTCATATTAAAACAATGTATTTTTAAATTTTCACGCTCAAAGTTGTCTATCCCATACTCTAGATATTCCAGTGATCCAAGTGCCACCACACACTCTGAAAATGGTCTTCAGTGGATTCCACACATTTTTCCACTGTCAGAACAACTAGGTTTATACAAAAAACATTCATTTTCGCCCTGAGAACTCCTTCTTGGTCCTCTCATGCTTTGACTTACCTGAATTTTACAGAAATCAGGTGAGTTTACAGGCTTCCCTGAACAGCTGTAGGTGAGGCTTTTATTGAATAGGGTGTGGAGGAAGTGGTTCCTGAACATGAAAAGTCATTGTGGTCTATTTAGAGCAAGACTAACACAGTTTAACATTTCCTTCTTTCTTGTCAGTTTTTGTAGTTCATGGAAAGAGAATACCTTTCCCAGTCAATTTAGGGGCTATGATCACAACCTTAAATCGGTTTGTAGCTGAAAGGTAAAGATTAAAAATGGAGATTTAAGGGCATTTGTTATTTTCTAAAAGGTATGTTTTTCTAATGCATTAATTAGCATTGCTGTGGAATGCAATCTCCTGAGTGAGTGATTAGATCAATGAGAATGGAAGATCCATGAAAGTAGATCTTGTTCTAGTAGTATTAAAATTGTTTATTCTGGGAAGAGTTTTAAGGAAAAATCATACATATATGCAATCAGACGTAGAGCCTACTTTAAAAAAAAGAAGTTTCATTAATTTAGGTGTTACGCCTAATGTAAGAAAATACACAGACTGCACGTATAAGTCATTATTCTCTTCCTAAATGCATCAATCCTTTAAAATACCATTTGTCCTTTCTAACAAAGACTATAGCTCTACAAGGTAGAATGAAGAGCCTTGCAGACATTTCCACATTTCCTTGATTTAGCTCTGCATCCCTGGTTTTGTTAATGGAGCAGCATAATCGGTATTCTCTTTGGGATAATTGTCCCCAATTGGAACGGGAATATGGAAGATGGCACAATCTACACAACATGTATTTCTAAGGCCCAAAAATTCCATATTTCCAACCCAGCCATTGTAGATTAAAATGAAATTTATTGTCAGCTTTTCTGCTCGGTCACACACCTCTTATGATCCTGTTAACAGGAAGCTTGAAGTCAGCAGATGTATTAATTTATAATATTACGTGTCTATAGGCACATGCATTTTTAAAGAAATTAATGAGGATATGACATTTCCTAGGATTTTCATGAGAGATATATGGCTTTGTACAAAGTGCGACATTCACCTACGTTTCATCCACTAAAATATTCAGCACCTCACCGCAGTGATTCTTATCTTAAAATATCTGTTTTCCCTTTGTTTTGCAAATTGTATAGTAACTGAGGCAGCAATTGCATAACATTGTCTGTAAATTGGGATCTGCCTGCAGAGGGCCATGTGCAAAGAGAAAAGGATTCTATTGGATTTCCTGAGCTTGTAATGAGTTTATGCAGGCAACAAAGCCTTGAGCAGCTTCATACACTAGTAGGTAGATCTGAATCATATTGAAGGGTAAATGACAATGACAAGGCAGCAGCAAAATTTGTGTCCAAGAATTATGCCTCTTTATCAGGACACCAGATGTGTTTTGTGCTGAATGTACTTTATGTGCTTACATGACAGTAAACAACATTATTAGTGGTCATGAAAGCTATTCAGACAGTCTCAAAAGATATCAAGATATTAATTCAGCTAGACTAATGAAAAGGTGAATAGACCCATCCAAAAGCTCTGGGCTTGACTTAAACCTTTATCTTAATTTTTTTCAGTCTTCCTGACTTGTAGAGAAAGAGTATTTGCTTAAGAAATCTGTGTTAGTCTTTTCTAGCTTGGCTAGGAAGATTGCAAGCCAGCCTCCTAGAAATTGTTGATACTGTTGGAGAAACCCAAAAACTTGGGTGGAGACAGGAAAGTTTTGTAAGAATGAACAGCGATTACTTAACAGAGTGAACAAAATTAATTTCCCTTTCAGTTTCTAAAACCAGCTCAAAGTTGGGCAATGCTTTTACTTTTCCTTTTCTTGAACAAGACTGTACAGTGTAAGAGGAGAATGTATTGGTAATCTTGCTTTGTAATAACCTCAATAAGTGGTGGGTGCATCTTGTGTTTATGTATAAATGAAAGTATTCTAGTACCAACTTGAACACATTTTAAAAAGTGTAATTCAGGTATCTGTGCTAGAGCAGTGCTGAGCTAAAAGATCTTGCTGTGCAGTTTCTTGCATCTGATCAAATGCCAGAAATTCGCAGATGTATTAGCTACATCTTTTCAAGATGCCAAATATTGTGAACGTTAATTCAGAATCATGTTGCCTTCTGCTAACTTATCAGAAACCAGGTTCTCATTCCTAATGTGAAAGGGAGGACCTGGAGGAGGTCAGAAGATGCCCCTTCCTCTAGATAAATGCATAGGTCAGCAGTGGGCTCATTCATGCCAGCCTCTTTGTCCCACTTCTCTGTCTTTTCCCGTGCTTGTTACGCGACAATACTTTCCATCCTCCCCTTCCTCCACCCTTGCCCTTAACAACATCCCATGGTAAATCTTTAGCAATCTCTAATTACAGATTAAGGATTTGCAGCCTGAAGCCAAAAAATACTTTGTTTTGATTTCTGAATCCGGAATTCTAAGGAAACGTTTGTAACACTATTTTAGGATTTGTTCTAAGTTCATCAGTCAGTTCATTCTGACATTGCTTTGCTTTCAAGTGCATATTGGCTGGGCCCTGGATAGTGTGCTTGAACAAAAGCAGAATTTCCTAGCATTTTGTAGTGTGTGTTGCCTGCTGCCACTGATTCGATAGCCTAGCTCATGGCATGTGGAAGTGTTCTCTGTGTTAATCTGATATGTCAGCGGCACATATTTTTGTTACATTCTTGTTGTCTTCATAAGCTGTTAAGGTGGGTAATAGAAGCTTTTTTCTTTTAATAATTTTATTTATTAATACAATAACATATGTTTGAGGAATTACACCCCTAAGAATTAGGCATGGATTTATCAAGTAGCACTTCTCTGGTACATGTGGGCATTTTCCTAGAGTATTTAGTGGCTAAAGAATTGAAGGTGGTCACTATCTGGACTTTTCTTCTGATCTGAAAGGAGCTCTTAGCCAAGATATTGTTTGTTCTAGCCTTAATAAAGGAGGTCAGACAGTAATAATTCAAACAGGTGGTCTTAGAGTAGCAGCCCTCCAAAAATGTGTTATCACAAGATGTTATCCTTGTGGCATCAAGGAGCTGCTAAGATTTTCATAGCAAATTTGCAAATGCATTTCAAACTTAGCTTGTTAAAGCTGGTTTTGTAGGGATCCTTCATTTATGAGACTGTGGATCCTCACATATGAGAGACAGACAGATCTATATCTTGTGTCTTTATCATTTATGTCTCTGTTATGTACTGATTAATGTTGAAATGAGTTTTGGAGGCAGATGTTGGATTCATGCATCTGTGTCCAGATATTTTAATGTTGATCGTAATCATGTAACTATCCTTTTCTTACTAAATACAGTTCAAAGAAAATAAGACATATTCAGTTGCAAACAGGATTGTCTGTACTCTGTGGTGTAGTTTGCTTTTACTTGAGGTTATCATTTTATTTTTCGAATGAGCTTCTCTTCTTAAATATATTTTCGTGTAAATAGTTGATATATTCTGTGAATCACAATTACATCCAGACAAACACCCATATTTTTATGACTGACAGTCACATTTTCCTACCTGCCTCTTATTTCAGCAATTTATCTCTTAAGCATTAAGATGAATTAGTGCAAGGTTAATTATGGTTTTATTTAAGTTCTGGTATTTCACAGAATTTTCATTTTCTCTCCCTGTTTTACTCACCTCTCCCCAAGATTCCTGCTTCTTACAGACATGGATCTGTGGAATGGATTAGGAATGTTTAGGCATCATAAAAGAACACAGATTATCATGAAATATTTCCTGTAATTTGACAGAATTTAATACATGGGTGAGGCAATGTTTTAACGCCCTGAAAATGAATTGAGTCATAGTAGCATCAGATGATTTCAGCGTTGTGATGATGACTGATAGTCATATTTCTCAGCAAGAAGACCAAATCAGTGTGAAAAGTCAGTAGTCTTCTGAACTTATTAAAAGAAATGTTGAATTGCAGTGGAAGACTAAGAAAGAACTCCCTTTTCTAATGGGTCAGGGCTCGTTAGATGATATTGAAAAAGCTCTCTGCATTTTTTAATTTCAGGTGCCTTGGATATAGAATGTGTGTCTGCCCAGAATAAAAGCATTGCAAGGCATGTGTCCTCCAGTCCATGCTTGATGCTTTGATACTGTGCATCAAACCAGTGAATTTAACTTGAATGACAGTTGCTCTACTCTTAACATCTATATAGCAGCATGGGTGGTTCTGCTCAGGAATCATGGAATCCTATTTCTAAATTAAGAGATATCTTTTGTTAAGTAGAGAACAGAAATTTATTGTTGTATCCCAGCTATTGAACGGACTTGTTTAACAATTTCATATTCTGATTTCAGTTACCATAATATTGTCTTAAATTCAGTGGTTCTAAAGAAGTGGTACTTTTTAAACCTGCCCTTTCTATAACAGCACTCTCTCAACATCTAGTCTCAGCCTGTTTTCCTAAATAATTCCATTTTGTAGGTTGTATTACAGTCAGAAGAGCCATGGATTCTCTGCAAAATGGGAATGTGTTGTATTCTTTATTAAGGCAACATTTGTTAAATCCACCAAAATAAAGCTAAATGAACAGCACATAACAAAAAATATTTCCATAGGGAACACTTTGGTTACAGAACAAAAACACCTGCTAGAACTAATGAATGCTGAAAACTGCCAGGTTTTGTAGCTGAGATGTCCAGTGAGGCATTAACAGTCTTTGTTTAGTGCCATATTTTGTTTAGCAGTTAATCTATTTCTATACTGCTACACAAGTAATTTCAGATTTCAGCCAGAATTAATTTTTCCATTTATGGAGCAGGGAAAAAATGTTTCAAAGTATTTCAACAACTTTCTTTCACAATCCTTGGACATTTTACTGATAAACTCATAAATTTTTAGAGTTTTGAAGACTGGCTTTGTAGTTCTTAAACTTTCAAGGTCATGCTTTAAAATAATCCTGTTGAATGCTTTGTTACAGTTCTAACAGTCTCACAAGTGAGCATAAATGCAGAGGACAAAACTGGGTTTAAAATAGAGGGAAACCTAATTATTTTAAAGTGTTGCTTACTTCTAGTTTTCAGTCTCAACACAAAAAACATCCAGATGGTTACACAGGTCCCACACTTGTGTACCCCTCCAAATATTAAAAAACATTTTTTGTAAATGAAGATATATTTGCACTTTGGAGTTCCTTTTTTTTTTTTTTTAATTCTTTTTTCCACACTGTTTTGAACAGCTGTTTTCAATGCTTCTCTTGGCTGTGCAGATGAAACCCATTTTAAAAGAATCATTAAACAATTAAAGTACACCCATAGTATGGGTTTCCAGTGATTTAGATGCATAGAATCAGTGAAGTTAAGTTAGAGTGGTTCCCCCCCGCCACTGGCAGAGCCTTTTCAGTAGTACAGCCAGCTTTGGAATTTTTTTAGTACTGCTTTTCCTTTCTCTCTCTTTCCAGAAATCTAAGAGAAAATTAAAGGATTTCTTAGTGGTTCTGTTCAATTGGTGGAATTCAAGGTGCCAGTTACGCTGAAATGTGCAGGAAATTCAGTCTCTCATCTGTAGTTATACATTTAGATAAATGTATCTAAACTAGAATAAGAATTTTACACAGAGTAATCCTGTTTTCTAAAAGCTATAGTAAAAATAATTTTGGTCAGTATATGGTGAGCCAAATTCTGCCCATGGATATCTTGCTGGAATCTCCTATGACCACTTCTCCTATATTGCAATTCAGAGAGAATTGGTTTTAAATAATTAAGAAGGGCAGAAATCTCTGGCATCTGGTTTTAAGACAAAGGGAAAATCTTACTTCTGAAGAGGAATTCTCCAAACTAAAATAAACATCTCAACCTTGTTTTAATCGAAGCATTTATTATTTTGAACTCAATAAATTTTAAAGAAAACATCCTAAAGATCACGAAGATTGCATAACGTGTCAAACATTCACTGACTATTTGACTTTTTCTTATTAATTTCAGATTAATCTCTTTTTCACATAAATAGCACATCTGTACTAATTGCTCTTTTATTCGTTTGCAGATGCAGAGCCGCGGTATTTGGTTTCGGTGAGACCAGCACGTGTTTCAAATAACAAGAAATCTTGTTCAGGTATTTTAATATTACTGCATCTCTTTCCTAAAATATTTGAAAGAAAACAGAACCTTTTACTGGGTTTCTCTGAAAAGGTGTTTCTACCTGTATGCATCTGACTGGGATGCACAAATTCCATACGTGGAAAGTTAAAATGTAGGACAGTAATTCCTAGTCAGTAATTAGGCACACATATGGCGTTCAAAACATGAAGATGTACCTAAAGATTTTTTGCATGAAATTCTTAGGAATGACAGTTGAAATTTAGAACACTAATTTCTGATATTTAAAGACATTAAAGTTATTCTTCCCAAACGACAAGTAAGGATTCCTTCATTCATAGACATGTTAGTGCTCTTTGTGTCTCATTGGAAAATGGTGGTGTGTGTCTGTCTGTCTCTATATCAATACTACTGCTACGTTTGCTGATACAAGGAGTTACGGAAAGAGGGATGTTTCCAGCTGAACCTATACACAGCAGAGTAGAAATCTGAATTTTTTTCTGATATGTTTCAAAGTCTTTCTGTATGACCTTAATAATGTCATTAATATTATTAGTTCTGAATTCCTTACTTTAATATGGAGACTTAATTCCATACTTTAATATGGAGACTTCTTTCAGGATCACTGGACTGTTGCAAAAAATAAACTGATGACCTGTCCCTGGAAGCACTCAAGGTCAGGTTGGACAGGGCTCTGAGAAACCTGATCCAGTTGAAGATGTCCCTGCTTCTGGCAGGGCACTTGGACTAGATGGTCTTTAAAGGTCCCTTCCAACCCAAATTATTCTATGGCCTTTATATGATTTTTTTCCTAGTTCCTGGTAATGCTTGGGATTGATTTTTTCTTGCTCTTGGCCAGGTAAAACACAGTATGCCTGGAAATATTTTGGAAAGTGATTTACCTTTCAAATGCAACATATATATGTTGCTTGTTAATGTGTGTTTTGTAGCAAGATATTCATCATCAACATAAAATAAAAACCAACACTGTTAACATTGCTAAATGCACACACAGGCATTGGTTGAAAATACAAATGAGACTGTCACTGGGGCTTGTTAAGTGAAGAAATAATAGGGTTCAAAAGGCATGAGAAGAAAGTTAGTCAAATCTGGTTCACAACAGTGAGAAATAAACTCTTTAGATCAGTGGTTTATAAACTTCCAGGAAATGTTGGTTGCCTGTACATTTTGAGGAGGCACAGATCCTTTGGATTTTTGAAGTATGTAATGTGATGTAAATAATATATCAATTTCCTATAGTCAACCATCTTTCAAACACCAGAGATTCTCCTTGGGCCTGTAGCAGTCTATAAATGACAGGTTCAAAATAGTTTCTCTAGATCATTCATTCATTTCAACCTATTAACTTTTAAACTTTCTTTAAAGTAAGTTCTTTCTCCACACGAGGGTTGTACTCCTTCATACAGAGCAAAGCTGAAGTTCAGTATCATGCAAAAGCTGATTTCAATATAGTAGGTAATCAAAAGAGAAAAATCCCACAGATATAGGCACTGACTCAGATCTGCCTACAGTTAAAAGCAAAAGAACTTTTGTAGGTTTTATTTTACGCTTAAGAATGCTCTAGAAAATATTTATTATGTGTGGACATATTTGCAGTGTTACTGAGAAAACTGCCAAGAAATTACTGGTTTTGTCACATCCATGGAGACTTTCTAATGTCCTGGACTCTGTCATGTCTTGTGTGATACAGTCCGAGATGGCCAGAGGTTTTAATCTAATCTACCTATAGCTTATTCTTATACTAAGCGTATCTAAACCACCAAATGTTCATTTTCAAAAACTAGGTTTAACTGGAACATCAGGTTGAAAAAGTGACCATGGACGCTTCTCTGCCGTTTCTGTAAATCATATGTTAGAAATAGCGACCGTGAAAAATAGAGACCTGTTGTACCTTTCCCTTCAAGCTTAGAAGAGAAGTAGATCTTCATTTACTTAATTATCCAACCGCATTATGCATTTCCTCTGCATAATGCAGGAGAGAGAAATTAACTTTGTGTGTTCCTTATGTAGGTCGGAACAAGACGCAGAAGCCTCTGCAGCTGGTGGTTGGCACTCTCACCCCAACCTCTGTATTTCTGTCTTGGGGCATCCTGGTCAACCCTCAGCATGACTGGACAGCAACAAGTAACTGTGCTAGCGACAGGTAACAAAGCAGAAAAAGATGGGGTTTATTACTGTCGTGATTTAATTCAGTGCAGCTCCCTGCTGGGATTAAGATAAATTTTACAGTGGAAGTTAAAATGTTGTAAATGATAGTTCTGAATGTGAAGTAAGGTTTCTCATTTGCTCATGGCAGTGCTTTGCAAATCTTTACTTGACAGCAAGTTTAGTCAGATGTCTACATGTTGAATTACAAATCTTGCTATTTCACACTAGATCCTTTGTTCTTAAACCAATGGCCTTGGCTCTACCTTCATTTGTATCTGAATCAACTGAAACTTTGTTAAATCACAGGAAATATTTTACTTTAGAGCTGACTGAATAAGAGTAAAAGAAGTCTTTTGTTGTGCTGAGGTGGGGGAGTGATGCCTTGGTTTTAACACCATTTGATTTTTGTTTCCTTTATTTTGTCTTGTCACTAAAACTGCTTTCCTGCTATTGATACAGAACAGCTTTCATTAATTTTCTGTTGTAAGTAAAAGAGGATCTCTTCTATGTCAATATTTTTGGCATTTACTGGGTGGCACAGTAGGTGGATTTCCCCCTACTGTCAGGAAGACTCACCGATTAGCAGTTTCAAGAGAAGTCATAGTGTAGAAGAGCTTCTCAATTAAGTGCACTATTATGATTTAGTCAACCCCTGGCAGATGAATAAAAGTATTTAAATTGTTAATACAGATGTTTTCCTTACTTTGTCTTTTTGTGTTCTTTTCATATTCTTTCTTGACAACAGAATTTTTTTTTACCTTCATTTACATTGTGTGAAGCTCTATTCTACTCAGCAGTGTTTTGTAAAACTAAAAAGAACCATTGTGCACCTGTGGGAGGCATCTACATCTCTTTTGCAACTGTTATCTTTTGGGTTTTAAATGCCCCCTTTTTTTTTTTTTTGCATTATTATTTTTGCGTATTGCATTATAGAACATTTGTTTTACCTATCTAATATTTGTCTAATTTGTAGCTGTCTAATTTGACAGACTTGAATTTTCTTGCTTTGGTGTTCATAAGAAAACTCTAGCTGGCATGATTAAACTGGATGTCAAACACAGGTTATGTTAAAAAAAACATCCCACGTAGCCAGGATGACCTTTTCATACCTCACAAAAGTTTCATACCTCACAAAAGGACTAATCCTTTTCAAACATCAGAAATTTCTCATGAAAAAATTGGGATCTTCATCACCAAGCAGAATTTCAAATGCTATTGAAAAAATGTTAATGTTTGTTAGGAAACTGTTATGGAATGTTAGTAAATGTCCAAAGATGAAATTTGATCAGATTTTTCTTCAGTTGAAATAAAAGTTGGTTTGGGCTTAGATTTTGCTCTTTCAATCAAGAAAGAAGCAACTATTTTCCTACTGTAAGAAACCAAAGAAATGAACTGATCTTGGACAAGCTTATAAAGTGTTCTGACATAGTGATTTTAGCACCATTTTTATCAAGGAATTTATCTTTATGTGATGTATCGGCACCAATGTTGCAACACCCACTGTGCAGGGGGAAGGAAGAACACTTTAGGAGAAGCCTATATCCAACTGGAAATTCAAGGCAAATGGTATCCACCATGCCTTCATCAATTCTGTGTTTTCTCCTCAGTAGCTGAATTTTCTTGTTGGGCATTCATTGACTCAACGTTTGTACAAAGTTTTAAAGGTAGTTTTTTAGTTAGGGCAGTGTGCTACTAGTGTCTTGCTATGTTCAGAATATATTCTGATGTATTCCTCTCAGGAATTACTTTCATTGTGCACTCCATTTTAGTGAAATATTGTCAGACAGGAGAAGCTAGTTTAAAATATTTAAATCAAATTACAAATGATCTCATCAAAGTATGGGTATATACCTATAAGCAGATTTCTGTTTTGCAATCAAGCATAACAACGAAGTTAATGAAGAAAAAAAAAGTCACTTAAGTGGTGTTCTTATTTATTTTACCTTTACTGGACCAAAGTGCTTCTGATTTGTATAAATGATGAGGACAGCTGTCCACGTGACCATGGTGTGTGTATCTAG
>VZTA01024845.1:266-25849 GCA_013398855.1 Mohoua ochrocephala | reverse complement strand
TATATATATGTATATGTGTGATTGATTCACGAATCAAGACACTTTTTTGAGAGTACTTCAAACTTAGCAATGCACCTCAGTCCAGGAGTGAGACACTCATGGTATTTTTAGTCCCTCAGGCACAAGGTATAACTAAGTCAAGTTACACGGTGATTTGGAGACGTGCAAATGACCACATCGAGGGGACAAATTAATCGAGTGGATTTGAACCCCGACCTCCAAATACAAAAGGCCAATGCTTTAGCACACCATGTAACTTCCGGCATGAAATTTAGCTAAAATGAAAGTAAAAAAGAAAGAAAACCAAATAGACTTGATATATGCTTTGTACTGTGTTGCTGAGTGAACACAAAGACAAGTATTCTATATACATAACTGTCGGATTCATATTGCTGTATTTAAGTTTGTGTTTACTCTTTGACATCCCCCCTTTTTAGAGACACAATTCCTCAGCTGGTTTCAATTACACGTGGAAGAGAGTTAGTGCCAAGTTGTTTGCATGAGTGAATTTTATTTATAGTTTGTAAATCAGTTGTGGGTTTTTTACTCAAAGATAGGGAGAAAAGATTTTAAATTATTTTAGATATCTGCCTGTATTTACCAATATTCAGTTTATAGAGGGTTTTATGTTATTAAAAATGGCACTTTACAGATAGCAAGCCTGATTCCCACCCTCCTTGTCCCATCATCAAGATGTCTGGCTGTAACTTTTGACTTGAAAGTGTATTGTATCCACTTGGGACAGGTGTAAGTAACTCGACAGATGCAAAGTAATGTGAACTAGGAACCAAACAGAGAGGATGGAACTATGGGTCTTCAAATGAGCTATTCAGATACATTTTTAACTGCGACAGTGAGAACTGTATTTTGAAAATCCAGTATTTTATGAATTCAATATTGACCGGAGTGATGCTTTTGTTAGGCATCCAATGTAACTCATCTCCTTTTTATTGTCATTATATACATAGATCATTAAGGACTTTTCCATACACTTCCTGGATTTTATTTACCCCATTTTGCTTTTTTAGAGTGTCTTGGATATATAGAAAATAACATACCCTAATATTTTATACTAATATAATATACATAATACTACACACACCAACATTTTCTACTAAAATTTTATGTTAGATGCAACCACTCTGGTGCTCCTTTGATATTCTGAATCAGCCCAATCTTCAGGGTTTTAACTGGGACCTCCAAGACTTGTCCCCTACTGACAGTGCTTTGGTCTTTGCTGCACCTCTGATTGCAGGGCTGATGTTCCAACATTTGGTGAGTTGGTTTTAAAACATGTATTAGTTTGGGGTCCAAATGATTTTACTGAATTGGTCCCTGTATTTTCTCTGATCCTCCTAGTCAAGGAACTGTGAAAGATTTTCCAGGCATTATAGCTTATGCCAGCTACAACAACTACTGCTGTATCTAAAAAATCATGTCACTTCTGCATGTATTATCCCACTGAAAAGGAATAAAAGAGGGTGCAGAATATGCTCAGAAAAATTAGGATTTGGAAGGACTTTGAAAACAGAAGTCTTTTAGGCAGAGAAAGGAAAAGGTTTTCTAGATATTGAAGGAGAAAATAGTGCCATTTAGAAAGTATTTTAGAAGGCTTCTAGAAACTACAGATGAAAACAAAAAGAGGAGTGCAGAAGAAACGAGTATTTTAACACTGACAAAGGGAGCTGTACTTTTTCCTTGGAACATGGTTTCATTTTTAGCTGTACTTGTGAATTCAGATTAATTTTCATGGACCTGTGATAAATTATTTGTTTTATAGACGTTAACGAATGAACATTTTCATATGCTTTGCATCTGTGCTACTAAAAACTAAACACTTGCTACATCAAAATGGTTTTATTTAGACTAAAATCTTGGTCACCACAACTGCTGCACGTTTCTGGGAGATGAGAGAGGCCCAAACACAAGGCAGTGCTTGGTCCAAGGCACCCCCTCGAAGAGGATTTCCTAATTAAGCATCCACGCCTAGGAGCCCTGCTCTCCCTATTTGCCTTTCCACACTAGGTGCACAGTTTAGAAAACCCTAATTATAAACATTGTTGTTACTGCCCCCAGCTGGAAAACAGAGCAGTTTATGTATGAATAAGAGAGATTATCGCCCATCTGCTCCAGCCCATTATTCAGGGATGTGTCATTTTGTATGCTGATGGCAGCCATTACTAGTGCTTTAGTCAAATGACCTTTTTTTTATGGCCTTATTTATTTACCAAGTTGCAGAATTAGAGCCTTCCCCCCTACCTCTTCAAAATGCATATGGTTTGTTTCAAAACCTGGGCTATGCAGTTAAACTGAGTCAAGGCCAATCTGAGGAGATGTTCGCTTTTCCCACATGCTCCTGCTTCTGGTGATCTGCTCCCCCTGAAGCAGGGGTTTTAAAAGATCCAAACATTGCATATAGCAAATGGAAAGACTTTTTTTTTTTTTTTTTAAATTTATGTAAAATAAAAAATGTAAATCAGAGAAGGAGTGTAAACTGACCATGGATAGCAATTAAACTCCAGGAAGATAAATAAAGCTGATATGATCTTCTCCACCATTTTAACAGAGCAGGCATTAAATTTGCAACTCTTCACCAAAGTTCTGCTGGACAAAACACGCCATCTTTCCTTCTTCAGCAGAAAATTCCTGTAATACTATCAAACTCACAGGCAGCTAAAGTTGGGCACTCAGGCCTCATTCCCCCCTTCTCCAAAACCAAGGAGCTCGAAGAAGGATGCCAAGTGACAAGACAGATCAGCAGGTTTTGCTCAGCCCTTGCAGGTCACAGTGGGTTTGTAGCCACCACCACAAGTGCAATAGGCTGGAATCAGATGAATTACAGGTACTGCTGCACTCTCCAGCCCTTGGAGTGAGAGTCTTTCTCAACTTTTGCTAGCCAGCGTTCAACTCAGGAATTGGAATGACTTTTCTACTTTTTGCCTGAAAAATAGGCTTATTTTTGGGTTTGTGTTTGTTTTGTTTTTCTTTCCCCAGAACATCCATATCAGAAACTACTTAACCCTCAGTGTGCGCTCAGGGAACCGTTAGGTTTTATGGAAAGCGTGCTGTAGCCCGATCCATGCACTTGGTGAAATGATCCACGGTGGGAGTTTTACTTTACTGGAAACACTCCAGTGACCATCTCTGCTGTTTTGCTAAGGTGGTTACTTTGCTGAGTTTTTACAAATCCCTCACAGACAAGTTTTTAAAGGCGGTGTTAGAAAACACGTCTCTCAGCAAACTTATAAAATTTTCTCCAGTTATCAAAATGCAGGTCTTGTGAGTAATAAAGAAAAAAGACAGCAATTAACCACTTGATGGAAATTCCAGTGCTCAGGATTTATTGAGGAGGTGTGTGGGCCTCTTGTGGGCTATCAGACCTGGAACCCTCCTTGCCCCCACTCCAAAATAAGCCCATCCCACCCAGAGCCCCATTTTATCATACAGGTTAAGCCAGCTAACAACAACCCTGGCACGGTTACACAATGAAGAAAAATATATTCAAGAGACTCATGCAATATTTAAAATAAAAGAAATCAAATCAAAATAAATAGGTATCAGAAGGGTTTTAAAAAGAAAAGAGAAGGAATGCATTGTTAGAAACACAAGCTTACCGGCACATACAATGCATTGTATTTCAGTGAACTTGGGAGAGTTTCTATGCCCGCGTTATGCAAATGCATTGTTCAATCTAAGGTAAGGATTGTGTTTAGTGGGTTTAAAATGACAGTATATAGCTCCACATCTTGCATGGAAAAAGAGGAAAATATATGCTGAGAGCCTGTTGCTGCTCCGTGTGTTTTGAAACAGGAGCACAGGGGAAGCAGATGCCTTAACAAGCAGTGGGGAGGGGGAGGGTGCGTACTTCAGCATATCTGTAGATTTTCTATATACACTGTCCTTTTAACTATAGGGGAGATTGATACTGAGCATGTGCGATGAAGAGAAAGCTGGCAATGTGGGTGTGAGGGATGGGTGAAGAAAGGGAATGAGGGGGTGTGGCATCTCAATCAAGATTAAAACGAAACTGATAAAGCAGCATATGGACCAGATAACAAATCAAAAAGCATGTTTATCCACTGAAGGAACTGGTTAATGGAGACTGCCAGCACGTTGCCATGGAAACACTGACTGTTGGCGCTGCACCATCTCATACCTTATCCAATACATTCCTGGTTGTTGGTAGTAGTCCAAAGACCCTGATCTCTTGATGGTAAACCCGTGGTCCAGCTGAGCAGAGAGAAATGGGGCAACTCAGTGGATCGACATTAGGCTAGAGAATTCAGACTCCAGAGCAAGCTGTTCCTTATTTAGTGCACATTTACTGTTTTCACTTTCAGAAGGCTCTTATCTAATATCCTAAAGCTATGTACCATAGAGGAAAAAAAAAAAAATGGTAAAGAAATAAAAGAAAAAGATACTAATTCTAGATTTGGTATTGCCAAATTAGAAGCCAATTTATTCAAACTAAAACGGAGTTTGTGAAGAGGTTACTTAATGCATAATGCATTCATTTAAAAGTCTGAAATATCTCGTTACCTCCAAAGACAGTAGTGCCCTTTTAAGTTGCACACACCAGTAATAGAATATTATCTTTTGCAATTAAACTGAGGAGTTTAATAATAATAATTTTTAAAAAAATTAAATGCAGTGCAACCATCACAAGGAGCAGGCTAGACAGACTACACAAGGCTTAAATTAGACTGCTTCATAATCATGGAAAGTGTAAAGATGAAAAGAATCAGGTTTTGATACCCCATCAATCATGGTAATTCATTTCTAAAAATGCGTTAACCTTGGAGAGTAGGACTACTCAGAGCCATGAATAACATTGTTTATCATTTCAGCTTACACCTCATGCTCAAAAAGATAACAGTACAAAACTATTTGGTTTAAAATTGCACCAATTAAAGTCAAAATGGAAATGAACTTAACATTGTGTCCAGGAAATTGTGCCGGTGATATTACTTAAGGAATACAGATCTTTCAAGTTTAGTTTATCATTAGCAATATCATGTGCATAGGAACAAAGAAAATGTGTTCTTTTCCCTAACCCTTCTGTGCTGCACTAACAGACAGTGGAGACATCATTTAGCTGAATTAAATAAAATTTTGGGGGGAAAAGTCTTGAGAGAGACACTCTGACTGCTTTAAAACTGATGCAATGATTTTCAGATTTTTGCCCTATGAAGGGAAAAGGCCATTTTGTGCTTCGATAAGAGTGTGGAATATATTTCCAACACTGATGACAGTTTCTAATTCTAAATTCAGAAAAGCAGTTCAACACATTTCCAGGTACCAACCACTTCAAGGGGAGTTAGGGACTAACTGCAAATTTAAATTTTTCTTGATGACTCCCCTGCAAGTGCAGAATTTAGTAATTTATTCCATTTTGTTAAAACAATGCCTCTTTCATCTTATTTAGAATTATTTAAAAGATGTTTCCTGTTTAAAACCATGGGAACCTTGTACCTAGAGTTAAATTTGTGTTGGCTTAACTACACTGGTCTGCTATTGCCATCTACTGGCTTCCTTGTATGCTGCACACAAAACACACAAAAGGGATGTTTTCCTAAAAAGCAGATCAAAAATATTGCCCTAAAACTGAATAGCCAAAAATTAATTCAGGGAAAATGGGGAGAGTCGCTCCCTAACAAGAGTTGAAACAATTTCGGTGGTGTGGAAATCCTGCCATGAGAAACCCAGCTGTGGACAATGACTCCAGGACAACACAGACAATAGATGTGAAGGGATAGCCGAGACACGGGTTCAGCTTCAAGACTTTGAGCAAAACTTACAGGCTAAGCTTGGCCTCTCCTCCACACCACCCAAGAAATCCCATGGCTAAAAATTCCACTTGGCATTGGCAATTTTATTTTAAAATTGGCAGAATGCAGGGCAGTGACCCACCCGCTGCCTGCCCATTGCGGGATCCCCAACCCAGGACCCTGAAAGCAGAACAGAGCTGCACCAACTTTCTGAGCAGCTTTTCTCCTTTGCTGTTCTACTTGATTCCTCTGCTTCTCCAGCTGGAGTTTACTCCCATTGCCAAGACAGAGACCTCATACAACCTTAACAGCAGATTAGCATTGTTCTTTTCCTCTGTCTTAACAATGGCAAAAGTACAAGCACAAAAGTGATGACGTACAGGCTAAGCTTTAACACTTCAGACAAGGACATATATTCAATGATGCTCGGTTCATACAAGGAATTACAGCACACCTTTGGATTGCAGAAGCATTCTTAAAAAGTGACTCGTACTCTTAGTCGCTCTAGCCACTGTCACTGAAGCCCAGAGGATACAGCCACAGGGTGTTGTTTTGTGGCCAAACCAAAATAAATGGAATTGACATCCTTGAGGAATAAAATCTACCCCCAAATTTTAAAAAAGACTAGTTAATGGAAGTCTGGGTTTGTGTTTTTACTGCAGTACCTTTTATAAACACCGCCACAGAACTAAAAAATACTGCTCCTATTGAAAAGCTGTATGAGAAACATGATCCTGCAAATATTTTGGCACATGTTTAACAGCAATGTGGCCATTCTGACACAGACTGAGGGGCACTAGCCCAGCCCCTGTCTCCCACAGAGACCGGTAGTCAACGCCTGTGACAAGAGTTTAAGAACAGGGCAAGTAAAGTGATATTTCTCCTACATACTCTCTCATCAGCAAGCAGTGTTTTTTAGGGACTTGCTAATTCTCTTGCTGTTTTAAAAGCTAGCTCTCCAATTAAAATTTTGCTGGCAAAGCTATGTTGGTTCAGGGGAATTTTTTCCCAACTGACACAGCTACCCTGGCAGAACTTTTAATGATGTATTATTGTATCAACAGAAAAGTCTCTTTGTATAGTTAATTTTGTTTGAGAAATCATTCTATTACATCAGCAAAGGAACTGCTTTGCTAGGCATGCACATGTTCATTAGAGTAGTTTGTCCAAACTGACGAATCCTTTGAAAGGTGGACAAACTTGAAGCCTGGACACATGCACGAGAAGTAGGATGTCTCTGCCTTGGACGGTCAGAGACAACGTTTACTGAGATTACCACATCAATAAAGCAGACATAAGTCTGAACCAAAGGAATCAATGCAATTTGGACATTGCTGAAGGAAGCAGTAGCCATGGTAGATGTATGCAAAACACATGTGGCTTCAAACTTCCTCTCAGTCAAGCTGACCAGAGACACAGCTTTGGGAACTTAATTTTCATATTATAGTTTTAATTGGTGCATATGGTAAATACTCCTTGAGATCTTTGAGGTGTGTTACTTCTTACCACAGGAGAAAACAGGCATATAATATTATATCATACCAATGTGAGGACAAACTAAGAACTAAATACCACATATTAACGATCTCTGTACATAAACAGAGTTATAATACTCAAAATAATGATAATATTTATCTTTCATACTATTAAGTAAGCTATAGAAATATAAGCACATATTAACACATTTTCACAAACACAGACACAGATGTGTTATATAATATATAGAAGGCAAATCTATATATTATATACACAAGCTCTCTCTCAAAAAGTATGTAAACATACAGGCAGGCACAAACCCCCAGTACTTTTATAGCAAATATAGTTAGTGCATGTCTTTAGTGCCAAACAATGTGTTACAGCATCTACACATACTTTGAAAGTTCTAAATCCAGAGCAGTCTTTGTTAATATGATTTAATTTTAGCTTATTTGAGATTTCACAGTTAAAGGAAGATTCCTAAACATAAAACCCTGGTGATATGCATGTCAAATGTATATTAAATAGACTTCCAAATGCAGAAACAACATTTAAAGGCATTGTTGTCTTGCTTTTGGATTTCTTTTACATATTAAATTATTTTTGTAGAAAACAAAACTAATGTATTCATAAAATGGAAATTATCTAGCATTCTGAAACATTACCAAAACACTAAAGAGGTCTATACTTCCCATCTCTTCCCATAATCAAACTTTTCTGAATTATGTAAAAGTATTCTTAACATTTCTACTTTATAGGCCAAGTTGCAGGATCAATCGTGTCAGAATATGAAGTTTGCCCACAGAGATGATCACTAAAAATAATCTGTTAAACTTCCAAACACTAAAAAATAAATAAAAGCCATTAAGAATATAATTAAACAAACACAGTTTTTTCCTGCTGTTTTGCAGTGGACAGATTGACTACAGTGCTATTTTCATTACTCAAGTGTTAAACTGCTGCAAACAATTCCTTGGCAAAGCAACTGGGGCAAATAAAAAAAGAGGAGGGCAGGGAAATTAAAAACATAAAGGAGGCAAGGGATGGATGAGGACAGAGGCATCATTTCTTGCTTTTAAGCTTTGAAGTCATTAGCATGGAGGATCTGAGCAGTAATTCTCATGGACAAGCGTGCTGGCAGTCCATTCAGTAGGAACACGGTTTCAGCTAGTCTATAAAGAACATACCTGCAGTTCAGATGAGCAATGGGTATGTGATGTTTTAGTTGTGGGAGAGTTGCTGCAGTATTATTGCTTAAAAACGAAAATAAATAAATGCTGACTATGTTAGCTGATGGCTGAGAAAATCTAGGAAAAGCATGAGGAACAACTTGCTTCCATGTTGAGGACATTCAGGGTAGGAAAGAGTAAAGAAAAAATATGAGAGAGGCACAGCTTGAAATTTTAAGTACTTATACCAAGTAACTTTGAGAGAGTATCCGTTTTGCTGCACAAGCACTTCACACCTGTGAGCCAGATTGCATGTGCTGAGCTGAATTTACTTCATGCTGATTTAACTCAACACTGGAGGGGCTGAGCTGAGAAACATGAAAGTGGAAACAGTACAAGAAAGTGTACATGTGCAGTCACACACCACCTGCAATTTATGGAAGCTGGGAATGAACACTGAGTAATCTGATATGGGAATGGTTACGTTTAACATGTCACATTTTTAGTGACTCTTTGGAGTGTTCACATTACTATGAGTAATAAAGGAAAGCTTACAAACACAAGCAGATGTATCAAAAATGTGAAGGATGTGCATGTCACTATTCAATGGCATTAGTATGAATAATCTCATCATATGCTGAATATATCCTGTGTCCATGTATATGTAATACACATGTTCATCTGGGAGGAAAAAATACAATTGTATGTGATGTATGCTCTACTGAGGACGCCATTGAAACCTCAGTAAAGCTTGGTCAAAATTTTGGTCAAGCTTTGTTTCAGACACTCCGACGTGTTCAAACCTAGAATGACTCCACTGGAATTGCAAAGTGACAGAAGGCAGCGAGAAGTTCCATTAAGTCTTTACCCCATCGAATACTTCTGCTGAAAGGGAAGCAGGGTGTGTGTGGCACTACAATAAAATCCTGCTGCTCAGCTAAATCTGAAGTGGCTAGACTCATGTAAACCATGAAGGCAGCAGTGAGGCATCATAGCTCTCTTTCATGCCTTCAAAGAGGAGAGGCTTAGGCTGCCATACAGATTTTCAGTTAAATTTTGAAGCAATTTCCATTTTAAAGTGGTGCTGCCCTTCTGCTACAATCTCTGTGTGGCCTCAATCCATAAGATGAGTCTGCTGCCAAGTAAAATGTCATGATCCCACAGTTCAAATTGTTGAATTTACATTGGAGTTAGGTCCACGGATCTTCTGGTAAAATGTGGAACAGTGTACTGTGTGTACAGTTATATCTCCTAGGGCCATTCAATAACAACGTGACTCACAAGGAGAATCAAAGGAGAAGCTGTGCAGGATACCAGTCTAACTACACTGACATTAATTAAATGCTACAGTTATCTAAAGATTAACCCTCTCTGGTTTCTTTTGGTGTCCTAAACACATAACTCTCTGGTGGGCACATAAATCTCTTTCATCTGTGTATTTCAGATGCTTACTGCTATGACAGAAACTCCAGCTGCTGTGCTGTTCGGCTTAGGGCCTGTGTTGAAATGCTTCTTTATCTTCCCAGCTACTGAGAGCTGATGTTCATTCTCTGGAAGGCCGTCATCCTGCAGATAAATAAAGCAAAATAAAACTTCAGAGACGAAAGACGAAAAAAGAAGGAATTGTGAGGTGATTCTGACAGTACCTACCAATACAGAAAAGTTTACAAAATGTTTGTATTAAAATAGGTCAATCATTTTCCCTGTCAATATATTTAAGGTACTTACAAGATGAACATATTATGGCACCGAGCAATCTCTCTCTTCTTTGCTACCCAATGTTTTCTTCTCAAACTTTAGGCAATGTTCATTAATAAAAATTGTTAAACATTTCATTTTTCTTTCTACCACTTCTTAATTACCACTGCCAAGTTATTTTTATGTCCATTAATATTTTAAAGCCTGAGAAACTCAGATGTGCCTAAGATTCTGTTTACTCATCACATAAATTTAATGAGAATGATCTCGGAAGTAAAAAGTACCCAAAATATTACAAAAACAAGAGGCTCTGTTTTGTCAGGATGCAGAAAAGGATCTCCAAAAATCCTGAGAGACACTTATGAGGTCCTGCTTTGTAAAGGCTCCACACTCAGGGACTATGGGGTTGGGTGAAAGATGCAGCCACAGCCCAGTGAGTCCACAGTGAGGAAACCCAGGTAGATGGGAGCTGGGACACGCCCTGGCTGAGACCCTTGGGATGGGTGAGTGTTAGACATCACCAGCACCAGGATGCTTCATTGCACATATCTCCAGGCCAGGTCAGGTGCTCATGACTTGTGGTGGCATTCCCCACGGACCACGACTGTACTATACTAAAGCCATTCTTAATCAAAAACACCTTCACAAATCAAATCTCCAACTGACTGATAGCAAGGGACTGCAATTCCATTCCCCAGTCCCAAGGCACACAAGCCTGGAATGCTGTGGGAAAGGTACATGAATGCAGACAGAGGTACACACTGCCTGGGAAAGCAAAGAAGGACTGGAGCCAGCTGCGGGTGGCCTCTTCCTCCATGCCAAAATGCTCTCACCTTGAGCTAACCTGAGGCACAAGTAGGCTCACAAGTGCATGGCCAAGCAGAGGCACACACATTCTGCTGTGGCACGCACCAAGCGGGTCAGCTGCGCACACGCTCCAGCCCAGATGCCATGCAGCTGGGCTGGGACATTCCTCCTTCCAGCTGAGACGTCCCACTTTGCCGAGCAAACCTGGATACCTGCACCTAGGCACGCTGGCATCCTCCATGCTGGGGAGAAACCCCAGCAGAAAGAAGGGAGTTTGTGATTTTGCACAAGTCCGCAGATTGAATTCAAGCCCGGGAAAAGTGGAAGTTTTTTTAGAAATTGTAGAAAAGATCCTTATGCCTGAAAAATGTGCAAAAAGCCACTGCTCAGTGAGACTTTCCCACCAGCAGAATATGCAGGATTTCAGGCAACAATATGCAGAATAGGTGGAACAGGAAACAAAATGTAGAACAGGCAAAATATACAGGCTATCAGGTCACCGACCACATGCCATAGTCATCCCTAACTGGCACTACATGTTACGTACAGGTATGAACAGCTGAAATAATTCTTAAACTCCACTCAGGCAAAATCCTAGCAGAATAGAGAATACAAGACAAGATCAGAATAGTGAGAGATGACAGACACTTTTTTTTTTTGACTTTTCAGACATTATGAGTGTACTTAAAGAGTTACAGAGCTGCTGCAGTAAATCACGAGTTCAGTGAGCATATGGGAATTTTAGGGAGGTTGGTAGGGTTTGTTATTTATTTAGCTTGGGGAGTTTGTGTTTAGAGATCCCTTACTCACCCCTTAACAAAATGTCTCAGCTGGAAAAATATGGTCAAGTGCACACAGCTGCAAAACACAAAACAAAACAATACAACCCAGTAGCTGATTATTGCCTAGCACTGGGGAGTCCTGGCTCCGTGGTATATGACCCCTAAAAATAACCTGCTTCCCGTTGACCTTGCCTTTCCCAGAAGAAAGCTAGTCTGTAAAGTGAACTCCTCTTCATGAGAGGAGGGAAAAAAAATAAAATCATTCTCTTGGCTTTCTTGACATGAAAGCCTGCCAAGCGTTCATGTCATCTTGTCAAAAGACTAAATTACAGAGAAGACAATAGTTACCAAGACTGTGGTCATATTTTATTGGTGAAGCACCACACCCACAGTTCCAGTGGAAACATTCCACGGACACACAGTTTGGGCTCCAACTTTTAGATGAAATACCTTCCAGCTCAATTTAAGATGCAGCATAGGGATATATCAGAATTCCTCTACTGTTACTAAGTTTTTATTACTACTGTTGGTGCCACCTGATGTTTAGTAGTTCTCTTTTATTCAAACCTTTTTTTTTGTAAACAAATCAATATATATTAAACTGGCTCCTGGAATCACTTCAGTCAACAAAAAAATAGCTAGCTATTGAGGGTGAGAGAAGACACCTGTTCAACTAAATACAAAACAAGCTGCTTTGCAGTTTTAAAAGGCAAGAAGTAAAAAAAAACACCCATCAAATATCAAATTGATCAGAATCAGCAGGTTAAGTTGCGGAATTGGAGAACAGGGTAAACACTGCTGACAAGAATTTCATTGGGTTGCTGAAATGGGAGGGATGTCAAACCCTGAAGTGGTTAACTGTTCCTTTCCCCTGTATTAAGTCTTTGCTTTTTGCAGCGGGTTAGGATCACAGAACTTCATCTCAGCACTAGTAGTAATCATAAGATTTTTTTAAAGGTGACTAGTGATTTTTGACGCTCCATCTGAGAACTTTAAAGAGTCACGAGCTTCAGAAAATGTTGACTGCTGATGCTCTGAAAGAAGAGCTCTCCTTTGCACACCTCAGAAGCTGAGCAGTCAAAAGAGTCTGAAAACTCTGGACCAGAATCTGAGTTTTCACCTGGACAATATAAACTGCTTGGAATGGTAAAATACTCTTGTTTTTTGGTTTGGGGTGTTTTGGGGTTTTTTAACCAAACTCTACAAAATGCCTTTCATGGTCTATTTGCAAGAATTCAAAATAAAAAACAATAAAAAAGAGGCAGAAGGTCTTGGAGTAATGCCAGTGATTGATAAAAACTGGTTTCATATTTGCATTGTTCTCTGTGGCAGGAGACATTGCCACTCAAAGTAAAAAGAAGTGTTAAAAAGATGTAATGAAGTTCAGGATTCCCAGACTCCTACTGCCCTGAAGCACTTAGGTCCATTTCACAAGATGGTCACCAGAGCTTTACTTTCCAGGTCTAAAAGCATCCAATGAATAGATCATTATACAAGTAACAGCAGGAAATTAGAGCAAATAGTAGTGCTGGAAAAGCTTTTGGACACTGTTTCCTTTAAGGATTACAAGGAAATTTTTCTTTGTGCAGTGTCCTAGGGTGTAACCAAAAGTAGTGCAGCTGCTACATAAGGAATGTCTTTTAAAATTAATTTTCTTACAAATGTTTAGCTTATTGCTACTTATTGCTTGGTTATTCATTTCTTTTGCACACAAATTTCCAAGGCAGACATAGCGAAGAAAAAATATAAAAGCTCCAGTTTCCCTAATTCTTTTTAGGCTGGCGTGTGCCATCTTCCTCCTCCCGCAACAACACACATTTTATATTGATTATTTTAACAGAGAAGGATTTACAGAATGCAAGCCATCCCTTTCAGCATTCACTGCTCAGTGATGTATAAGGAAACATTTACTACTTATACAACAACAAAAAAGAGTGAGTTTGTCCTGTAACTTGTTTCGAGTTATCAATAACATTAAAATTTAAAATACCAGACCTCAGGCTTCTCACCTCTTTTATAATTCTTTGGCTTTGCAAAAAATTTGAGCAGGTAAAGTAAAGAGCTGGGGTTCCTGTAGGGGAAGTATAAAGACATGGATTTGTTTCCAGGTCTAAGTGTACTGCATAGGAGAGATGACTCCAAATAAACTAAATGAAGGGGGCAAAGAACTGCTGCTGAATTGCATTTAGAATTCAAGATCTCCATCTGTGGCAGTGGCATGTAGCCAACATCTTTTCAGGTTTTGTTTTTTTCTGAATTGAAAACAGCTGGGATATTATTCACATAGAAACTGCTTTACTGGTCTGACTCTGACCATAACAAGTATTGCAGTTTCCAAGAGGATTCCAGATATTTTTATAGCAAAAATTTAAACTGAAATGAGAGTTTGCTCCTACTGAAACTGTCAAAGCACATTCCAGGAATCTCAGCAATTTCCCAAGTAATCACATAGCAAGCAGCTATAAAGTGGAATGGTTATTTACAATCTACAAAATGGTTTTATATAGTGTAAGCAGTTACAACACTTCTATCAAAGGTTTGATCAAAGAGAGAAAATGTTTCTTAAAATTGTTGAAGAAAACACATGCCTGCTTTTCAAGCCAGCTGTTCTATCTAGTATTTTAGCTGCAGATTTAACACTCTATGAACAGGTTCAAAACTGAAATAAGGGAAGTGTCGTAGTGAACTCTATCCCAGCTGAAACCAATAGAGAAAGTAAAGTCCAGCATTTGACTCCATGGAAAAGTATTGAAGCAGGTTACCTGTGAAAATGGAGTGTAGGTGAAAATTCCATGTGCCATTTCTTCTCAGATGACAGTATACGCATAATTGCTCAGGTAATTACAACACATAGATTGCAGAGCCTTTTGTGAACAGGGATGAGTGTGTTAATTCTCTGTCCTGAAGCTGGGAAAATGAGGTCCAGGGCGGCTGTGTGACAGACTTGCAGCTGATCAAGCGAGTGATGGCAGAGGGATGTGGAGCTGGGTCTGACACCGTACATTCTGCCTCTGTGCATCAACGGGCTGTCCCTGCTAGCTTATCTGCTGATACTGCCCAGACACACTTCAGGGAAGTGCCCTTTCTCATGGAAGCATTTAAGCACCTGTTTCAACTCAGCCATGTTCTTATTTCTTCCGATGTGAACTAGGATTGTAGTGCCATCTAGTTAATTTTATGCCCAGTATTAAGTGCTTCCATGTGTGATGCCTTGAAATAGGAGCAATGTTTGGAATGTGTTCAAGTGCTTTCCTGAACTGGTCCTAGTCCTAGCCTTTTTCCTTCCAGAAAAAAATATATGGAGGACATAAGAGTATTCAAAAGCAGTTTTGATCTGCACTATGAACTACCTTTAGTGTAATGATGAAGACAAAATACTGATTTGTCTCGGTTGCTAAAAGCAGCAGAAAAGAAGGAATTACAGAATTGTCATGGAATATTTGTTTCACTTACTTATAGACAGAAATGCTACAGGTTTTGATTGCAGAGAATTATTACCAGCATAAAACTGTAAGTGCAGCAGAGCTAGACCAAAGACAAATTGATCACGGCATGCTGTTCCTAACAGTGCATCATTGTCACTCTTTAAGTAGTATATTTAACAGAGACAAGTAGATCTTGAACTTCCCCTGGAACATCCTCTAGTTCATGCCAACCAAGTACTTAAGAACTTTGTGAGCCAAGAGTTATATCCAGACCACTATATTCAATAAGCCCCAATGGGATTATCCTCCAAAAATGTATTAAATTCCCTTTTTAGTCCATTTATACCAGTTCTCTACACCACCTTCTGGCAAAGGGTTTCACATGTTATCTTATTGCACAGAAATCCAGGAATTTGCCAAGGTGCTTCAGTAACCAGAGCTCAGGTTTTTCTAGCAAAGCTCTGGAGTGATAAAAGTCCTTAGCCCCCCAGCCCCTCTCCCCTGCCATCCTCACCAGCAGGTACCATTGAGGGCAGGGAAGCAGATCCTCATGTCACTTGCACACCACCACCATCAGTTTACTGACAAAGAGCTGCACCTCTTCTTTTTTATACATCACACTAAAATGGCTTTCTAAAACACATCATGGTGTAACAATTTAAAAAAATATGAAGTATCTGGGGGTAGCATTAACATTTCAAATATATTTTTCAGAAAAAATGGAAGATTAGTGACCACTTCCTTAAGTGGTGTAAGCAAGTGACATTTCAGCAATCTCAGCAGCAGTGTGCAGGCTTCTGATCAGTCACTTCCATCTCTTCCTCTGCAGCACTCCAGGAGTCTCCACACGTCCTCCTCCCATGGAGACAGAGAGACACCTCAATCACCATAAGGCATTATAAACTGTGACTGAGCACTATGTCCAAGGATAGCCCCTGGCACCAGGGAAAATTAATATTTCAGCCGCTGGGATATCATCTTAAAAATGAAAAGATTTTCCTCAGACATTGTCTTGGATCCTTGCACTCTTCATCCACAACAGAAGTGCTCTGCATGTTAATAGCATTTACAACTAAAAAAAAAAATTGTTTGGGCAATAAGGGAGCCTCCAAGTTTAAAACATAAGAGTATTCAAAAGCAATATACTTGGTAAATACTTAACTGATCACCGCTACTCTGACTGTATAGAGGACACTTTCATTAAAAAAATTGATATCTGAGGTGACTGTATATTTGAATTTTTAGAAGAGTTTTTTAGTGAGAAAGGGATTTTGGATATGACAGCTGAGGGACCAAATAGTTTTCCAGGGAGGACTGCACACTCAAACTTGCAACAAACAAAATGAAGCATTATTTCTTCTTCCTTAAATTTTTCTCTGTTCATCCCAATTGTATTTCTTTTCTCAGTTGTTCTTTCTGAATTGGAATATAGATTATCCCAAATTTTTATTTCTTGTCATCCAAATATTTTAAAGCATGTTAAACAGTCTGGAATAATTAACAAATCTTAAATATCATCAGAATCTAAATATGATTCTAAAAGTTTCCCTGTTCCATTTTGGATCAAGTAGGCTTAACAGTACAGACTATATTTCAGTAATGCTTAATCATGACTGTGAGATTTTTGAGACTGCCTGATCTTAGGAGAACAAAATGTGTCACTGAACCTGCAAGCTGAGTGTTAGAGATATAAATTCATCAAATATGATTGAGATTTGCTGAAAGTCCATTTCAGAGAAAATGTAGCTGAGCACACACGAAATAGTGAAAACTCCAAGGTACACAATACATTAAATCAGCCTGTAACCTGGCTCATTTCCAGTTAAATCTCTGGCATCTTTAGAATGTGCTGGCTTCCAAAAGAGCATAGCAATGGCTTGACAGAAGAGCTCAAAGGTGCCAAACTGCAAGAAGCATCTACAAGTCTAAAAATACTTACATTAACCCATGGATGCTCAAGAACTTGCAAGGCTGAGAATCGCAGATCTACATCTACTTGAAGCATCATTGTGATAAGTTCCTGAGAAATTGAATACCGGGTCAAATTTAAAGAACATTTTTAAAGAACAAATCAACATTTCATTCGCTAGAGAACTCTTTAGCAGATTTTGTAAGAGTGCTCAAAGAGAGGGTGAACTACCAACTGCAGAAATATACTAAGATTATTTAAAAAATAGAAAAACCGTGAACTGATGAACTCTCAGTCGAACTTTTAAATCAATATCTAACAGTACCTTGAAAAGCTAGAAGACAGTTCTGAGTTACAGTTCTGAAGCCACTGTTTAAGAGAAAAGCACTTAATACATAATGTGCAAAACAGATGGTCCCATGAAATTAGGTTAGCTTCCCATTAAGAAGAAGCCAATTCCTCTGTAGGAAAAAAAAAAAGCCAGCAAATATAGTTTTATTTTAAACTCTTGTATAAATTACATAGAAGATATTAAAAAAAAAATCAACACTTAAAACCATTATTTTTCATCCTCTGATTTCCTCTGCAATTACCTCGATTTCAACTAGCATGTAAGTAAATATATGTCTAATTCCACCACAGAGTGGAGTGCATGGAAAACAGGATGGCAATATGACAGCAAATAAAGGTGTATCGCCAAAGACCAAAGCTAGTAATTCTTAGTGACAAGAATAAGTTAAATGGATAGGCTAAGTCTTCAAAGCAGAAATTTTAGACTGAACTATTTGGAAGAAGGAGTTTCACAGGAAAACACCACTGGCAAAGGACTTGCAGGACTCCCAGTAATGATACCATGAAATAATGCCTTCTACAACACAATGATTTGGTTTAGAGGACTTCCAACTCTATGACTGTATCTCATTCATTAACCTCATTAGTTAACAAGCTAAAATGCTATTCCTGACCACCCTCCACATACCTGTAAAAGCAGGATGTAACTCTCCAAAGAATGGAGATTCAGAGCTACTCTAATTACCTGCATCCACCTCCAAATTTCACTTTTTTTTTCTTGTGATTAATTAAACTCTGTCACACTGAAGGAAACAGGAAGACAGTTTTTCATAGATTTGCCTTACAGACTAGAGAAGCAAACTGACTGAAAGTAAGCACTTACCTATCTACCGAATGACCATAGGAATTTTTTTTACATACACATATGCATTATGTCTCTGTCCACATATATTCATACATATGACGATAGTGAATACCAGATCCCAAGAAAATCTTTGAGTTAAACTGTTGCTCTAGTACACTGGTAAGAGTTGAAAAACTTGATCTGCTCTGCAAGTATAATGAACTCTGTCAAGGTCTGTATCTGTAAATAATTATATCTACCTGCACCGAAGGCTGCAGGTCAAGAGCTGTGAGCAGAACAAGTCTGTATTTCACACCACACTGAAACAATAAGGCAAGGGGAGGCCTGGTTCTTTCTGACAGAAAGAAACAACAGACATAACATCTAATGGGGTTAATAAGGGAAATCAGCCTCCCCATAATATCATTACATAGTGTTCAAAGGCTCCAGGTTGGCACCTGGCCCCCCTCGTAAGTATATATAAAGCACAGTCCAAGGGAGCTTTCGAGCTATGAAGTGAATTTCTTTAATTTTTTCTTAATCAATAAGGGCTGCTGGTGTCTCTGTTGTGTGAGAAACCACACAGAGCTACGATGCCCATTTCGGAATGGGGTCCATTTCAGAACCACCTAGAGTCTAAGAGACAGTAACCAAACAAAACATACTTGGTGACCCAGAGGAATTTATAGGTGTAGCAGGAGATGTATGAGACATGTCAAATACAACTCTGTGCAAGAACAACATGCATTAGGAACTTCCACTGGAAATAACATTGTAGAAGAAAATACCATCAACTGTAAAACACACCTTTGCAGAGTCAGAAACGTTGTCCCAATATGGAGATGGAAAATCCATCTGACCCATCAAAATCTGATCAAAAAGCACTTCTTGGTCATCTCCACTTCTG
The DNA here is from genome assembly GCA_013398855.1 of Mohoua ochrocephala. NCBI lineage: Eukaryota > Metazoa > Chordata > Aves > Passeriformes > Acanthizidae > Mohoua > Mohoua ochrocephala. The sequence continues at coordinate 6,773 of VZTA01024845.1, read as the reverse complement.
TAACATAAAAACCAAAGAAAACCAACAACAAAACCCAAAGAGAAATTATTTTCAGATGTGGTTTCAATAGAATTCTTAAACTTGCTTTTAATTGCTGATGGCTTAGTATGCTTTTGGAAGCTGTTGATTGCCCCAGTCATGCAGCCATGGGTGTGAATGGTGAGATCATAAAACACAGTGCATTTAGTACACTCTTTCTTTTTGCTTTTCTTTAGGATTGTCCACAACTCTGAAATTGCTTTGAGGGGATAAAATATCTGACAGTCCTTATTAAGTGGCTTACATTTTAATTACCTTTTACCAACCACAAAATATGTTGCATTTTGTCCATGAAAGAAGATGGTTATTTCACAGTGTACTTAAAACTTCAGGCAATGGCACGCAGAACCTGTAATGAAGGCTCTTGTTTTGTAATGCAATGAAGTTTAAACTACAATAAACAAACATGAAACAGAGATTTTACCATAAAATCACAGACATTTATGGGGCTTGTGTAGAACACTATGCAGAGCACAGAAAAAACCACCAAACCCTATGAGCAGAGAACTTCTACCAGTGGGAATCTCTGTGCTTAATGTGAAAGGAGCACAGGGACCAATTCACATAACAAGGATGGTTGAATAGATCAGTCCATACCCACGGAATGGAGGAAAACCACAGAGCAGGATGTAAGTAATCACACCCGCTGCCCAGATGTCCACCTTCAAGCCATATCTAGAAGTGTGAGAGACATGGTTAGAGACATCCAATTCCTACGGACTACAGTGCAAGAACAGAGGAAACATGTTCAGAATCAAGAATAATTTCTTATAAATTCTCATCTGAACTTTCTCTACCTACCAATCCTCGTTCTGCTATCAAATATTTTTTACACTTACATCTTAAAATTACATTAGAACAGAATGTGTGAGTGCACAGAAGACATTGGGCTGTATTCTTGAGTTAGTTAACTAATTCAGGTTGAGTTAACTTGAGTTAGTGATGCCTGTCAACATGAAGTCTGCAAAGGTGACACAGGCTGCTCAAGCCAGCAGGCATTTACTCTGTGGAACAAATCAGAAGAGGACAGTGTGTGACAATGAAATAGAATTAAGTGAATGGTAGTTAGCAGTCTCTAGAGAACAGAATTACTTCTACTGTATCTGCAAGTGGCTAGTTAGTAACTCAGTGTTAAGCTGAAAAGTTTGAGGCCAACAACTGGCAGAGGTTGACCAATATAACTCCAAATCCGGCCTGCTCTGAACTGGTTTGGGTAAGGTAGCCTCCAGAGGTCCCTCCCAAGTGAATTGTTCTATGAGCCATGATTCTGCATCATAGCCAACCAAAGGCAGCATAAAAATCTTAATTGCAAGAACTCCAATCTGGCACAATGGCAAGAATGCGCTCCACTGAGTACACCAATGCATCGCCACTACAAGTGATTTACCCAGTTTCAGCGATGATTTCTGGAGCTACATATGTTGGTGTCCCACAGACGGTATATAGAGGTCCATCCACAATTGTTGCTAGGCCAAAGTCTCCCAACTTCAGGGACTTGCTTCCATCTTGGTGTTCATAAACCTAAATCAGGAGGAAAATTCAAAGCGTTACCACACTACCATCAAGGTAACTACTAAATCACTTGCTAACTGCCTGAAATGTTCCTTCTTATTTGCAGCATTTTTTCTCCTCCTTACCTTTAACATATTTCTCTGCATGCTTTGAAAATTCACAGATCATTTGGACAACTTCCCTTGAAAACAGTCAGGATGTTTGGAAAAGACTTATCTCGCTACCTGTCCAACAAAAGACATACCACTTGCTAGATGCTAAAGCCCAGAAGCAAATGCGTGACCTTCCAACAGTGGCTTTCCTTCGTCAACTCCCTACTGAATTCACAGTGTATGGGGTTTGAGTTAATTCATTTTACTTGCAGAGAGCTTAAAGGTTTGCACAGGAACTTCAACTACTTAATAACAATACAAAAGTGACTGTACCGATAACAGCTCCAGGCTCTTCTCCATGTGCTGGAGCCTCAAGACACAAATCTGGCTGGACTGTTTCACCTAGAAATACTGTCCTGTCCTTGGATGACTCTTACACACCAATGAGTGTCTTACTGGCACAGTACCGTCACGATCAACGGGACAGAGGCAGTTAGGGCTGCTAGTGGGTATACATGAAAATCCTGTCCTAAAAACTGGTCTTCACTGCAGCAGCATGACCTTTCACGGGGTTTTATGGGTGCAAAGGGAGATTAAGATGTAGTCACATGAAAAAAAAGCTAAAAACATCAGTAAAAAATGTGTAATTTTAAAAGCTGGCTCAGAGCAAAAGAACGGCCCCAAACCTGCAAACACTGAAAACTTACCAAAAAAAAAGTTTAAAATAAAAAATACAAAAATGTATCTAAATTAAACACTAGACTGTAAGTCTATCTTTAATCAAGTTGCTGGTTTGAGTTCTTGCTTCCCATTTTGGAATGTTTTCTACAACAGCACCTTAAAAAATGGCAACAGTCTACAGAAGGCCTTCTTATAATATACATGCATCACTTTATTATTTTGCAACCCAAACCAAAGTTCCATGCAGTCTGGATCACCACTAGTGATATTGTGTAAACAATTTCCAGCAAAACTGTGCAAAAATTAAAGATATCATACTTCCCAATCAAAACCAAAATGATCCTTCATATATCACTTCACCAGCTACTCCTACATCCAAAATGACATTTATCTACAACTGTTTAAAGAAGAAAATCCTAGATTTCTTCTTACAAAAATACAATAAATTCTACATGGGACCTTTGAAGAGCTCACTTGGAGCAAAAGTAAATTCTTGAAGTCTCTCACCACTGTTTGCTACAGATCTGCTACAGCTCGTAATAATTAGTTATATTATACAGCCCCCATCCCCCAGTTTCTTGTTCGTTAATGTTAGTCATGTCTAGAGAGAAAACCTCTCTCTGTCCTGAATCCCTGCTTACCAGGTGATACAGCCACAAGCAGACATTCAGAATATACAAAATTCTTCTCCTCTCCTTATGTTACTTTTAAGAATTCAACTGGATCTTTAAGAGGACCAGCAATTTAAAATGGATTCACATTTCTCTTCTACTAAGCCAGAAAAAAGTTATGTTTATAGAAAAGCACTGGGGAAAAAAAAAAAGCAATTATGGTTTTATTAAAAACACAGATTGTTAAATGCATCTGGTTCCTGAAACTAAAGAAAGTGCTCTCTAAAATGGCAGTAATAAATCTAATTTCAACAACAGTTTTAATTAAAGTCTAGAGACTAGGGCTTTAAATATTCACTTGCTGAAATATGTAAAGTGTACACTTAGACATCAAGAGCTGAATCTGGCCTAATTAGTATTTCTTATTCTGTTTCATGCAGTTACCTTTTACAAAGCCCTCTCTGAGCTGTGCTAACCTAGCAAACATAAGTTCCTTCCTTCAACAGACTACACCTTGTGTGACTCATCCATACTAGAAATTAATTACAGAAGAGGTTTTTTTGGCAATATTTACCAATGCAGAAGGTTTGGTACAGTGTATTTTCTAGTATTCTGCCTCATCTGTTTCTAGGAATAACTTTGCTTGGAAAACTACTTCAGTTGTAAAATGAAGAAAGTAACTTTTCCTCACCCTGTTATAACTCCATATAAAAAAGAGCCCAGTGTGAAGCTGTGGTATGTTACTTGCCAGTCAAGGAATGGAAAAGATAATTTAACACTCATGTTATTCAGAATAAAGGCTATATATGTTCCTGCATTTAAATACTGAAGGGCAATTAAAGAAATGGGGATTAGTGCAAATTGCCCACTATGTAGTGCTTTCACTGTTTTAGCTAAGCAATAAAACTGTGTAATTGTACGACGCTAATTGAATGCAGCCACACATAATTGTATGCCACCATATGTATCCTATTAGTATAAAGACCGTCAGTATTTTCTAAGCTGCTCTTGTGATCAGTGCAGATGGCAACAGTCAGAGAAGTTGTTCTCTAGGGTTTATTATACGGCTATAAAGACATCCCATGACTTGACAAAATAAACGTTCTAAATAGCAACAATTATGAAAAATGTTCCAATTAAAACATGGAAGACTCCCTAGAGAATTAAAAAAACAAACGAAAAAGCTAAAACATCACAGGTATTCAGCATACCCTAAACTCTTGGACAGTTGATCGTTAGGTGGAGTTTACAGGCCTTGAAGATAACATGGAATACTTAAGCAGTTAAAAAATAATGGGTGCTGCACACAGGACAGGTTCATACGCAAAAAGATTTATTAGCAGGGTCTAGAGCTGGTCTCACACATCAGCTCTAAGCCTAAAAGTTACTTTTGGGATGAAGGAAAAACAAAAAGAGAGAAAGGATGAGGTGAAAGGGAAAGGCTCTACCAGGGGCTGGTGAGAGATGAAAAAAAGAAGCTCCAGATGAACATCCTCTTCCCATCTCCCTCTCCAGAGCAGCACGTTCCCCTTCACTCCCCATGTTTTCCTGTAGGAACTCTATAGCCTTGCTCATCCTCTCTGTTGTTTTTTTCCCCACTAATGGGGTTGTTAGCCTTGGGACATGCTCCTCGAAACCTAAAGTTACAATCCGTGAATAGGAAAAGGGCGGGGGAAAAAGGGCTGATTCTCACACTAGTGGCCGGGGGAACCTGCTATAACAACACAACCATGGTTTGCACGTGCAGCATCATGACAATAACAGAGGGAAAGCCACAGCACAAGAACAACAAGGGAAAAATACCGGCATGACAACTTAGGTGGAGGGTTAAAGAGCTGCAAGGAAAAGGGCAGGCTACAAAAGGCAAGTAGAAGGTATTTAGAAAGAAAAATGCTATGACCCGTGTGTCATTTTTCAAGTGCTTTGTAAATGCCATGAAAATAACGCTAGTTGCAATCTTGTGACATAAAGAACCACACATCCCATTTGACAGCTAAGATAAAAGCAGAAAGGTTCAGAGACACTGAGGCCACAGGCAGCCAATGTCAGAACCGGGGTCAGAGCTCAGGTAAGGCTGGTTCCAAAGCACTCTTCTGAAGCAGTGTTTGTTTCTTTCAAGGACCTGATAAACTTTAGAGAATTAATGTAATTTGTGAATCCAATGCTGGCCTTTGAGAATTAGGATGCTGCAAGAGGTTAAATGCTGCATCCTTACTGCTCAGTCTCAAAATCAATGCACAACACTGGAAAAGTCAATCAGAAACAATTCAGCTACCATGTGAACAATGTGATCATTCCTGGTAGTGGGTAATCACCAGAAAAGCTGAGCAGTCAAATTTAATCCCCTCCCTGCTGCCCTCACCTCCTGCTCATGCCTCCTGCCCACCTCTTTTCTCCCAAAATTTTAACTCTGAAAATAATAGTTTAGGCATTTATAGACAAGTCAAGACAGCCAGCAGGGCAAGGCTTGTCCCAGACCAAGACCCTCCTGCCCACTCCAGGAACGGCATTAATGAATCCTGGCATGGGATTGCTACAACATGCCACCTATCAACATGCAGCCACCTATCAACACCAGCCCCAGAAATGCAGATGGAGCACAAGGGCCAAGAAAGGAGTATCAGTCATTAGTGTCCAGTGAAACTTCCACCCAGTGCGTTTTCAGCAGTTTCTGGAAAATGAGGGCAGGTTAGTTCCTCACCCAGAACCTGCCACTAGAGGAACTCCAACTGTAAAAATCCCACTCCCTGGAAGTTTAGTAAGGTCTGCTGGAGTCAACTTTCCCATAAAACCTCTTCAGTGTCAAGCAGGACTAAATGCATTAAGTCATGGCTGAGAGCACACAGCTGAGAGAACTGATATTCTATGATTCTATGAACATTGTTTTACGGTTGCAGAACATACGGAAAATTGGGACATCTTGATATTGGAACATGTCAGCAAATTTTTGAAAACTCAGAACAGTGAAATAATCAGGAGAAGCTAATTTCTCAGCAGAAATAAAACTATGTGGAGGATACAATTGCTGCATTTAAGCATGCAAAATTCTCGGAAGAAAGACTAATTGTCAGGGTATGTCTCTCATTGTCTTCAGTGGATAAGGCTCATATAGATTTAGTCAGAAAAACGAAGATTTAGATTGTCTATTTGTGAAAGTGGCTTAATATAAAGTGCTATAGGATTATTTGGGAGTTGCGGTAGGGGAAGGACAATGAAGTCTCTTCCTGGCTCTGCTCTGATGTATGACATTACTAGGTCACATCATTTACATGCACCCTACTTGTAAAACTAAAGGGTTGCTAATTATTTAGGCAGTGACAGAAGTACAGAATAGTCTGCCGAGGACGCAACACTTATATTTATGAGAAGCTTGAAATTATCCAGCAGTTTACTAGAAGTTCACTTCCAGCGATCCCAGGAATAACTCAGCTGCTGTGTCCCATGGAACAGTCTAGACATACCACCTTATGTTACTGTACTTCCTGTGACAGCTGTTATTCTTAGGAGAGCCTTACAATGCAAAGGTTAAAATTAAAAGATCAGTGACTTAAAAGACTGAAATAAACTTGGCA
>VZTA01024842.1:72867-93238 GCA_013398855.1 Mohoua ochrocephala | reverse complement strand
AAAAAAAAAAATCAAAACCAAAAAGACTTAAAGAGTGTCTCATGAAAAATACTGTTTCTTCCTCTTGTTTTCCAGCTATTTTTTTTTTCCTTTTAACAATTTCGTATTGGAAAACCATCACACTTACACTGCAACAGATCTTGTGGGAACTATTTAAATCTGCTTAGACTTCCATTCTTTTTATAGCTAGTCTGGTCAAATGATACAAAGAGAAAACCTGACATGATGTAAAAAAGTGAAGAGCATGTATGGAGTTAAGCAGCCTGCCTGTGGAAAGCGCACAGAGAAGGTATCGCCTTCCTTCAGCACATACTTCCTTTTGCTAATACATATGAAATAATAATACAAATCAAATAAGATTGGTCAGTTTCTGGAACTACAGGCACATAGTACTGGATAGAGTTATCAAATGAATGGAGTAAAGGCCAGTTTGGTGGTTGAAATGGCAAAAAACTTGTAATGTTTTAAGTTTGTCAGAACTACCAGTGACTAACTGAAAGGAAGCATTACAAAGCTTATTACAAAAATATGTCACCATCAGTAAATCTATATTGTTAAGAGACATGTTTATGGAAAATAAATAAATAAATGAGTTTCATTCCTATGGTGCATGTAGGCCTTCAGGAGGAGACTTGTTCCTATGCAGAGATGCAGCTGAGTATTTGTCCCTAAGAGACACAAAATTATCCCTTTTAAATGACTTTTATCTCTAACAGAAATTTAAAAAAAAACATGCATTCAAAGGAAAAGGAAACAGAGCATATATGATGAGGAAAGTGCTCAGTGTGACAATAGGCTGACAAGACCACAACATCTATCTTCACCTTGAGGGACGTGCAAAGAGAAATTGGAGTGTGTACACTCAATATGTTTTTGGAGTTGATCCCTCTACAAATGTCATGCTCAATTTCAGTAGGTATTTATATACATTAGTGGTAAGGCACTGCAATGAGCGTGCACTGTACATGTTATTACGCCTGTATGCTGCTATCTATTTTCATCACCCTACTCAGCTTTAGAAACAGTGAATACCTTCCATGACAAACCAGCTGGATAGACAAACACACAGCCCAACTTAGAGAGAGCCTCACAAACTGCAAATGAAAAAAGTGTTCTGTTTATTAAAAGATGAGGCTGGAAGTCTCCCTTAAAAAGTGGATTGTGGTTATAAAAATTATTGGCTTCCTTTTTGGTCGGTTTCTTTTTTTTTTTTTTTTCATTATTTTATTTTAGTTTGGTTTGGTTTGGGTTTTTTGGGTTTTTTTACAGGCAACTTCATCGGCCATCCCTTTATGTCCTATGACAATGTTACAATCCCATCTTCTTTTACTTGTGATAGTAAAGTTTGACACAATGATAAAAAATATAGAGTGTTTCAGAAAACAATATTCTTATCAATCTCTCATTTTTAATGCGATGAATAGAACTGAAGAAAAAGAAAAGCAGCAGCGTAATACAGTTGCAAACTACGCAACTGTAACAATTTTGATGGGTGCCTTCCCTGCTGCTGAGACACTCAGAGGAAAAGTCCTTTTGAAAAGTGTGATTATTTTTATTTACTATCCATAGATAGTAAACTACAAAAATACAGCCTCACATTAAGGATGCATTTACATGCTGGGGAATCCTTCAAACTCAAACAGAAGTGTAAAGACTCAGGTGGACCCTTGGCACTGAAATACTCCAGAGAAATCCTGGCACCAAATGTTTAAGAATAGATACAATATGGTTAGAGAATGGAACAAATCCAAAGAAACTGTAAAAATGTGTGAGAAGATGCATATTTACATGTACACAGATTATATGAGCACCATTTTTAAGCAACTATTAAATGCTAAATGCATTAGGCACTGGCACTAAATTCCAGCTTCCCACCATTATGTCTTAATCCAAATAACATTAACAGTAAGCATCAAAATACATTCATTCTAGGGTCAGTGAGATAAACATGCATACTGGTTTAGACTAGTAAGTAGTTTTTAATAATTTTGTAATCTTTTTGAGAGCAGACTTTTAAATCAATAAGTACAGTAGTTACTTGGTGTTACTTTATGAAAATGGGTGTATTGTCTCCCTTCCTTGCTCTACCCTTAAGCCGCTGCTAAAGTTCTCAGATACATGTCTGATTTCTTCTTGCCTTCTTGAAGGAATTGCATGGGTCTTTGTAGTATTAATAACACCCACCTTCCCCACACCCCCAAAAAAAGGGTTTTCTGGAATACTTACACAGTGATAAAAAAAGGATTTACTAGATTGATTTTGCAGAGCAAATACCACAGTTCAGTTCTCAGTGGTATGGACACCCACCTTGCAGAGCACATCCTGGCTTTTAATTCTGTCAGTCTCTAAAGCCTGAGCACCACTTTGTAGCAGTTCTCAGGAGTGACAAAATCTAGCCATTTCAAACTGTCAAAAGCACTGATTTAAAACACTTGAACACTGAGGTTATGTTTTGTTTCCCCTAGATCAAAAATTAATTTAAAATAAGTTCATCAAGTCCCTTGATTTCTGTAAATTGTGATGAAAATTAATAACAGAGCTTTACTGATTTACTCTTAGAATTGTTTTTTTTTTTAATATCAGTGAATGNNNATATCAGTGAATGCAATGCAAGTTTAGTGGTTGCTCAGGGTCAGTTAATATTGGGCACTCCGAAAACATACTGAAACCTAAGCTTTGGGGAGACAGACAGGGCAGGAGAAGGAGGAATGCTGTCAGTTTAAATACTCTCTGGATATGCACAGTACAGCCATTCTGAGACCTCCAAGCTGTCCTTTCTTTGCCTACCCAATCAGTATCATTAAACTGAATTTACAGACAGCTCATACTTTCATTAGCAAGTATTAATACTGGCACCCATTTGTGAGTGAAGAGAGACTGGTGCATGAGAGAGAATCTGCCGAGCTGTCTCTCTTCTGTTTGGTTTGAGAGTCTCTTTGCTTTTAGAGAAAAGAATGAATGGTTTAGGTGGGTGACATTTTTGAGTCTAAAAGTCCAGGTGATTTCAGGGCACACAATGAAACCACAGAGATTGTGGATGATCCACCAAGAAGCTCTGGCCAGTTCAGACCCTGTCACCCCCTGCATATGAAACACTGAAAATAAACTGTCTTCTGACCAGTATGGCAGTATGGAACAAGAATAAAAAAAAATAAACTTGAAGACAAAAATAAGCCCTCCTATTCCTTAGGAAAAAACTACCCAAAAGACTTGGCTGACATAAGAAGGCAAAAGAGCATTTCCTGCACAGACTTCATAAACCACAGTGGAATATAAAAGAAACTTGTCTCTAACATATTCCCTAAAGCTCACCACCAGACCCAACATGATAGGACCAGTAAGTGACCAACTTAATGATTTTGCTCAGTTGTAGCGTAACATCTACAGGATGTTGACAATATTGCACTGTTTATCTTTAGTCACAGTGCTGAGCTGTTCTTTAGGCTCGGAATAGAAAACATTACAGATACTGAACAAGGTTTGACTGAGGTTTTAAATGCCGTCATGCCACGATGAATTCCATGGTCTGTGGCATTGCTTTACAATCCAGCTTAGAGGGGAACAAATCCCTGGTTGAGACTTCATAAATACCACTGTTAAAGAAAATGGCTTTAAAATTCCCTACTAACATTATGCAGCACTGGAATTAACCCCACTCTTAATTTTAGACTATGTCCTGCAGCCTTCAGATGAGCTGTGTTTTACATCAAAGGAATTCCCATATAATGTACAACGATGTGATCATGGGTCAGCGTGGTAAATCTGAACCTCCCACTCTAACCATGTTCCTTCTCCTGTGTCAATCCTCAGGTGAGTCCTAATTCTGCTCTGTGCTGAAAACGACCAGCAGCAATGTCCTGAGGTGATAGCTGTCAATAGCAAAGCTCTCACACCAGTCACCACTGCTAATTAATAGCTCTTCCTTGGACTGTTGATGTATTGAAGTTCAACAGTCGTGACTGGCTTGTTAACAGCTATGAAATCTCAAGCTGGCAACAGAAAATGATTCATTGCAAGGGTGATGAGTAAGTTTTGGTGAATTGCACATCAGTGTTTTCTTTCTCATTTGTCTCCTTTTTTGAAAAAGCAGAACCTTTTATATATTAGAATGCCTTATCATATACATTTTATGAACTTTAAAGTCCTATTTTTTGCAGGTGTTTTATAGTAACAGTATTTCTGGACTCATGGAACAGTTTCACTTCAATACTAAAAAAATTAAGAGCAAAAATTTTATTATTTTTACAATAACATAGTGGGGAAAAAACCTGAAAATTCCGAAATTGCCGTAACCAACTTGATTGGTAAGTTTTACTCCCTTGAAAAACCTGATCTGAAAATGTTTCAAGCCACTCCACCTATAAAAAAGGTACTGATGTGTATATGATGATGTTTAACACCGCAGTCCCACAATATGAGATCTTTGTTAGACAAACAATACCTATGGCAACTGAGATCCCCTAATGGACAGGAAAGAACAGAACCCCATTTATCCAATGAAGAAGTCCTTTTCTAGTGCTTAACCACGCTCCATGCTAGACCACTGGGATAACAGCACTAATAGTCACAATTCCACCAGGGATTACAGCTCATTCCAAGCAGGTTTCCAAAGTCCACCCTGGCAGCAGTTTGCATTCAGGAACAAATACTCTCAGCTTTGGAAAGGTAGTCAAGTTGGACATCAAATACTGCATTAATTAGTTGATCAGGGAGTAAATAAGACAATTTTCATCTGCAGTTTTCCTGCTGTGGTCAGCAAAAAGCTTTCAATTATTTGACCTATTGTAAACAAGCAGGCAAGGTCTACTTATTTTTCCTCGGAACCATGTTAGTTTTAATTAAAATTGATGCTATTGTTCCAAAAACTATATACTCTCTAGCTTTTCTGGGATAAATGAGGAAAACGGTGGTGAAGAGTGGTCTAGGCATTAATGCATTTTTGTATTATTAAGAATTAATCAGGCACTTGTAAAAGATAGGGAAGTGGAAAAGGAAAATTGGGGGGAGGAGGAGAAAGAAAAGTGGGGGGGACAGAAAACAATGAAAGCTCTCTCCCAACGTAGAAACACAACAATGAAAACAAACAGGGGTCTTTAGAAGGGAAGTAAAACTAATAAAGGCAGTGGTGGAAGAGCTGCATAAAGGGCAAATATACCAGCATCAGATAATACAGTGGCAATTAGCCAACAGTTTAAAGACAAAAGTCTCACATCAAAAGGAAGAGGATTTAAAAAACATACATTATCTTGCTTCCCAGCCCTCTAGCAGCCAGGGCATTGACGCTGCAACAAGATCCTGGTGGCGAGACAGAGTTCAGTGGGGCCATTTACATCTTATGGGTAAGCAGAGTTGGGGTCCCAGCTAATCAATTATACAAGCAAGAAAACTCATACACTGCAGCTAGCTTAGATTCAGGAGGAATTCAGAGCAAACATCATCAAGACAACTGTGTACCTCATGGGAGGAGTCTGACAACACAACTCCGCAACTGCATTTCACATCCAATTCTACCTCCCATTTTAAAAATACCAGGCAGCAAAGGACAACCAAGTCATGAACAGGCAGTCTGAAAGGGGCACAGGAAAATTTTAACTTCGTCATTTTCTGCTTTTGACTGCCAAATCATAATGCTTAAATTCTTCCTCACTGCAAGGATATTTTTTTTTGATGATGATGATGCTGATAACCATTATGAAAATTTATATCTCAAAAGCCTGGAGCAACACACTAGATTTCAAGATTATTTCATGCTTAGAAGTTGTTTAACAAAATGCAAAGTGGTCTTGAAAGCATTGTAACTAAATTTTTACTGGAATTCACCAAGATAAGCACTTTATTTTTTAAATGTATAATCAAAGCACAGAAAGGAAAGATGAAAACACGCATAAAGCCAATCCTCACAATTAGGTTCTTCAGGAATGTAAGATGATTGACAGAGTCTCCTCTGATTTTTGTATTTCACTCACTGGTTTAACTTCAGATTGTACCTCCCTGTCAAGGTTCATGCAGATAATTAGCACTAAGGAAATAATGGCCTTCAAAGTCTGTGTTTATTATTGTTTTATTCCAACTAAACATAACACTTGGCAAAAACAGAGGACTCTTCCCTCTTCCTTACAGCATTTTTCCTCTTTCCGGTCCCCTTCTCTCCCTCCAAAACCTTCAAACCAGATTCTGAAGTTGGTGGACCCATTAAATAAGTCACTGAGCCTCTGTGCAACACTTCCCTTCTGAAGAAATTCATTTGCCCTGCTTGCTTAGCTGGAAAGGCAGCTTTTTGTCCCTCGCTGCAGGTGCTGCATTGCTCCTTGGTTTTGTGAAGCCAAAGTCCCCACTCCCTTTGAACAATATTGCTGCCATTTACTGTCATACTCTGACAACCTGGGTGACCAGTCAACATGTATTCTAGCACCCCCCAGCCTTGAACCCAAAGTGTTTGTGGAAAACTCTGTGGATCTACTTTCCATGAATGAAAGAGTTAATCCAAAAGACCTCTACTAATGCACAATTGCAATTAATGTGAAGTTGTTAACAAAAACAGAAGAGTACAGATGTTGAATTTTAGATCTATTTGGAAGCAACCCACTTTAACACGGTACGGAAGAATGGCAAAGAGGTTCCAATGGGCTTTTCACATACCAAGCCCTGAGGTGGTAAGATAATGTATTGTTTCCATTTCCAAAGGATGTAACTTTCTTCAAAAAAACCCAAAACAACAAAATAAAGAAAAAAAAAATCAAAACTGTAAAGAAAGGAGGATATGTTCCTTATAAAAAGGGAGGGTTACATATCTTCTTTGCCTTCCTATGACACTGCTGACATCAACAGCCAAAGCATGACTACATGCAAGTGTTTTGGTGTGGGTTTTTTCTTCTCCATTAGTTTTATAAGATTGGCTAGGATTTACATGAAAGGTTGTTGATTACCTAAGGCAAATAACACGATCAAATAGATTAAATTAAAAGCAACCAGCCTCAACAAGCAAGACACAGAAGGCGGATTCTATGAATGACACACTCTCTGCTCTACCTGCAGACTGTAAATCATCACAGGCTCACTTGACAGTGCCAGGCATAGGCAGAGCAGCACTAAAACATTGTGAGTCCAAACACTGGGGTTTTTTTCCAAACAATTACACTCTTGGAAGTGGAGAGTGAGGGTGTTTTTTTGCATGAGTCCCTCCACCCCCATCCCCCTCTTTCATATTCAAACACTTGGGGCAAGGCAATTTGACACTGGTTTCTGTAACAAACCTGGTCAGGCAGGATTTCTCACACACCCTGCACAAAAGGCTAACCTCTCACAAAGTACTTCTTGGAGATTTATGTCAAGGTTGAGTGAACTGCAGCCAGGGAACTGAGCTCAAAACACTGTGTGAAAGGCTCTGGTGCTAATCACTAAACCAGTGGGTTAGCTGGAGAGGAACTGGGGAGGGGGAAACAAGAAACAAATAAAAAATACTCTTTGTAGTATATAATTTCCAATATTTGGCTACAATACTATCAGGGAAAAAAATTAATCACTTGCAACTGAAAATTTTCTCTAATTATCAAAATACTGAAATAGCTATACTGAAAGGAAAAATGAGCTTCTATATTCACTTTTATTCTATATTTCCAGTGATATGGATTCCATATTTCCAATGAAGGAATGACTAGGTGATGCTGTAACTCAGACATTGATCTTAGTTGCTGCTGCTGAAAGAATCAAGCATTTGTACACCACTGTTAGAGGCGAGCACTATTAGATAAGCACCATATAAGGTGACTGACAAGCAGTGATAGATCTTGTCCAGGCTACGATAGCAGGGCCATGTTAGAACACATTAACTAATTTGTTCTGTCCATCCACGCTGTTGTGTCTAAGTCTAAACTAATGCACCAGGAGTTGACAGTACATGTTGCCTTGTGTTCACCACATTCAAAAAACCAGCCAACCTTTTCTATCACTGTATCTTTACAGTCTAGGTTCAATGTGTTCTTTACAATTAAAACAGTGTATTACACAACTGGTTCAGCTGAAATGAATTCCAAGAGGAACTCAGATGTTCCACAGACATGCTCTTTGGTCACCATTTATGCAAAAGTTATTTTACATTCACCAGAAAACCCCTTTTCTCATCTGAATAGTGGAAGATATTTAGGAATTCCTTGATAAAATAGGCTAAGAAGGAATACTCTAAACAATAAGTAGACTTTTCATCTCAAACGCTGCAAGTCCTACAGCAAAGCTGTACTGAGATTCACACATTACAATTTTTGCAAGCTATACACAGCCCATGTTCCTTCAAAGAGGTCACAGCAGCCAGACCTCTGACCCAGCAAAAAGCCCTGTTGTTCTCTCTGCAGGTTTACAATGGATGGGAAGTATTTCCTACACTGTGATACACTGTTGCACTAAATTTGACCTACTATTTGTTTTGTAAATGTTTTTAAACATTGTTAAAAATGCCATTATTTCATAAAACAGTGTGTTTATCTGTTATGCAGACATCGTATATGAACTTAATTGATCCAGTTGCTCAAGTAACTTTATTCCCCCTGATCTATCCTCACACCACAGTACAGAGGCAACAATCCCTGGCATAGCAGCTTTCCTGCTTAATGCAAACTACAGGAGAAAAAAGTAACTACTACCTGAGACAAGCAGTAGTCACCAATGTTAAAAAAAAAAAACCAACACCACAAAGATCCACACACGAATTAATGTATTATTTAAGAAATACAAAAAGTTACCTTTTTGTAACTGCTGTTATAAAGATGGAAATGTTAAGAAAAACTTTCTTCATATTGCTGCAAGAATCCCAGCTGCTGAGCATTTACTACTGCCCTGTAAAATTGGGGTGGAGAAATTCCCTGCTGCAATAAAAATCCCCATAAACCGATAAACAAGAGACACATCAGCTCCCTTAAAGAAAAAAAAAAGATACCATTAGGACAGCCTTTCATCCTTAGTGTGTCTGAAGGGCTTAAGACTCACTTTGCTGCCTAAATATAATCAGCAACATTACCACACTAGTACCCTCAAAAAGTTTTAAAGTGACATATGACCAAAGAATTTTGTCAGTGTTTGTTAGTTGTATTGGGAAATACAAAAGAACAAATTGCAAGGCAAAGTTATTGCAGATTGTTCAGTGGTGAAGAGGTTAGATCAACTTTATAAAAGCAGTCAATCATGCAATTCAAGAATAAAATAATTTTGAAACATCCAGAAATTACCATCTGCCCATATCTGGAAAACTCAACATGATGGAGTCTCATTGGATGGTGATCATTTTCCATGTAACTGGGTTCTTTGCACTATTATGAGGGTTCTGCTCCATTACTCACTTGCGGGTTTTTTAGTTCATGGACTTCTTGTGACCATGAACCAATCCTTAACACCTGTACTTTCCATGCACAGCTCTGCATGCTCTCCTGGCACAGCACCTATATCTCAATATCCTTGACGGCTCTCCCTTGTAAAAACCCTGCCTGTTTGCTAATGCCTGGTGCAGAATGAAGACAAGACATTTCTTTTGTAAGCACCTCAAAATACAGGTGGTTTTGTTTGTTTAGTCTTTGAATGATTGGTGCTTGGGGGCTGGATAAACTTAGGAGATCTTTGAACGGAAAGTAGTGTAGAAAGGTGTTATGCACTTGTAATAGAGGATTTGGAAGAGTCTGTAATGGACATTAAGGGCTAGCTTCCCATTTTTCTTGGATCATCTTCAGGCAAACCTTGGCATTTTGTAGAATTAACTCACTCAAAACCAGTTCTTTGTATTAGCATACCTGAGTGGGAAATTATCTAGAGCAACTTGGACTTGCATATTTGAATTTACTCACCTGCTTTTTGCCTGTAGGACACCAGATTTCCCCCAAATGTAACACACAGAGAGAACTACGGGGGTTTGTTAATACCACCAATCTTCAGTCACCTAATTTACAGGCCTCAATTAAGAAAGTAATCTGTTCAGGCATCCTAAATTGTCAGTCAAGGTAAAGAGAAATTATTTGAGAAGGCAGATGTGCTCCTGTTTCGATTTGCATTCTGGAAGTACCTCTCTTTATTCACTGTGGAAGGAGCCTAAGAAAACTACTTTTCTTACTTAGGTATCTCATTTAGGTTCCTATTAGGTGATAGAAAGATTCCTGTATTCTCATACCTCCAGCTCAAAAATTTTGCATTCTTGACTCCACTCTGTACATAAGAAAGGTTACTGACTCATAAGAACCCAGTTATGGAGCTTTTTTATCCTTTCTCTTTGAAGAACTCTATTTTTTTTTCAGTAGTTGTCCATGCCCATCACTTAATCACTTAACCCAACTAGTAAGACTACAAAAATCTGGTTTCAAAATACAAAATTAAGAGCATATACTATGCACACAGTTTGCAGAAATTCATCCTATATATCCCAGCAACTGCAAGGTGCAGGTCATCTAAATGAGGTGATGAAAAAAGACAGCGGGGCTGAATATGAACGGAGAAACCCACGCACAACCGACAGTGGTAGAGGAGCAGGAGAGCAATCGAGACATGGCTTAGTAAATCAGTGAAAGGCCTGTAAGATTTAAATACATCGTTCAATTCCCAATCCAGATACTTTCGTTCTTGCTTACTCTAAGCATCTATGATTTGCACAGCCCTCATGTATGAGAATCACTTTCACATGTACAAAAGAGAAAAACTGTTTAACAACTGGTAACCTTGCACACTTCACTCACATGAAATATGCTACACTTTTATTGCTGCTCTATTCATATAACCTGTTAGATACATCAAAGTACCTGATCCAGGAAGATCATTCCTACCAATGACAGTCAGAAAAAACATGATAAACTGTTTTCCCGTTCTTGAATTCTGTAATGGTGCTCCATGTCTTCATTTCTCAGTTGCTGTTTCAAATAAATACTGCTGAATGATTAACAGGAACCACCAAGAACATTAGGTCAGAGTTTGCCTTTCTGGATTGAAACATCTGACAAATGTATAAAGGGTAGAAAAATCACTGATAATCACTTAAGGGCTCCAATAACTTAAACTGGATGTTAGCAGAATATTTACTGCACTTTGGGATGGATTTCACAGAATCAAAAGGAATAAAGGCATGTACACCACAAATGAGAGGTATAAATAGAGAAATAAAGCACTAAAGACTTGTTTGAGATGCAAGAAAATCTTACTGCAAAACTTTGGACAAAGCTTCTTGGGGCACTTTACCTAGTTAATTCTTTGACTTCTCAAAGACATGCTTTCTCTTCAGATCCCTTATTCCCTTATCTGTCCTGGCTCTTTTAGGCTGGGTCTTCCTGACTTTTTAGTAGTTAGCCCGAGCAAGAGGATACACTCATTTTTCATATATACACACACCTCATGTACAGAAGGAATTATCCCCAGTTTTATCCAAGTAAACTCTTTCTTTCACATACTCCCTTTTTCTACTTCACAAATGCCCTTTCATTCTCTCTGATTTTACTTTTATCTTACAAAGCCATCAATCTAGCATGTCTTCACATATACTTACAGCTCTGACTACAAGGACTGACTAGTACTGAAAATACAGCTTTCATCTTCAACAGCCTTACACTTTTCCCTTTTTAAAGAAATGTCACTCTTGATATTTAGACACATATCTAAAACAAGAAAAATAAAATTATTAATAAATAAATAATTATTCCATGAAATAATGTTGTAAGTTTTAGCTAAACCTCCCCCTTGCCTTCTTGATTAAAACCCTATTAATATTTCCCATTAACTGACAAATTATGTTTTGGAGACAGAAGAGTCATTAACTGCAGATATGCCAAAATTTTGCTTCCTACCTCCAGTGATAAAGCTGCCATTTGGACAAAGCAGAAGCAGGCACTCCTTTTATTTTTATCACCTCCTGTAATTGCTGTGTGGTGGTGTAAGTGTCTAGGCTTCCTTCATAGTTACCAGAGATAAAGCCAATACAATGAATGGCCAACAATATACAGTTCTCTGATTATATAGAAATATTTTTTTTGGATTTGGACACTCACTTTTTGTACCTCACAATTGTGTTGCTTAAATTTGCATTGGCTCCAAGAATCCTAGACAGATAACTCAGGCACAGACACTTCCATCACAATTAGATGAGACAAGTCCCGCCCTGAAAGTCCATGGGATGGAGTAACTTCAGAAAGGTTGTTTTTCCGTAAGATCTAGGGATCATTTCCTAGAGCAGGAGTCACAGCCAATGTGAAAACTCTCCTTTATTTCACCGAAATCAGGTCCAGGTCAAATGTGGTAATAAAATAATATGGGGCAACAGACCCAGAGAGAAACCACTGCTTTTTGACCTGGAGACTCTGGAATGACGCCTGCATTGCACACAGGAAAAAAGGGAGGGCTTTTCTGTAATATGCAAATATAAGAGTGATTGAAAATGACATTCAAAGCTAATGCCTTGTTTCAGTTTAAAGACTACAAATTTATTCTTCCTTTTTATTTAGTTAAAATGTTCTATGCCTGAAAGCAAGTTTCTGGATTTCTGAACACTACAGCAGGTTTCATGTTCTGAACTTGTACAGCCTTTCTAAATTCATATTCCAGCTTAAATTTTGATGTATGTCAAACACAAGGTGTTAGGCACACTCAGTGCAGTTCTCTGCATGCACACAGCCCTGTTCTGGCTTTTACCTTCCAACAGCGAACCTGCCATCTGCAGTGAAAGCCCTGTCTTGTAAATGCAATTTATAGTTCCCGGGCCGTGTTCAGACAGCTTCCTTAGAGGACTCCATCTGTTTTGAAGCTCCAATATGCCTTTTTTTCCCTGCTCCTATCGTTACACTCTTTTCCCCAGGAACTTCATAAACTCTCTTAATGTGTCCTTTCTATTTCTTTTATAGTCTTAATGCCACAGAGTCCTTTGAGTTACCAATGTTAATGTTGGTTAAAAACCAACCAAAATTACCAATGGTAATGTTGGTTAAAAAATTTCAACATTCACACAGAAAAATAATCCTTGCCATCTAAAAAGCCAAATCAAACATTGTTCTTAAACAATCTAATTTAGTATTTCAACAAAAATGGGACAATTTTTTTTCTTTTTTTTTACAGGTTTGCACTGGCACAATGTCATCATATTTCAGGCATTTTTGTTCCCAGTGTTATTAATGACGGGTAACTTTAATATTTCAAGAGTTTCTCTTAGAAGAAGATGAGGCAGGTTGACATTCTGCACATACTAAAAAGAGAGTGAAATATCTGTGCTGGTCATGGTAAAGTTCTCCAGAAAATCCTAAGTGAGGAGAAAAGGCACACATTTTGGCTTTCCCTTTGGAAATACCATTTATTTTATCATGTTTCCATAATGCCTTCATATCTAGAAGTTGATGTAAAAAGTAACACTATCGGGTGGTTAAACAGATTTTTTTTCAAGTCACCAAGTTTGAAGAAGACTTCTAATTTTGATGATACAGATTTATAAAGCATATTTAAAATTTTGTTCATTATTTAAACAGTTCAGAAAGAAGAAATGGGAGGCTGAAGTGTTTGATCACTCATTGACAGCTATTGAAAACAACTCTCGCTTTACAACTGGGATATAACTTAGAAACCAAGAGCAGTGGAAGCGCTTTTGACAACAGCAAGATAATGAATGCAGTTCCATTTCAAAAAATCCTACAGAAAAATCCATACTATTTTATAATTCTGTCCTGACCATGGACATTATCAGTACTTTGAAAACTCGGCTGGTCTCCAGATGGAGTCTTCCTGGTTCAGCAGGAAAACAGAGCAGTAGCAGCAGCACGAGTATGATTCAGTGAAGGCACTGGTAGGCACATTCAAAAAAATAGGACAGGTAATTTCTATTGAGATACTTGAATAACAAGTGTGAAGTGGACTTAAGTGCTAAAGGTCACCTGAATAATCCACTGACCGCAAACATGACCGCAATCTACAGTCCTCAAATACGTCACACAACTGGTTAGATTTTCCTCCATGTAAAAATGGCTTTTACACCTACAGAAGGATCACAGCGGCTTCACCTGAGAGCTATGACTTCACCTTTAAAAACTGCAAAAATAAATAGCGTTTACTCTCCAGGATTCATCGAAGCAATGCTGAACAGGATCCTCAAGAGGATAAGGTCAAAGTGGACAAAGCACAAATTCTCCCAAATATCCTTCCCGTTATTGCTATGTTTCCACTAGCTGCATGTGTCTCTACAGCCTCTTATCTGAACTACACAGGTTCGCTCGTATAAATACAGCATATGCTACATATCTATAGTCAAGGGGGGTTGTATAACATATGGGCATATTCTAGGTTTATCCAGAGCTGGGAATACCACACTGTCATGTCTTTGCACAGCACAAAACAGAACTTAAGACCACGAGGAATTGGTCAAGCTGAAATATCCTTTCTGACTTTTCACAAAGGGCAAATACAACTGTTAAGTTTTTCTTTCTCCATCTAGAGAGATATTATAAATTTACTTGAGAAGGCACGGACTAATCTCTTGCATACACCCTCAATTCAATCCATCCCCTCTCTCCTTTGACACTGACTATGGACTTTGTAGTCATTTCAGTAAGTTTACATTTTTTCTCAGTTATTTCTAACAAACCACACTCACATGGCAAGGAGATGAAAGGTTGAGCAAGATTCTCAGGGCTCATGAGTAAAGTCTCTAACAAGGCACAGCTGATCTACAGACAGACAGACAAAAATATCAACCATGTGTTGAAAATAAACAGTTGCAGTCAATTCTCTTGTGCTAGGAAGCGGGGAAGAGCATGCCAGCAATATCTGAGCAGTGAGAATGATGCTGCCACTTCCCTGGACCTGCGTTAGCCCGGTGATGGGAGTATGTTGTTTATACAGTCACAGTTCTCATGTCTATCTGCTGTTCTCACCATCTTGACCTGACGTGAATGGTTTTGAAACCATTTGTTCTTGTCAGAAGTGTGATAGCATCACAGGAAGGCAAACTGGTCTGCAAAATAACAGCTCTGAGGAACAAGAGATACGTCTATAGTAGACATAAGAAATTTCAGCTATGTTTATAAACCTTTCTGCTTCCGAACTACCTCATATCCAGTATTTCCAAAGCCACATTCATAAATCTCAGCGTTCTTTGGAAGCTACCGTGTAATAAAAGTTTGTATCCACAGAAGCGCAAAATACAGTTTTGTCCCAAATCATACAGCCAAAGAGAAGGGACTTGGCTCCTCCTACCCCATCAATCATCCCCTCAACCTCCTGCTGAGGCAGTCTAACAAGCTACATCATGGACTTACAAACATTAATCTGTGAAGAGCTATTTAATACCCTGAGGTGAATATGCTCATCAATAGCAAGTTTACCAGTTTCTGGTAGGTAACACCAGACTAAATATCTGATATACTCCTCTTTATTGTGAAGCAGTATCTCTTTAGTAGTAATTTGACTCTGTTGCTGCAGTCAACATACTGTAAATGCCCATATTTTATAAAATGCACTGCATGTTTCAAAGCATTTTATAACCATTGGAATTGTCAGGTACCATACAGTACGGTAAGTCCTCTTAGAAAAAACAAAAAAAAACAACAAAACTTTGAAAGGATAAAAATATTTGGATGTATATTTCCCAATCTGTGTTGTAAATATTAAAATTGCAAGCACATTAAAATGTTTTCAATGAAATGAAACCAGAACAAAAACCAATAGGTCCATCAGATGCAGAGCGGATCTAAAATAAGTGTGAACATGGCATAGAAACACAATACAGAAACAGACTTCACATACTATATGCACCTTAAGCCATAAAAAACAGCAGGGAGCTGTTTTGCAAGCAGCCAACCATTTAGTAATGTGTTTAGTAATAAGTGGTTGTACTTGTTGTGGCTTAAGGCCTTCCATAAGCCCTCACAGGAGCATTTACCTAAGCCCTTCCTTTGTCAAAACTATCTGAATTTTCCTTTTACTCGGCAGACTTCTTGCTGTCACAGCTACCAGTTCCTACGTGTATATCTGCAACAAATGTCCATTGGTTAAGATGTTCCTACTGTTGCAATAACTTTCTGCAAATATCAATTCCGAATGTAAAATGGCAGTTAACTCTAGATCGTTGAAGATTTGTTATTTATGGAATTGTTTAGCATTTTTCAAATGAACCCACACATAATCATGCTGAGAAAAGAGAAGGTTTCTGCATTGTTGGTAGATTTTGCAAGTCATTATAAGGAACAGCAATTTTAAGAAAAACATAGATATTTACAAAAGAAAAAACAGTATATCGGACAATTAGGGATTTTTGCACATTACTTTCACTTAAAGCACATACAGAAACTCTTTGGTACATTCTGACAATTAATAATCCAACTGCAGCGGAAAAAAATGGGCCCATCTTATGAAAGAAAATCAACAGTTCAGTAACATTTTTTATGAAGACATAACTCATGTTTAAGAACATAGCTTGTGAATATTTTTAGCACTATCTGTTCAAAACAGATTAATGATATCAATGAAAAATAAAGTACTTGTCAATATGAAAAAAAGTTACAGAGAACTAGGGCTGAAAGAAATATTTATTATTATTCAACTAATCAAGGTTCCATGTATTTAAGCACTGATTGAGACTGTATTTTATTACTCATGAAAGCAGTATGCCTACTGAGAAGCTACCGCGTTTTTTTACTTGCAATGTCTCTTTTAAACAGAGAAGTTCTAAACACTTCATGAAAATGGGCAAACTTATACTTAAACTTCTATTATGGATTTATTATTTCCAGAGATAACCAGGGCCTATGTGAAATAGCTATCCCCAGCACAGCTAAGCCTTGGAAAAAATCTAGGGGACGAACTCTGGACCTGCACAAGCTGTCAGGGTTGGTAAAACACTGACAGACAATAATCCAGAAAAGTTTAAGTACCCCTTTTTCCCTACCCAGGAAAGTTTTGACAGATTCGTTTGTTTTTATGTTGGGAATTGCATTGTTTTTCCTGGAGTTTCAGGAGGGAAGGGGAAATTTTGACTAAAAGGAAATAAAATTTTAATTACCCCTTACTAGTAACATTTAAGGTTTTTTTCTTTTTATAAGCAAAAGAATATGCTGATTCCTGTTTCACACAATAAGAAGTATGGTTATCAATTCATTTTTTAAGATTTAAAGTGGGTTATTTTCTAACAACATTATTTATAGGCTCAAATCATTACAGTTATTTTGGAAATTAAAAAAAAAATCATCATTATGAGATTGAAAGCAGATTCAGGTCAATGCAGTGTAACACTTTACACAGCAATCAATAAAAATGTCAATACAAACAATCACTAACGGCACCATATGACATTCCAGTGGGGGAGAGGGAGGGAATTCTTCATTTTCTACTTAGACGCCTTGCTTCCTTTATCAGCAGATGGCAAACAAATTACTAGTTCAATCCATATGTCTGTATCTGATAGACAGTGTTTTACAAGTCTGAAATTAGTTTGAAACATTTTGAAGTTGGCCAGACTACAGAGGAAAACAGGATAACTTTGTCTATTAATGAAAAGTTGGTTTTGTCATAACAAATACTTCCACAAGCTACTACCCATCCAGACTCATTCAGTCGCTAATGGAATTGTACCCAAAGACATAATCTGTGTTTAACAGACTAACAATTTGTAGTTTCACCCATTCTGTTCTTCTGCTGTGCTCCAACATGTCTCCTTCCACTAGCTGAGGTTTACTAAGTGGTGCTGATGAAAGCAAGCAAGGCCATGAGAATGTTTTTGGTCGGAAGGGTATCAGATCGCAAGGGCCGTTTGTGTGCAGGCATTCCAGAGCAAACCTGTCAGAGCAGAGCCTGCAGACCAGCACCCTGGCTCCAACCGTGGCACAGCACTGATGCCGAGAAGAAGATTGAGACATTTTTGCTTAATCTCTCCCCATCAGAAAGCCTCCATTTGCAATGCAGACAAAGTGTGTTTTAGCAAAGGCGGATCAGTTTTTATAACAAAATGAATGGTTTGGTAAATTTCTTTCAAAAGACAGCTCCAAATCTGGAGAATTTTAATGACTTGTATTATAGTAAACTGTGAGTTCCACAAAAGATTGAGGGGAGAGAGAGCCAAACCAAGCTAAAGAAGACAAGGAAAGAGTGGTTTCAGTGAACTTTCCTTGCAACCTGGCCAAGCAAAGAGGGAAGCAGACCTATACTGATAAAAACAGCTGACAGCAGGGGTCTACAGGCATTCACAGCCAGGGAGAACACCAGGCACATCCAGCAGCTCTCCAGGCACTTGGGAGCCCTTTGGTGTGGACTACTGGATGGAGTTGCAGTTATTTCCCAATGCTTACAAAAATTAATTCCTTTGCCAAGGACTTACAGAACCAGCACAGATAAAATATTTCTCAACTCAAGTGTTTTTTAAAATGTTCTTTCCTTCCAACGGTGATGTACCCGGGGGACTGGTATCCAAAATGGCTTATGCTTCACCTCTTAAGGAGGGTATCACTAAGAAAGCCCTCAAATACTTTTAGCAATGATTATGGCTTAACTCCAAACTGTCTATTTACTCACTGAAATGATGCATTTCAGGAAAAGTTTTCTCTAGAGGTCTACACCAATGCCAACTTGGGGCAGTGAAGTTGAACACAACACCTCTCCTGAGATACACGAAGTTGGTCACGAGGATTGATTAAAATGTGAGGAGTCGCTTATACCAAGAAACTGAGGGTCTTAATTGCCCTCTTAATTTTTTGAAGTCCCTACATCACACATGATAATTGTTATGGATAACCACTGCAAAGACCTCTACCCTTCAACCGTTTAGCTCGCTATTAGAAGGCAAAGGCAAATCAATTAAGTGATGATTAAGACTACAGTCTTCAAGGCATGAAAGATATATTTAAAACTTCTGCTAAGCAGAACATAATTTTCTGTAATGGAAAAATCAGTAAAGTTGTAACACGCGCTTTGCTTTAAAAATTATTAATATTTGTCCTACAAACCATTTTGCTAAATAATTACAGAAATTTCGGTTCCAGTCAGAAACCTTTTTTCACTCTTAATTTAAATAAAAATCTACTTTTTAAAATTTAATTTTAATTTTTAACTAATTTAAAATTAGTAAACATACACATGTACGCACACAAACATACGTAGGTGCCAAGATATTTACAAGCCTTGAAGCCTACAAGATTTTAATCACGTTTTCCATTAACTCTCCCCACCCCTCAAGCCCTGAATAAAGTAGGGTTTATGAGACTTTTAAACAAAAGGAAATATTTAAGTTTCTAGCACACCTCAGTCAAATATAAATGTGTTTCAGTAATATACTAACAGGTACTGTGTTGTCAGTGGAGAGCTTTATAGATGTTTTGTCTTCTTTATCAGCTGCAGGGAGTAATGTCAAAATAATCACCGCAGATGAGTCCATAACTGAATGATGAAGAAAACAAACACTGTTCTCAAAAACAGGTTGACTAAATTTATTCTGCACAGTAAGAACTTTTAAACAGGTCTGGAATACATCCATTTTGGGTTGGAAGAAGAGCTGCCATGAAACATTGAAAAAATATATAATACAACTCAGTATTTTCTAACTCAAAAGCACAAATCCATGAACATTAAAGCAGTTACTATCAGAAAAAAAACCCTCATAAATATGTAAAGATATTATTCTCCCTATGTCTTATAAAGGGGATAATAGCAGTATATTAAGTTTTGCTTTGATTTGTAAGCTTTCACCTTGTGGTGTTTGCCCTACAGCCTTTTAGTCATGTACAGACTGGAGTAGTGAGAGCTTTGAAGTGCCCAACTTCCAGTGAAGTTACTAACATTTTTTAATAAGTCTTAAGAGGTCTGTGTGTGATTTACTGTAATTTCAGAACAAGCTCAGAAATTCACCCTAACTTGGAAAGAATGGGAGAGTCATTTGAGCACATTATCACTGTTGGGGCATGGGGGGAGAGAGGCATGAAAATAATCTGGAACATGATCAAGTCAAATTCAAAATACTGTGTATATAAAAGATGATACTGAGAACTTTAAGGGCAACAACACCGTTTTGTATAGATGAGATTTTTTTTTTTTTTTTTTGCAACCAGTAAATATAGTTTAAGTGATTTAACAGCCAATTTTTATAATTGCAATGGAGCAGCTGTGATCAAACTCTATTTGTAGCATCATAATAAATTTGCCTCCCACCTACTAAAATTAGTTCTAAGCATCCAAAATTCCCATTTGAACATCTGACTGAACAAAACAGGCATTGCTCCATGCCAAAAACTGGAGGAAATAGACCTAAAATATGCCATTTTCTCACCAGAAATTGTAGGCTCCCAGAATAACATGTGAATTAAAACTCATTTCAAGCTTGTTTGCATTGCTCCTCATTCCCATTCACAGCAAATTTCTTGACAAACGTTCTGATTATTTCTCTTTTTTCCTC
>VZTA01024842.1:18947-72419 GCA_013398855.1 Mohoua ochrocephala | reverse complement strand
GAAAGAATAGAAATTTTAACAAAGTTAAAATTAAAAATTTGGTTTTTCAGTTTTCCTCTTTCATTGGTATTCTTGACAAAGTTTGCATCATCGCACTCAGAGAAGATAACCAGCAATATTGATGCAGGATGCCTATGAATCAGGCTCCTCCTGGTGTGACTATCATAGTACTGTGGCACAATAGAATTTAACACATCTCTCTTCACTCTTGCCCTTTTAGATGGGAAATTCCCATTTTACAGACAGAATTAGGCAATGAAGGCCTAGAGCAGCCAAGAAAACATAGGGCATTAACCATCTAACTAGGACTAACATGATTCACCAATCTGAGATTTGAAAATCTCAGACAGTCCAGGGATACACAAACTCAGCAAAGATTTCCAAGGCTGTTCACAAGCTGCCTGCAAAGTGCTGCACAACCTGGGCTGCCACCACTCCATTTGTTTCAGAAACCTAATACTGTACACAACGCAAAAAAAAAATATTCCTCCTCTCACCTTTATGCTAAAAAAATACATCCTATCTGAACTCCAAATAATGTAATATGCAACAGGAACACCTGTATTTATGGATTTATATTACATACAAATATGATTATATCACTACAACAAAGACTGTAAGATTTTTTATATATATACACACATATATACGTATATATATGTGTATGTATATATATGCGCCACTAAAAAAAGTGCTCAGAAAAACATCGGCAAGAACCATTTAGCCCCTATAAAGCCTCATTTTAAAAACAGAGCTTGGTGGAAGAAGTAAATTAATTCTATTAAGCAGGAAATTGTTCACTAAATCAATTGGGCTACATTAGAGACCTGAAAATTAAGACTAGTTCCAAGGTGACCATACGCATATTCTGAGGAGTGCCAAGGTAACAAAAGACATTCCAGAAAACCTTTTTCATATCTTACACACACACATATATGTATATTTCTGTTTCAGCACACATCTGTTCATCTAACAGCTATTTTTCATAGTTGTTGTTTTTAACTGGCTGTATTATCAGCCCGAGATACCCCCATGACAAAAATCACAGCACGTATGTGCACTGTTTATTCATAAACCTCTTTGTAAATCCTTACCATTTTGAATTTGTTCCGATGTGGATAGCATCTGGATTCCTTCAAATCAATTATAATTACAATGCTCCCTTCTTAGCCCAATAAATTAAACATTTATTTGCTGTCTATCATAAGAACCCTCCTCTAAAAGAGCGTATTTATTATGTCTTTTAATTACCAAATACATCTAGAGGATCATCTGAAATTCAGTACAGAAAGCAACTCTGCACTTCCAGATGCTAGAGGTATCTTCACATAGATTTTTCACTGTTCAGCACCATGGTACTTCAGGCAAAAATAGAATTATGTACAATCCTTGCCTGCATTCATCTGTGAAATTTAATTTTCCATTGAAAATCTACATGTTAGCAGCAAGTTCTGTCCTCAAGCATGAATGTGTGCTTCTTATTGGATCCAGTTTGGCAAAGATTATCCTTAGTTTCTAAATACAATTGAAGCTTCCATTTCACTTCAGGTATACATCTATTGCTAAGTATTATTGGCAATACACAATAAAAATAGGGCTGTAAAATGGTTATAGTTGCACTTTTCAAAACTTTGGTAAAGCTCAACTAATTCTTTAATTCAGTCATCATGCAAGAAGCTGCATTTACTTACTTCCCATTTTAAACAAGGCTTCCCATTGACAGTTCTCTGAACTGTTTAGACTGGAGGGAGCTGCTGCTGCTGCACTATTTGCCTTTGCAGGGCCCACAGCTGTGCCCCCACACATGGCTGCTTTAACCAACCTGCAGCCACTGTCAGCACAATTTAAAATTTAAAAAAAAAAATCAGGAATGTATTTGAAGATGGTAAAAACAGTATCTGCTAACCATATCATTCATACCTACAAGAAAAGCATTGCCTCACTGCATGTGCCCGGCTCGGGGCAAGGGGCACGAACAGGGGCTGTGGGACTGGGCTGCTCCCAGTGCCAACACGGGCGGCTCTGCGGCACAAAGGGGCTGAGCCAGGAGGGAGAGCAACGGGCCCCAGCCCAGGGCGAGGGAGGCCTGGCTTGACCTGCAGGACGCTGAAGGCTCCTGTTCAGGCCAGAGGACAGGGTCACGGGCCCCCTCTGTGCCCAGACCACCATCCGGGCCAGAGCAGTGGGGGCGGCCAAGGAGCAGTGTGCCGAGGAACCAAGGATACTCCCACCCTCGTGCCGAGTCCGATACTGCCTTTCCCGACGGCAGTGATGGCACAGAGCAGCTGCCACACGCATCAGATTATCTTCACCCAGCAAACCAAGCCCAGGTGCAGGCATGTGGCATCCAGGTCGAAACAGTGCACAGACTCTTATCACTCTCACCTACACCAGGATACCAAATACCAGACCAGAGAGAGCAAAAGAGAGCTCCTCCCACCTGAACTAGGAAGGGGCATATAAAATTGAGCTAATTTCATGTGACACTGATTGTCAATCTGTTTTGGCCTCTCAGTTCAATAAAGAAAGCACTCTTTTGTTCTCATCTGCATTACGATCTCATCTATCCAAATGCAGCAGCTTGTTTTAAATCAAGAATTATCTCGGTTCTCCCTGCTTGAATCATTGTTATTGATCATAGCAACTTCAATAAACCCTGCTGTTTACCCAACGGCCTGGGGGCCCTTACCCATCTCCCCAGCACTTTGTTCCACATACTGATTCACCTTTTCATCAAGGATTTTGACGTAGCTGCTGCCCTTTCGCATTATTACCATGCCCCACCCAAATAATGATTTTATCACTTAATTCTCTTCCAAACCACATTTCGTAAAAGGGAGACCAAAAAAAAAAAAAAAAAAAAAAAAAAAAAAAAGAAAAAAAAAAAAAAAAAACCCTATGCCCTGCCGGGTGGGTAAATATGGACGAGGTGGGGTTGTCTCACCACATGACAGACACACCCCACACAAAAACCAGAAACATGCCTTTCATTGGGCAGGTTAACATTTTTCTAAAAGTTACTTTCTAGTCCTATCTGATCACTGTCAGGATGAGTAATGCAAAACATTCAATTTCTTGTGGGTTTGGTTCCAGTAGTTACTAAAAGCAGCCAAGTACATGTTTGTTTCTAAACTACTTGAAAACCTTCAGAAAGTTACTTTAGCTTCGTTCCTGAGCCCTTCACCAGCACAGGGATTTTACCCGCCTCAGTTTTGCACGGTAAACACAAAGCTTCAAAACCATTTATCTTCAAGTACTAACTTTATTTTCTCATTTTCCTTGTCGGAGGATTCTTGCCATTTTCCAGGATGTAGTTAAATGTAAAAAAGTAGCCCACTGACTCCCCAGGCAGAGACTTGTGGAAACAGGTGCTTTAAAAAAAATGAAAGACTTTGTCAGCTCTCTGACCTGCCAGAGCTCTGTGCACTAGCAACACACAGTGCCTGCTGAGTTCCCCTCAGCTAATTAAAGGACCCGTATGGCAATAAATGGCCTTGACTATAAATACTTCCTGAAAGATCTCTAACAGAGTCAGAGGAAATGGGAAAAAAATGAGATGCAGCTACAGAGAAACTATTTCAGATGTTTCTTGTTTAAAGGGCTGCTTTTTCTTTCCTGAAGTTGCTTAGGGATGAGATGCAGTATCCAAGACTTACACCAACTTAAATGTAAGAAGTGTGATACAATTATATTCATTAAATTTAATTCTGTAGATATACCATTAAGATGCTGCTATGAGAAGGTGGTTGGAAATGGGACACAATGTCAAGGAACACAAAAACTTCCATCTGTCACCCTGGAGTGGCCACTGAAAAATCACATTTAAACCAAGATCCCGCTCTGTGTGCTTGAACCTCCCCATGCTGCTTCTTGTGCTCCCGCTAAAGGCAGCAGCAGCAATATTTCTACCAGCATCAGAGAGGCAGGTTTTACCTCAAATGTATGTTATCCTTCTGGCCAAGAATTGTATGTGCTTAGAGAAGTCTTTTGGAAAACGCAAAGGACAGCTCAGCATTTCCACTGCTTTGCAGATATTTGGCATCCAGCTCTGTGGATACCAGGAGTCAGTACTTGGTAATAGAAGAAA
The DNA here is from genome assembly GCA_013398855.1 of Mohoua ochrocephala. NCBI lineage: Eukaryota > Metazoa > Chordata > Aves > Passeriformes > Acanthizidae > Mohoua > Mohoua ochrocephala. The sequence continues at coordinate 68,332 of VZTA01024842.1, read as the reverse complement.
TAATGTTTTGCCACTAGGAACTGTGTCTGATATTTACTACGCTGGTATTAAATCAATTATATGTAGATTTAATACTTATATACCAATTGCTCATTTTAAAATTAGCTCTGTCAGTCACTCACATAGGAGAATGCAAAACAGGGAGAGGGGAAATAACTTTTTCTAATTTCCTGTCTCCCCCAAATTTAAAGCCGTATGACCAGCTTTAGCCAGAACCACTGTATGAAATACCACAAGTGCAAATATCACGGACAAAAAAAAAACTCTTCTCAAAGTAAACGAAAACTTTTTTCAAATGCTGTTGATTTCCTGTACTGTGTAAACAGTCTGATCATTATGGTGCAAAATAATCTCAGTTTAATAGAAGAGTCGACTTTATCCTTTGCCCCATATAAAAAACTCATAGCAAAGGTTAACATAACCTCAGTTAGATGTTTAATGTTACAGCCTGCAGTGTGCCTTTGATAAAAATCCACACTGCTTCTGCAATAATGTAACAATCTCTCTCCCTTTGATGGTACACAAATCCCTCCAAGAACTATGATTAAAACACAAAGTATTCTCCTTGCTGCCTGCAGGTCCATGTGGCCCCACAGGACAGATACGCTGACCTGTGTTATTCTGCATCTCCGCTGGCTAAACTACGGTGTCTATACCAACACCTTTAGGTGGGCTAACTAGGTCTGTGTATAGGTTTGAAAGCTCAGACTACGATTCCCCATTCTGTGGCAAACTTCATTCTGCAGTGTCCATACACACCAAAACAGGACACCTCATTTAAAATCAGTTTAGCAAAAAGTTCCTGCTGTCCAAGATCTGCGCTGTCAAAGCACTAAACAATCTGCCTGGCCTGGAGTCTGCTGGCTGCCAATGTGCTACCCAAAAAAAGGAACATTTTTGCATCTCAATAGACCTTCCAGTATCAACAAATCTTTAAACTAGAAAATCAGCTACTCTGAGGAAGAGCAGAAATAATGTCCATATTGTACCACACTGAGGTACATTTTTGGTAATTCCCATTTGCAAAACATACCAATTCGCTGTAAGTACAGCTGCTGGAAATATTTTAATAAGAAAAATAAATTAAAGCTACTCACAGAAGTGTACCAAGCCCCTGAGAAAGATTCTGTTACACACAAAGCTTGGAAGCATTCTCAGGGAAAAAGGTGCATCCACTGCACATATGTGTTTGCACCATCTCCAGCTCCCAAAAGGCCACAAGCAATTCAGTCTTTTAGCTTCTAAAAATGAAAGAAATCTTACCCCAGTGATTCCCACAAATAATCTACTGTAGCACAGAGTCTGGGGAAGGACCATGGCCATCAAGTATGGCAGGAATGCAACAAACAGCACATAAATGGCTTAGACAACATCCAAAGCTGAAAATTACTCCAAGCAATTTCCAAAAATTAATTATCCTGTAAACATTAGGAATTTCTGTGGGCCATGGTATATTTTCACCCCTTCAGCCAGAGGCTGATTTGTGTTATCTCTGATATTTTACCAAAATGCTAATTGCTTCTAAACTTGCAGTATCAACCTCTATCTGTATGAAAAAATGTGAAAAAACCTGATCTCCGCTTTGCCTTCCCCCCATCATCAGGAAAGTAAAAAATTTAAAGCACATGGTATTGCTGCTACTGTCAAATCATTACAAATCATTTGTAATAAGCAGAACCACTTTAATAAATACACTTTATAAATAGCCAGTACGACCAAAGAGATGTGTTAGGGATTTTTTTTTTCAGTCCATTTCTCAGTGTTTATTCACTGAGTAATCCCAAATTTTTGGCTTCCTCTGTGTCAATCTTCAGGGGGAAAAAAATGAAGGTGTCCAGAGTGATTTTATTATAGGTTTTGTTTCCTAGTCACCAGTCGTCCTGGGATACAGTGTTTTGCATAAGCATTCATTATATGATACTAGAAGGATGTATTGATTTAACGCTTTGCTTTCAGAGAGGACCAACTTTTACACAGCATTAGCTACTCCTGCTAGCTATTTCACATTAGAAAAATAAATGTAGCCAAGAGTAGACAATAATGAGAGATTTGCTTAACAATACAGTGTATTTTTTTATTTCAGAGGATTACAAAAATTAGCTTTTTCAAGAATGGATGGTAAGTTCTTTTCTGAACAATTTTTATTTCTCTCTGGGCCAATTGAGCGTCCAGGCATGCACATCTGTACGTCAGATAATCCTTAACACTAAGCTCCCAATGGTCAAGCTGACCACCGCTTTGTCTTCTTATTTATGGCTCCAGTACTGCATACCATAACTCTGTCTGCAGAAAACTAAATCAAGAACAAATTAAAGGACTTGGGTTTCTATATTCTTTTTCACAGATTGAGAGGAAGAGGAAACTAATATCACTCACAGAATCACACTCCCACATCTCCTATCCTTCAGATCACCCCTTACCTTCAAGAAGTTTCAGTTCTCCTTATGTTTTCTCTATCCATCAATCATGATGAAATAGGTAAGATTAGGGACTCTGTTCAGCAGATGAAAAAAGTTAACCTCCTTCCCCCCGCTTTTTAAAAATATTTCAAGCTGACAAAAGCAACTTGTCCAATTTTCAAAGAAAAGTGAAAATTCAAATATTATCACTAAGGAAAAGACCCAGAGAAAAAAGTCCTTGGCACAATAGAGTTCAAAGAGCGTGGCAGCTAAAGGTGTACACAAAAGTAATTCGTGTTTGAAGGATGTTGATATGGTTTTATCAGTCACCACAGACATAATCTGCTAATATATCATTACAAAAGATATCATCATTATAAAAGAAAAGGAGGGTTGTACACATTTTAAAATGCAAGGAACTAATTTGTATGCACTGTACTACACAAAAGTAAGACTTTTTTTTTTTTCTTCAGAAAAGTATGGAAGCGACAGGTTTTTCATACCCAAAAGTGATCAAACTATTTCCAAATTGACAAAATATTAATGAAAAAGAATATGTATAAAAAAGTGGTTTTGTATAAAGACTTTAAAAAAGCATCTGAACTTATTTTTAAAAAGGGCATAAGAAGCAGCCAGCATACATACAGTTTCCCATTCTCTATTCAGCAGTGGCTAAAACAGGTAGTATAATGGCCTTATTCTACTGCCTACTAAGATTTTAGGTCCAGCTACCAACCAAATTAAGACCTTTACAGAGCTGATTCTGCATACTATCATGTCCCTTTGCAAATTCTCATTTAGTTTTCTTTCATCCTCTGGCAGTCAAAAAATAAATGAAAATTATTTGTATTCTGATAAACCACAATTTAAATGGCTCCTCTGGCCAACCTGTCTACACATGGCTAAGAACCAGTACAAGAACTGAAGTGGGATGTAACTAACATCATATGTACAGCATGAATTCCACTGCTGCATGGGTTTATGTAAGTATTTTAATACACATTTCCTAATGGAGGAGAGAAGTATAATCCTGCCATCCACAGTGAGCACACACCCAGGTTAACAACAAGGAACCTGTCATACTGTAACTGCTTGTCATACACTTAAAATCTGAGAACAATAACTAAGGTACAAAAGTTTGCGGTCCCCCTAAATTGCATGCAGGGTTTAAATTACAGACACCCTATTTTATAATTAGAATATGTGCAATATTTTTAAGACCACTGACTGCATTTCAAACAGCTTTTAAGACTTCTATATGTACAGAGACAGGTATACCTTTGAATAATCTTAGCAGACTATGGAATAAAGCATTTATCTTCCTTTTTGTCTTTTTCTGATGTGTTACACTAATGGATGCTATGGTTATAAATGTTGCTATAAAACACAATACAGGAAACCAGCAGATCATCACTTCCATTGTAGTGAGCTTTGTCTGCAGACTGACTGCTCCTGTGGCAAGTTTCTATAAATTCAGAGAGGGAGCAGCTCCTGAAAACATGTGATGACTTCAGGAGAAAAGCATTTATTTGTCTCCCTGTTCAACTCCTCAGAATGTGAGAGCTTTTCTAACCTCAGTTTTCTCTACAGAGGGAAAAACACACCTTGATGGATGGGAAAGTTCCTTGTATATAGATCCTTTTCTTTAAAAAAAAAATAGGAATTATTTGATGTGACAAATATTTGCCTTCTCTTATCACGTGAGATCCTTCCTTTTCTTTTTTTCTTTTTCTTTTGCTTCCAAGGCAACCAGACAAGTGTCAAAATTTATATATAATTATGTTGCTTCACAAAAAAAAGGTTACTTTTTATTAATATTTAACTCACGTTTCATATTCTTAGATATGTAGTAATATGAAATCCTGCTTAAGTGCGAACTGTCACACCACCGCAAAATTTAAGAGGTGATTAGTTGTTTTAGTGTAACAGATGTGCAGCCTTCTGGGGTTCTAAACCTCCCTTCTTCAAATGCATCACCAACCTTTACATTTAGCAGGAATGATTAAACACAATTCAATCAGAGCTAAATAGCAAAAGCAGAAGCTCACTAATACTACATCAATATATAGATTGCTTTATGTGAACACTTTGGTAAATTCACCTGCCAGTTTGGCTCTACAAATTCGAGTCTTTCCTTGACTTTTTTTTCTTGGTTTCCATGCACTAAAAGAACCCCAACCGTGTTAGTCCAGACCTGAAGAAATCATTTGCATGGCCAATCAAACATAACATATATGCAATCATAAAAAGCAAGAGGAGAAAAAAAAGTTTCCTACCCGTAATAAGGACTGGGATTCGTCCTTTGCCTTGCCGTCCCCGGATCCAGAGTAGGGCTGGGTGAGCTGCCCGGCTTTCTCTGCTGCTCCGGCTGGGACACCCTGCAGGAAACCCTTGCTCTCCACTGCCAAGCCATAAATGGGCCTCGCGAGATGGGCAGCTTCTACATTTGGACTATCCCTTAAAGGCTTTGGCTGCTCTTGGCCAACAGACACTGGGGTCAGTAAGCCTAGACTGGTCTGTGTGTAGGATGGGCTCCCCCTCAAAATGTCTGTTCCTCTCCAGGTCACATTGCGAAGATCATCACTGGGACTGTCAGTCCAGCCTTTCTCCTTGAGCACTTCCTTATCTTCTATCTTTTCCCTCTTCACTATGCTGTCAGATATGGGCTCCCCTATTTTGGGGTCTGGATTAATCAGACTGTAGACCTTGAGGTCAATTTTTGGCTCTTCCTTGATAGACGAAACGCCATGACTGTCCTCCCCATTGGCTGTAGTGATGTCCATCTCCTGACAGTGCACAGTGTTGAAGTGCTCTAGTAGTGACTGAGTGTCAACAGCTGTGAAGCTGCACTGACGGCATTTGTAGCAGTTGTGTACTCGCCTGGAAGAAAACAAGAGGCAGATTAACAGGAGAGTCACCCCTTGGCCTTCCCTCTCACAGTGGTTCTACCTACCAAGATTAAGAAAATAAATCAAACTTACAGTATGACCCTCTCTAAATAAAGCAAGCAGGTTTACTTTGGTGCCTTATTCAATAGGGCGAAAATACTGCTGATTTTTTCCCCCCATGCCTTGCAATGGCCTCTTATCGTTCCTTCACATTCCACTGCCTTATTCTAAACTTCACAAAATTTTCACTGGGATTTTGTGTTTTTCCTCTTCAGTTTGCTGCAATACACTTTTCACTTTCTACTGCAGCAGAAACACTAAAAAAACATACATTTTTCATCCAAAATCAAATAGAAGAGGATAGTTCTCGTTATTTAAAAAACCCACTTCATATAATGAAGTTACATCTATGTTAGAAAGTTAAAATGTTTAAAAAGTCCTTTACTTTCCACCAATTCCATATACTTTTGCTTGACAAAGATGATTTTGAATGGAGCTCTGGTTAATTTACGGATAAGAATACACTGAAGGACAGAAGGTTTTACACAACAGACAGTAGTGCTTGGTTCTCTGTGGACATTCTAACACAACTTAAAAAGATGCTGCTCTAAAGAAAAAGCACAATAGTTGGCTGTGTCACTCCAAACTGCGTTTCCTGTCAAAAACAGGAATTCTTGGGTAGGAGCTGTGGAGCAGTGTGGAATAACACGCCTTCCTGTTTTTACTCTAAAAGCCTATAAAAAGTACTGCATTACTAAATTATGTAAAGCATATGTTGCTACATGAGAACAACATGTTACCCACTTACTATATCTATCATAGGAACAGAACACTGCTTATGAGTTCTCCAACGCCATTATGAATAATTGTTTATAGCACAGGAGCGGTCAGAGCCCTTCATCAGGCTCCGGGCCCCACTGCACCCAGCATCCTACCAATGCAGAGCAAAAGATCATCCCTGCCCTGCAAAATGTACAGAACTCTACAAGAGCTTCTCCCTACAGACACACTCACACATCCACACCCCAGGCATTCAGAGTCACAACAGTGTCTTTAGCCAAGCTAAAAAAATGAGCCTTTCACTATCCACACAGGACAAAACTTGTATGAGAAATCTCTCACTGCCCTGACAACTCCAATTGTTAGAATTAATTCTTTTAAGGCCAAATCTTTGTCTCAGTGAAGTCGATGGCAAAACTCCCATTGACTTCAGTAAGAGCAGGATTTGGCTCTTGGCGCATCTGTAGAATTGGAATGATACACAAAATGTCCCTTTTAGACTGTGATAGTTTAGAAGGGACAACTTGCCAAACTTATTAAAACCCCCTTGTCTTCCTTCTCCCCTTTTGTTGGAAAAACAAACCATATGTTATTTACATTGTCTGATTTTCTTGCAGTTGTGTCAGCGCACAGACATGAGTACACATTCAGATTCAAGCTTTTCAGCCCTTGTGCAATATCAGTTTTCTTTTTGTCATTTTCTATATTTATATTCATTTTAAGGGACTAGATGGGCTTGTTCCATTATGCAAAAAATAGATTCAGTTATTCTCCACACAGCCTTATGGCAACAAAATCTACTTGTGGGAGAGCAAGCTGTGGATTAAAATCCTGTTCTGGCCATGTTCCTTTTCCTTCATTCTACAATTGTGTTTTATTAAAATCAGCTTGTCTCTCAATGCGACACTAATATATTCTCTCTTGCAATTTAATTATTTTCTAAACCAAGCTTAATTCTCTCCTGAACAAAAAAAAAAAAAAAAAAAAAAAAAAAAAAAAAAAGAGTGCTATCTGATCAAAACCATTTTCTAAATACAAAAAGCCAAGTTATAAAGAGGGTCAGCCCTGTAAAGGTGGGATAGCATTAGAGAAGTCCAAGTTAGACAGGGGCTAGTTATCTTAAAAGCCAAGTTAAACAAGACACCATTTGGGGCTAATGGCTCAACCACATACACTCCCCATGTGAAAGTTTATCAATCCTTTGGGACGCTCCTTAGCCCTAAGTGTCTCTTGTTTAACTTGGCTATTTCAATAGCTAACCCCCTTCCTAACTTGGCTCTCATCTACAGATATCACACCTCCAAACAGCTGATCTTTTTCTGCCGAACTTGTCTTTTTTTATTTTTCCATTCCACACTGGCTAAATGTTTTTGATCAGGAGCCACATACACCACACTTCTGAGGACACAAATAAATGCTGAATATTAGTTGCAGTTGTAACTACATGGCTGAGGCCCAGCTAAAATCACCTTTATTACATTGAAAGTTTGTTAATTTAAATTATTTCTAATTGGTTCAAAGACAGTCACATAAGCATTCCTTTATTCTTCTAAGAGACTGTGATAAGCACTGTGATATGGAAAAAATAAAGACATACTTCAGTAGATAGTAATTCAACAGGCTTTTTGTTTCAGAACACACACTCTTCCAGTACGCATTAAAAATCTGCCATCAACATTATAAATCTTCATACTTCGCATGGGTTTGTCCTGTGTATTACTCTATCCCAAAGCTCCAAAACGTAAGTTAAAGTTTGGAACTGTCCAATGTAAGTCACAGTCCCAAATAAGAAAATAGTAACTATCATCAGCTATTAGAGAGCTTTTGATAGTTGGAAACTTATTCTTTCCCAGAACCAGGCACAAAAAGAAAATGTTTTCTTCTCAGTTTTCACTCCACCCTGACAGCAAGCAGGGAAACAAATTGGCAATGTTTGATTTCTCTTTTACTAGAATTTAAGCCTACTCTATGTTTCTAAAAGCAAAAGTTACATTTACAGTTGTGTACAAAGATCTTCAAGGCTAAGCAATAAATTTTTTTAAATTCCAATTTGCAAAGTACACAAGAAGCACTCCTGTGCATTACCTCAAAGCTACACTTTACAGCTAAACTACAGCTATACCATCTGAAACCCTGAATTCATCTAGTGCAATACTGCGTATTGGTACAGAGCTACTCTAAGAAGAGGAAAATCTTGGTATGGAAGACAGCGATGTAAATGAAGAAGGAAACAGCACTCTCCCTTCCATGTTATTGTTTATACAGCCCTCAAGCAAACTGACAGCAGGTTCAAGCCATAAACTGTCATTCTCTGCAATATGGCATTGGGCTGGCAATGTCATCCCATCTACTGATGTCACTTAGCATTATTATTTTCATTACAAAATAAAGCAAAGACCTGATTATTTGTGGACATTAAAACATTTACGGCCCAATCCCAAGACTAAATAACAAGAAATTCAGGCAAAACCTTTGCTACACAGTTATGTTCTGAGAATTTAAAACATCTTATCATTATTTGTACTGAAAAGTACTTGAATTGGGCGCTGTAAGATACAAGGATTTTCCCTTGCAAAATCTTGGAAGTTGGAGAGATTAGAGGGTTGGGGTTTTTTACGGATTTAATGTTCTTTATTTGAACTTCCTAGCAGGCTGCAATACTCCTGACACTAGCCAGTTGTTAATTAAGTCTTGTTGACATACTTCTAACTAGTCTGAAGTATTACAAAACACCATCCTCTACAAAACAAGTAATTTTTTTTTTTAATTACCTGAAGACAGTCCTAGGCTCTAGGGCATAGAAAATATTCTGGAAGAAGGTATGGCTGTCGTATCACTTCCATTTTTTCGCATGTTTTATTTTAATTATGAATATAATAATTACTATCATTTCTCATGAAGAAACAGGTTTATAAGAATGTCAACTTTTTGGATGGGTGCTGCACTCAAGCTTGTGGGGAAGGAAAATATTCAGAAGAAAAGACAGCAAGCAAAGCAAGCAAGAAAATTCAATGCAGTGTTAGAAAGGAGAGGAGGCAGGGCAGAGTGGAGAGCAAGACTGAGATCAAAGGAGAGCAAAAGCCATTGGCAAGAGCAAACAAGTTCAGAGCAGTGAATTAAGGTGTCAGGAGGATGGAAAAGGCCCTCATCGCTGCTGCTATTGTTCACTGAGTGAAGGCTTCTGCTCTGCTGTAAAACCGGGAGCTGGTGGGCCTCAATTTACATTTTTGCTCCGAGTTTCTTCTCTGGGGGAAGTGTCCCAAAGGCACCACATTTCCACAATCTGCACATCCGAGACCCTGCTCTGGCTTTTTCTGCCTGAGAGTCTGAGGGTCAGTCCCAACAACCCTGTCCCCAACACCCCCATCCCTGAGCTGCAGCCCGGGTGCTGGGAAGACATAACCCCCAAGCACCCCTTTGCCTTTTGCCCCGCTACCTCCTTTATCTCTGAGAGGTAAGGAATTACTTAATTAACTCAAAATTAATTTCTGAAGAGAACCTTACATAACTGATGTCATCAACATTTTCAAAATAATTTATTAGAAAAATGATTCTACACCCTTGCCAAAGCTTTAATTTCAATTGAATCTTTATATTTTCATATTGTATTTTGTAGTTTAATGAATCACTATCCTACCTTGTTTTCAAAAAAAACTTTAGAGGATTTTTCAGCATAGCATTTCTAATAATAACTAGCACTGATCAAATGCTTTCTGTCAAATAAGGTTTTACATGAAAATTTCTGTCTTTTGCAAAAAAGAAAAAATGCGTTGTTTTCTCACATGTTTCAGCAATTTTTTTTTTTAAAAAAGAGGTACTTCTGCAAGAAGCCACTTTGATTTAAAAAAAAAAATCAAAATTAATTTTTTTGGAACAGGCAGGAAAATAATCTCTAGACTAAGTGAAACAACATGCAAAATTTGCCCAAATACTCAGTTTGATTTTTATCTAAATTAAAAGTGTTGGCATCTTCTGGCTCATCAGAATACCAGACAGTTTTGAGAAAAAACTAAGCTTTGCAATGAGCATGAAGAGTAACTGATTCCTCAGAGGTATAATGGAAAATGAGTAGTAGCAGAATTAGTGGAAAATGGAGGCCAATAAATCTTCTAGGGATTTATTTGAGTAAGCACATTTTAGTGAGGTTTAAATACAAGTAAACTCAAGTTCAGTGTGATTCATGGGCTTCAAATTTAACTGAACAGCTCTCAAATAATCATGTCAAGAAATACTCAATGAGTGCTAAGTGTAAGTATACATTTCTGTAAAGAAAACTTGGAAAGAACTGCTTTTGCAAATTCTAATACTGTTGCAAATACATGGCTACGAAGGAATAACATTGGGACACAAAATTTTTTAGCTAGCAATACATAGTGAAATTGTAAATGTAGAGCCAAAAGGAAGCAAAATAAATAATAAATTAAGCATGTTGTTCAGACATATGACTCAAAAATGAAAATAGTGCAGACAAAAATACATTAATCAAAATATGTAAGTAGCATCTAAAGCCAACACTGATACTCCAGATTATCAAGGCTAAATCTGACTATGGGAACAGCAGAACATTTTCTTCCACCACATTAATGTTTAGTATTATGTTTACTATTGGAACCTACTCAGCTCCTTATTATATAAATGAAGAGGTTTTAGAGACATGCGCATGTACAGCATTTTAAATACATCAGATGTACATAATGTGTGTCATAAAAGCGTTGAGACAAATTCTGATTAAGAAACAGAGAAGCCCAGTTGGATGCAAGCTGACTACATTAGCATGTTTCTGTGTATCAACTAACACTACTATTTTATAGACGTTCGACTTCTTAAAATCTGAACTATTCTCTATCTTTAGTTCCTAAAATACAAAAAGGGAAAGAAAACACATATGTGATACACACCAGACTTCTACTAAAAATAAAAAAGGCCTGATAAGAATAATAAAAATAGAAGTTATAATGCCTCAAAAGTTTGAGTTTGATAGAGTGAAAACTAGGTTATACATAGAAAAACAATATAACCTACTGGTGTTCACCATTACAGAGCACCTACCACAAACTGAGCTAACTTCTGTGATTTCAAAAAAGATGCACAGTAGGGGAAAACAGCAGTAGTACAAGTAGAAAAGAAGCCAAATTCAAATTATCAAGGGGGAAGTACAGGAGAAAGGGATAGAAGTTGGCAGTTATGGGGAGATTGTACTTTGCTTTAATTACACAACATCCTCAGAGTACTCAGTAATGTCAGAGACTGGGGTTAACAGAATATGTTGTTCAAGTGTTTTAAACAAAATAGCCTAATCTCAGACAAACAACTTGAGACTAAAATGCTTAAAGTGTATCTCTTGATTTTCCAAAGTGCAGTTCCCTGTGACTACAGCCAGAACTGTAGGGTGCTTAGCCCTCCGAAGGAGCAGCTACAACTACCCCATCTTAGACTTAGCACTTAATTTTGAAAGTCATGGCATCTCCTTTCTTGGGAAAAAGGATCCTAGCTCGGCATGCTTGTTAAAACTTAAATTACCAGCTGCAGCAAAAATAAAAGGTTGGGTTCTTTCAGTAAAGGAGCCATTTCAATCTTCCAGTTATTTAACCACTAAAAAAAGATCGTGCCATGCCCCAGCAGCGGACAAAGTGCTGCCTATGGAGTTCTTCAGCATGGCTCAAAGCTGTTATAATAATGCTTGGAACTTAGATACCACTTTTCATCTTCAAAGCAGTTTACAAACATTAACTAATTAATCCACACAACATCCCTCAGGCCCACTTGGATCAAAAATGGGGAACTGCATGCTGGGACCTGAATCCTCTGTGGGCCCTAGCTCCAAATTAAAGATGAGCAATCTCCTCTTTTTTTTTCCTAAATAGACTCCTGATATATTGCCAATGCAGCCCTCTGTTGGGCAACATTTGGATGCCCCCAGCTTTAATCTCTATTAAAGTATCATGCCCCAGTCTGCCTTTGTTAATTTTGGATGTCTTGGAATCTATTAAACGTGGCACAGTTTCTTGAGCTTTTAACAAAGCTTTAGCTTTGAAAATGCATCTTCTTTTGTCTTCATTCTAGCTGGCTTCCACACAAAGATCTTTTAGATGAGATAGATACTGAAGTTTTCCGTTGTTGTTGACGCATTAGCCTTAACTATTAACATATTCAGCATGATTTTCTAATCTTTAACATTGCTTTTGCAGTGGCACATAACTGTTGCTCTTTACAAAGTCTAGGAGCCAGCTCCTCCTCTGATGCAAACTGGACTGCCAGTTTACAACAGCCCAGGAACTGACCCAAGAAGTTTAGCAGGGACTTGGCTGCTACTATGACATTGTGTCAGACTGAGTCAGGAGACTGGCTGCGTCCACCTCCAAATAGGAACATTAGCATTTAAAATAAATAGAATGACACTGTAAACCAGCAACACGAAAATAAGCATCTGCAAAAGGATCTTGGGGAATGACATCAACAGACAAAAGAGTGTCTGCTCCCAGTAGGAAACGAACACCAAAACAGCAGTGGAATGCTCTTAAACTAATTATTACATTGCTGGACTTGGGAATGGAAAATACTACAAAAAGGTAGTACATTGAAGCACTGTTATGGAGCATAAAGGGTTCACAGTCTATCTTGGAAAGTAAAGCCATTTGTATTCCCCGACTGAATGAAGATGCCAACTTTCTCAGAAAAAGCCTAAACTAAAATAGTACCTATAGTACCTAAAAGATTCTGGGTGGAAAATAGCTGACCAAACCTCAAATATGCTGAAACTTCAGCATCTGCACACAAATCCAAATTTCCCTCTCCTTTGCACAGTTTTAAATGTATAATTAAATCCACCAACTTAGCTGGTGGTTTTCCAAAACAAAGTGGATGTTGGATTGGACTCTGGCTGTAAAGATTTATATCTATACACATTCCTATTTTCATTTCCAGTTTCCTCAAATGTTTGAGGAATGGTGACATTTAATTAAGAAACTATGGGAGGGCAGTTTGTTTGGGTTCCACTCATTAATCATTTGAAACTTCACTGTACCTGTAGTGTCGGGAAATCTCTTCTTCCACCTGGGTGGTAAAGTCACATTTGGTACATGAGTGTTCTTTGTTCTCCTTGAGCGTCAGCGGCCCCTCTGCCCCTGGCAGGGCGTTTGTTTCTGGTTTGACATCAGACGCTTGGCCTTCGTGTGCATTCTCATAGTGGAGCAGGAGAACATCCACGTCGGGAGTGGAGAATGAGCACTGATGGCACTGGTGTTTGACTCTAGAGCTTCCTGTCACCCCTGGAGACAGGTGCAAAAGCAAGAGAGCACAGTGGGAACAATTACTTTTTCTGCAAGCAAATGGGTAAGTAATTTCTCCAAGGTGCTTTTCTGGGCTGCAGAGGCCTCGGGGACAGAACTGACAGTGCTTAATGGTACACTTATGAATGTTGTGTAGCTGCTGATAGTGACGGAGAAGTGGGCCCACCACTATTACATCTGGGCCATGGCTCTTTGAGTACCTAAAGTCACAGAACTGACAGTTGTAGCTTGTCACCATGCTGTCCTCTGCTCCTTTGCTACTCAAGTCTTTCTTTTTTGCCACACTCGCACCCTTTTCTGTCTTTGTCACTAACTCCCCATCTGCATTTTTGGCTAGATCATTCTGGTTAATGACAGATCCCCTAGAAAGCTTATCATTCAGATCTGGGTGAAGGCTTCCTGCCTGGCTTCCCCCATGCTGTTTGCTGTAATGTTCTAATAGTTTCAAAGAGCTGGACGATTCACAGCTGAAACTGCAAAATTTACACCAGTAGTAACTGGTTGTATCGGTACCATTTTGTCTAGAGGAATCTATTGGCTTGATGGGCACCGAATATCCAACTGGCGTATCATCTCCTGCTTTTACAGTGATTCTGTCTTGCCACTTCCCCAAGTCTCCAGAATCACATGGTCGAAGAGTAGGACTGGATTTATTGGAGTTTTTCTCTGAAGTTTTACCAGAATCAGAGGAGGGAAGGGCTGCTTTCATTTTGTTTGGGTGAGTCTGTAAGAAGTGTTGCTCTAGTTCAGTGGAGGAGTTGCCCATGTAGGTGAAATTGCAGAATTTGCAGCGGAAGTACTTGGTGTTGCCTTGGCAATCTGGAGTTTTCCGCCCAATTCCAATAAAGGTTCCACCTAAAGTAACCTGTGAATAAAGAATAAGATCATTTTAGCTCCACTGTAGATTTATTCATATAGCAAGGAGTGGGAAGGGGGGGAAACAGAAACAGAGAGCAACTGATTCATAAGCCTCTTTTATTAACCATCACCACCATTTTCATTTGTACTACTATAGTAAGAGATACATATACCCTCACATATTTAACACTGGTTGATGAATATTTTTAAATGTTTCTCATAGCTGAATATATATTCCATATGAATAACAAATATACTGATTTGCAGAGACTGAGGCACACGTACACAAGATGATCTTAGTGCTGATAGGACTGTTCCTTCCTTCACTATATCACTGAATAATGTCATTGATAGAAGACCCAAGAATCAGTTCCCATATCTCTGAACCCTTTGACAGCAGACTTTTTTGGGAGTCTATACCAGCCGTGGAAGAAAAGAACTGACCCTCAGTCTTTTGACTTAGATGGTTTAATCACACTCATGCTTGACAATCAAAGAGAATTTCTTTCTAAATTCGAGCAAACAAAAATTAAACTTCCAAATAACAAACTCAGTTTGCTGTGTCGGAGTAGGCATCAATTCTTACAAAGATCATTCCTATAGGAGTATCCCGTATCCACCAGGATGCCTTTTCACAGAGCCATAGTGGCTGATGTCTCAAACAAAAGGCAGTTTTCTCAAGGATTACTCACTGCAGACATTCTCCAAGGAAATTTTCTGTTCCTCTCATGCACAGAGCTCAATTTAGTAAAACAAGGATGGAAAAACTACAGTAGAAAAATGGCATGTGGCAAAGAAAACTACCACACCCAAGTCCATGACATCACTAATTACATACATAAAAAATAAGGTAGGTCTACTTAACTGTTCTCATGATGTCTGAGCAAAATGCTCTGCAGGAAGGGAAGAAGGCTTCCAGGGCTGATGTTATTAAAGCCCGTGTTCTCACAGTAAGGCAGGCCTGCCCTTCCCAGGAGTGCGCCACACCTGCCCCTGACATCAGGGGGAGATTTGCTGCTCCTGTACAACTGGTTTGAAGGCCAAATAAAGAATCTCTTGACAAAAATGTCACCATTGCACAGCTTCTTTTCCCGAGTAGCAAATAGTGTACAGCATGCAGAAGATAATTCCCAAAATCCACAGACATTGACTCCTCTGCCATCACCCAGTCTACACCACCTGGGTAGACATGGGTGGAAGCTTCCTTATGACACATTCTCAATTTTTACACCCAGAAGATGTCTTACAGGGAATATAAAATCCAGCCTCGCAGGGTTTGATTTTCATTCTCCAACCAATAAGTGTATTACTACATTTCTGCAGGATTCAGTTCTAACGCATTAGGCAAATGGTGTAATTATTTTTCTTCTCCTCCTCAACAGCTATGCCACAAAGATAACGTGATCACTGCTCATTCAGTATCTCACCAAATGGAAAGACTCAGACATACAGAGAGCATGAAATGTAAACATTTTTAAATGTATATAATATAAATGCCTCTTAGCCATTTAGCTCAGAGGACGAAATGCTATCCTTTGTATCTCATCAGAACTGAGCACGTATAGTGAGGCAATGAGTTACTAAACCACAATATAATGAACTGCTGCTATTCAGCCTCCAATTCTTTTTTTTGGTTTTTTTTTTTTTTCCTTAAGGAAGCAAAATCCCCCTGCACTGGTTAAAACTTTTCTTTAAATAAACTGAAAATGGCTTTCTGTTTGTTTAGGAAACATATCTCATTAGGCAATGGTGAGTCAGGCAGCCAAATCACTAGGATTTAGCTGTAATAACATTTTCACTTTTAACCAGGGCTCCACATTCTGCTATCAAATTATGAACCTGACTTTGA
Source organism: Mohoua ochrocephala (assembly GCA_013398855.1). Classification (NCBI taxonomy): domain Eukaryota; kingdom Metazoa; phylum Chordata; class Aves; order Passeriformes; family Acanthizidae; genus Mohoua; species Mohoua ochrocephala. The sequence continues at coordinate 52,269 of VZTA01024842.1, read as the reverse complement.
AGAGGTTCTTTGGAAGAGGGATGTTTAACAGGTCTTCTGCAGTGGAGGAGTTACGTCCCTTTATTTATTTTATGGCAAGCAAGAATTGGAGACAAAGCCATACTAAGCCTGATCCAACTGACAACAGTGGGATCTGGGCCTGCTCTCCAGCACCTGGAATTTTAGATCTCCATCCACTGCATTATTTCAATGTTCAAAGTCTCAGTGGTGTCAAAAGACAGCTTAAAGAAAGCACTGATGCAATTACAGTAAACAGAAAATAACAGCAGCTCACTGCATGATTACATAAGTTGCAAGGTGATCTGGTTTCATTCATTTAATTAGATACGTATGTTTGTTCTATGCATGCACAGAAAACTGGCCAAAATGCTTTACCTTAAGTGGCTCTAATGAGTAAATACATTCATTACTCTCAGCTGTCTAGCCACAGAGTTACAGATAAACCTATTTTGCAGACACTCTGTGGACACCAGTTAGAAACTCTGAGTGACAACAATCCCAGCTGCTATTCATTGCTAATTACTTTTATTTCAGAACATTGGTAAAACATATTAGTACTAGCATTTTCTACAGTGGACTGTAAATCACATCATTTCTGTAACTTGTGCTAATCCTGCTTAGTGGTCTACACAGCAAGTTTGTGTCCCATGCTAATATATCCTTCTCTGCATCACAAGAGGATAAAGTAGAACTAAATATTCCCACAGTGCTTGTGTTAAGCTCTTCTAATGCGGGAGACACATACAATCTTTACACCACTGGAATGTAATTGATTACCAGCTATTGGCTTGGCATTTCTGTGAATACCTGCCACAATTCAAAATAATTCATTGCATTAGACCGTGTATGTGAAAAGTCACTCAGGGACATCTTAATGTTATTATACTCAAAAGCCTCTTCTCACACTAACAAAGCCTACTGAAAAGCTCCATGAGGGTCATCATTCAAAGACGACTGAAGAAACTGGTTTCCATGCAAAGAGGCTGGGAGAAGCACTTGAAGTGACAGTATAAACTGAATCTGCTTCAGCTTTCAGCCTGCCACATGTGGGAGAAACCCACACATTTGCAGAACTGTTTGGATTTCTGCACTTTGCTCAAATCTTGGCTTGCCGTTCAGATTTTTCAGTTACATGTTGTATCTCTATGTACAGGCACTAAACTTCTTCACTGGCTATGTAATTGTCCTTAACCCCCTGCTCTCTCTGACCTGCCCCACAAAGAGGAAAAGGAGAAGGAGAAAGTGTAATATGGATAGATAGATAGATAGATAGATAGATAGACAGACAGACAGACAGATAGATATAGAGATACACATACGCTAGAAATCAACATCCACGTTTCTGTGTGGTATCAGAAGTGATAGATTCTTGTATTTACTCCCTTATTTCATTCTGATGAAAACTTAATCCCCTGCTCTGCTCTGAAAGAGCTACATTTCCTTAAGTAGACACTTCTTCCCAACATAAAGAAGAAACTAAACAAAAGCAATGCTAAAATTCTGCAGTTCTGTTCTAGCACTGGAGTCCAAAGTGACAGCTGACACAGCTAGTGGCAGTCATGAGTACAGGTACAGCTTGTACTGGAAATGTAGGAGCAACTACAGATCAACAGTTCCCTCAACATGCAAAGAAGAAAATTAATCTTCACAATTCTCTTTTTAAAAAGAACCTAACATACAAGTTCAGACTGTGGAAACATGATTTAATTCTTCCCTTCATTGTCACTTGCTTATGAAACCTTGGGATTATCACTTATTTCTGCAGCACCTCAACTATGGCAATATAGTTGGTATTAATTATTATGCTGTATAAAAGAAGACAGATATTAGAATGGGTTCTCTATTCTTATGCTGGAGGTGGTTGCACTAATATTCTTTAAAAATTGCTCTTCAAAGCCAGGTCTCATTCCGGGATGAAACTGAAATATATTTCACAGTAAGATTTCCATAAACTCAAAACTCTTAATCATTAAGTTTATTCATTAATGGGGAAAATTGTCAAAATCTGAAGCTCATATGTTAATACAACTAAGCTATCTCCTCACACACCACACATTTCCAAAAATAGCCAGAAGAAGGAGAAAAGATAACACGGTAATTGACAATGTTTCAAGATGTACTTTCTAAAGTATGTTGGCAAGTACTTCAACAAAGCTGTGTAATTGCACTATATGTTTCCAACAGATATGTCTACATTGCTTTAATTAGTCAAGACAATGATTTCATGGAAGAGATGAACTTGGGCAAAGAGAAGTACTTTCTTTTTTCTTTTTTTTAAAAAAATGTGTCTGTGATTTTTATTTTGCCCTTGATCCAAATGCTACCCTATTCTCTCTCCTCCTTTTCAAAATTCAATCCTAAATTCCATCACGCCAAAGCAGTTTACAAATACTTCTTACAGAAACTGAAAAAAAACACCAAGGAAGAGAAAATCTGCCAGCTCCTGTAATCATGTATTTCATGAAGAAAATTCTACCAGCAGAAACGATATCCACATGAGAGACTCAACCACAAGGATTACATGCTCAGGGTAAAGCTGCCTTTGACCCCTGGCTTCTTCTGCAACTACTGATTAGAATCCATCTGCATTGGAACATCAAACATTAATGAACCTTCTTTTTTTTTTTTTCTTACCTGGGTTACATCTTTGGCTAATCAGGAGGTGAAAGGCTCCAGATCCCTTACCAATCTCCTGAGCCATCCAGTCTGCCTTTGCAATTACTCTTAATCTTCTAATCCTAAAATATTTTCTAATGCTCTTGTTTATTCATTTGCTTTGTGCAATATAGCATCCAGAACATTTTAACCATCCCACATTTATGAAGTTCTTCATGTCATGCAGGCCAGAACAGATTCCTGGCTTTCATGCAAGTTTGTGTAACACCACCCAGTTCTCTAACCTCCCCTATGGAGAATTCACTCCCTCTCACTCGCCCTCTTTCTGCATTTTAAACTAGGAGAATCTTCAGAGTATATTCTTAAAACTATTTACCATACCGTGATTACTTTATAGGTGCACAAATCTATGTTGCACAAGCGAGGCAAGAACTCAGGGCAAACTCCTGGCTTTCTGGACTGTTCATACTTACCAAAACAAGAAAGCAAACTATTGGATCACATTCATTCAAAGTAAGTGCATTCTTCCTGAGATTTATTCTGTTGCCATTGAAGCCAACACAGTTTTTGTGTCATTGGAATTTTATAAGTATTTTTAAAACAAAGACTGTGACAGAAAAATAACAGAACTTAAATTAAGGTCAGGAGACCAGATGTGCAAAACCAACAAAAGAAAGAAACAGAAAATCAAGACTTTCATTTGCTAACTAGTGCTACTAGACTAATATCTAAAGAAGCACCATTCCTTCTATTCTCTGTAGATAAAATTACCAGACAGTTCCTTGGCTACTGTAAACTCACACAGACTTACAGGCTTAGAGGCAAACTCGCACTGATTTATACCAGAAGAAAACTTAACTGCTTTCCTTTTTCCCCAGGAACTTTATTTTTTGAGCTCTCATCCTTTCTGTAGGCTATCTTAGCAGTTTATAACTTTAAATATAAGCACCAACATTACTAGTCTCACCAACTGTCTTTATTAACCTCTCTTCAAACACTACCAAATATCCCTGCAATAAGGTAAGGAATATCAACACATAAACAACTTCGCTTTGAAGGCTGTGAATATACATCACATCAGTTGTTCCACAAACTGTCCATCTGAATATTCTAATATTAGTATAGACTACTTCTCAGTGAAAGGCAGCTAAAATAGCTTATTTCTGTCACAGAGCAAGGCAATGTTCCCAGGCACTTATTATTTAGCAGCTGACATGCTGTAAATCACTGCCTATCATTCTGAAGAGTAAACTTGCTAATATCTCCATAGAAGTGATATAAAGAACTGCTACTGTATATAATCATACAAATCATTGCTTATCAGCTATTGTCAATATAGAAGTTAAATACCTCTTTCATGTGCTTTTCCACATAATATTTATAAATATGCATGTAGGCAGTTATATACGCATAAGAAGCAGATACATGTATACACACATGTACATGCATATGGACTTATTTATAGGTGTGATTCACTGCCACCAATTTCTCTACCTGCCACCATTTCTTTTTCACATCAGTTGTTTAAAAGAGATGACTGAATCCTGTGCTCCTGAGGGGTTACTCTCTCGAGTGTGCAAGGCAGCCTCCAAGTCTGATCATGACCCAGAAATAAGATTCAAAATAAGCAGGTATGCTCACATGCAGGTGCAACACTCAAGATAGCTTGATAGCTTTCAATTTATCAGGAAAGTCCCCAGGGAGAGTCTGCAACACGGCTGGCATGAAATGGGCCTTGTGAGACATCCACCTTCATGCAAGTTCTGTTCTAGCACATGCTGCAAAACCTAGCATGGCACAATCTAGTCCAAGAGATCAGGATACATCATATGCAGCAACAGTTGTTCAGTTTATTTAGATCTAATTCCTGCATTATGGACAACTGAGCCAAAGTCAGTGAGAAAAACAATATAAAATTTGGATCCATTTGTCTAACCATGCAAGGAAAATGAAATCCATTCATATACATGTTTCTGTTTGCTCACGTCAAGCACTTATGTATCTGTGTCACCTTCACTGATGACAAAGTCAAACTTTAAGAAGGTTTGATTTGCTAGTACTACAAAAGAAAATGCTGTACTTGTTTAGGCCTCCAATCTGTAATTCCCACCGTATCTGTAAGAGCCCCTTTGCCAGAACCACCAAAAATGTAAATGAAAACCTTTATCATGAGACGTGCTGCTGATTACATCTGTACCCCTAAAATCCCCTATATTTTCTTTAAGTCTTACCTTCACGGCTTCATATTCAATCAAACTATTAATATAAGTGTGGAGGATAAAAAGCAGAACCTACAAATAAAATCGCTGGTTCTCATTCAGCTGAATCCTAGTTAGAGCAGGCTTTATACTAGTCACACACGTCTAACCTGAGAACAGAAAAGATGCCAGATTTGATATACTGAAATCCAGACCACTACAAACCAGCCATGACATAACACCACGTAGACACATGGAACTCACCAGTGATTTATAAAGGATACAAAAGGAAGAGCTTTACAGACTCTGTGTGGGCACTTCTACCACTTTCTAGGACACTGAGCAGCCTGCTGGGTGGACATCCAGAAATGCTTTCGGTTGCAGTGAAAATCCTGGAGAAGCTGTTAGCCTTATTCATTAAATGTACTTATACATGTCACCAATAGGTCAAGAGAGGCAGTTCTCCCCCTCTATTCTGCTCTCATGAGACCCCACCTGGTCCATATGGGGATGGGTATCCAGCTCTGGGGTTCCCAGCATAAGGCAGACATGGACCTATTGGAGTGAGTCCAGAGGAGGCCATGAAGATGATCAGAAGGCAGAAGCACCTCTCCTAAGAAGACAGGCTGAGAGAGTTGGGGCTGTTCAGCCTGGAGAAGAGAAGGCTCTAGGGAGACTTTACAGCAGCCTTCCGATACCTAAAGGGGCACAAGAATGCTGAAGAGGAACTTCCATAAGGGCGTGTAGTGATAGAACAGCTTCAGATTGGAAGAGGGTAGGTTTAAATAAGATACTAGGAAGAAATTCTTCACTAGGAGCATCATGAGGCACTGCAACAGGTTGCCCAGAGAAATCGTGGATGCGCCACCCAGAGATGCTCCATCCCTGGTAGTGTTCAAGGCCAGACTGGATGGGGCTCTGAGCAACTTGATCTTCTGGAAGATGTTCCTGCCCGTGGCAGGAGGGTTGGAACTAGATGAGCTTTAAAGGCCCTTCCAACTCAAATCGTTCTGTGATTCACATATGACAAAGCATTAGGCTGAGTGGTATAGGACAACTCTTACAAATTGGATGTCTAGAACCATAGAAGAAAACAAAAGCCGATAACCTCTCATGATTCTGTGGGGTAGTAGATAATGCAGCAATTTATTCCTTTTCTTCGCTCCCCCACCACCCAGGTGCACTGAAATACAATCAAGAAACTTAAGGATGGCTTTTATCAGTCCATGTTTTTTCAGAAATTTGTCTTCTTATATGTCTGTCTAGATCTAAAATCATGAAACAGTCAAAATCAGAGGATTGGATTTAAAAAAAAAATGGGTTTTTTGTAAATTCTGACTCTTTTTAATCGCTGAATAGGAGGTAGATCTGTGCCAATAAGCTCCAGAACCAGGACCATGCTGAGCAGGAAGCACTTCAAAGGTAGCATACACAATATGAAGTAACCACAAGAACTGCTGAGCACTGCAGTATGTCTTTATTCATGGCTGCATAAATACGCTTCTCCCTTGGGACATGCCATCTGAAACCCTTACCTGAATGCAGACATTTCTGTCCTTTCTTTGAGGGATACTATTCTCTTTTAAAACATACCAGGAAATGGGGTCACGCTCCCTTTTATACAATAGCCTAATGGCTTGAACACTTGTTCAGGAAACAGGAAAAGTAGGTTCCTTTCCTTGCTCTGTCAGAGGGGATCCGAGCATGCTTCTTCACCTTCACTGGGCATGTCCTACGCCTTAGCTATAAGCTGTTATGTGGAAGACAGCACTCTCCAGCCTTCCTGTTGAAGATGTCCCACTTACTCCTCATAAAAAAACTGGGGGTTAGAAAAAAGACTGCCTACTGTCTACTTGCCAGCAACTTGCCTGTCTCCAGACTTTAACATACACATTAAAGAGTCATTAGATCAAACAGAGAAGGAGACTTAATCATACAGCAGCAAAGGCAGCAGCTTTCAGCATCATAGCTGTTAACTTAGTCACATGAATTTTACTTTAAGTGAAGTCTTTAGATCCAGTATAAAGGCTACTGCTTTAGGCACAGCCACAAAGCCTTACACAGGCTCAAATATCCAGCAAGACAAAGTTGCCTATAGAGATTGATCAATTAACTAAATGTGAAGAAAAAGTAATGGGGGGCACATCAGCGAAAGATCCATTGAACTCACTTCAAATATTATTTTGATAAAAGCTATAAAGCTGATTAACACATTCCCTGGGAATTTAGAGATGTGATAGTGAATGTTTTCTGAAATCTATAGTGGCAAGAAAGTTAATCTCCCAGAAACTGCTCAGTGATTTTACCCAGTCCTATGGAATTTATTATAACTCAATGAACCAAAAATCTTTGAAGAGAAAAATGGGAACAAAGAATACAGGAGATTTTCAACAGAAAATAACATTTTCAAAAAAGACAAAGGAATATTGCTGGATAAAATATTCATACCAAGTAAAAATCCGCACAATAGTAGGGCCAGAAAGACTGGATTATTTACACAGTTCCCAGACAAATCCTCTTTAGGTACTACAAAACACAGTCCCAACATTTGAATACCTGTATGTGAAGCCAAATGTATATCCCCAGTTTTGCTGATTACACCCCCTAAAAGCCGCATTTAGGGTCGGGAGGGGATTTTTTTGGCTCGGGTTGAGGTTTAACTTCACTTCTGTGATACAAATCCAAAAATGCATTTGATTTCTTTTTCCCAAGCCCTCAGCAAATGGACCACATCCCTAGATCTCTGCAGATAGGACAGGAGACACTGTTTTTTTTCTGCACTCAGACATTTTCCCATTGCTTTTTGTTTGCTTTGCTGTGAATGATGGGGCTCCATAGCATCCCTCACTACTACATATCTTTGTCTACCATGATCTCCAACCGACTGCTGTGAGCCAGATCAGTCATCTTCATTCGCTGGCTTCAGTGCCCAGTTCCGTGGCTTGAGACCATAAAGCTATCGATAACTTCCAGCCCAGATACAACAGAACAGTTTGCTAAGTGCAAGGGGATCAATAAATCAGATCCTAAGCCCAGTCCATTACTATTTCAAGTTAATTACAAAGGGATTCTTTTCATTTAGCCCAGTACTTACACAAAATAATATTGTTTACATGAACGAATTATTCAGGTTTAGTTCCCTCTCACGTCATACAGGAGTTTGACTGAACTAATTTTAACTGGAGCAACAACTGATACGATCCCCTGTTGTGGCAGGAGACACCAGCCATACAGATGCCTGAGAAAAAAACCTCCAAAATGGATATAGGAGTAATATAAACATGTGTGGGTGCAAAGGGGATTTTCAGATGTTCTTTTACTTTGTTTATGAATCTCACAAAGCTGCTCTGAATCAGGAGTGGAGGAGGAGAAAGCATAAAAATATTAATCAGTTACTTATCTTCTGACATGTTCTGAATCAACATCTGGTGCATGTGCAAGTGATGAAGTATGGCATTTGCCACAAAAGCTTATTTAATCTTCTATTCCCAAATTGAGCAGGGAAAACTAGCACCCTTAAAAATTAAGTTTCCAGATCCACTTTTTTTTTCCTTTCAAATAAATAGCCAGCATTGTATAGGCTGTCTGTTCTATTTTGGAAAATGTTTTTCGTCTGAGCAAAGACTCATCTTAAGTAGATTATCCACGGGCTGTTTCCTACCACTTTTTGTCTCCCCTGCACTATCTTACTGCCAGAGTTTAGTAGACAAGTATAGTCTAGGTTCAGCTGTTTTATTTCTCTTTCTATCAGTTCAAACTGAGATAGCTCACACATCTGTTTTATTTCTGAGAGCACTGCAAAGGAAAAGTGTCCAGCTCATTCTAATCAAGCATAAACTTTCCTATAAATAACTAAGGACCTAACGAAACAATTGTTTGGAGGAAATGAAAGTGTGTTTAGAAACTCAAATTCCTCTATACTGTACGCCTGAGCTGTTCCAGTTCGAATGTCTTCCTGACAGCATGGATCAGTTGCTCTAAGATGCTGTCCCTGGAGTCAGCAAACTGAAACTATAGCAGGAAATCCAGGTATTAACATCATACTATGTGCTAATTATAAATCATCATTTCACAATTTGACATTATTCACTTCTAACCTCTTTTAACTACATCACGTATTTGCTTTCTAATCAGTGCTTGACAGGAGAGAGTGTCTGACATAAGACAGTGATCTTTTAGTAAGACAGCAGTTCAAAGATTGCAGCTTTTTTGCATAGTAACGACCTTAGTTTGATTTGCTGTTCCACAAAGAAATTGCAGAGTTTCTTTAAAAAGAGGCAAAGTTTAAATCGTTTGAAAAGCTTCAAGTTCCTGACTTGTTTTCCTGGTTTTGGTTCCTTCCTTGAAGTTAGATGTTAGCCATCTTAACCTGTCCTGCAAAATTTCTTTCCTATCGCTGCGGTTCCTTTAAGAATTACTTAATTCTTTCACCTTTCTACCTTTTTATTTTACCATACCCTGGGAGTTTTATCTGGTGATTACTACAATGTTTCCATGTATGCAGTCACTTGAAAATGGATGGACATTTGAGCTTGTATTGTACACAAACTTCGTTACTTTGGTTTGTTTTTTCTTAAAATCTGAATTTTTGTATCATATAGAATACTGAAATATCCTACTGTACCTCTCAGCTCAATTCAAAGATTTTTTTTTTTTAAAGTACCATCAATTTTTTTAAAAACTAATTAAATATTAGCTGATAAGAAACTAACAGAGTCCCTGAAAAACTTTTAAGTTCACTCTTTCATGGTAAAATAAGACTTTTTTTTTTTCCCAGCAGTATCTGTAGTTTTTTCCCTGCTTCAACTAGATGAGAAAATGACTGAGGCAATAATCCTTTTCTTACGGGCTTACTAACATGAGGGACAGCATGGATTACTGTTACTTTTTGAAATGTTTTAAATACCCATTGTGTATCCTGTTTTTCTGGCACTAGACAACTTCAGAGCTGCCAAGAGTTGCCATTTATTTTATCTTAATAAAGAATCAATAAGCCAAATCTTGACTCCCAGCAGCTGATAATTTAGGATTACATTTTTAATTTCCAGCTGCTGTCTTTTGTCTATCTGGCTGTTATTTTTCATTATTATTTGCTCTTTTCTTCCCGTGACAGTAAATCCTTCATATATGATTACCAATTCAGTGGTTTGCCTGTTTGCTGAATAAGATCTCTTGCTATTGATTACCATAACGACTAAATTGTACACAGAAATGTCACTGGTCAAAAAGCCAAATACTCCTCTGCTGGACAAGATGCTCGGCAGACCTGCAGAAAGCCTGGCTAAAATAGACCAAAACAGTTCTTAAGGCTTAAGCAGGTTCTATGAGACACACTAATCACGTAGGTAGGAAAGGCTTTGCAAGAACTGGCTTTGCAGCTGAGAAGGCAGCGAGCAGAAGCAGGGAGGCTGGGAGCATACAAACCTGCACATCGTAAGTCCCATTTAATAAGACAGGCCTCTGGGAATTGATGTCCTGCAGTACCCCTGAAAGCACACTGCGGTTGACTTTCTGGAAGTCTTTGGAGTGGCTGAATTGCACCATGTTGTGGAGAGCCAAAATTTTAGTGTCGAGCTCAGCATCCTGCCTGGTGCGGTTGTGCAGTCCTAGGTGGTACTTGCGGAAGTGTTTGATGAGATCTGTGGGGTCGTTCCCATAGTAACCATACCCACAGATGTTGCATTTGAAGTCCTGAAGCTCTGGAGACAGAGGCGCTGTATCTGGGTTATCATTTACCAACAAATCTGCTTTTGATTTGTTCAGCCTTAAACCCCCATCTGAAGGCACTTGTGGGTTTTTTGAGGCCATGGGGACCGGGCTTGAGCCTTGGCCATCAGTTTGACCACTTTGCACTTGCACTGTTTCATCTGAAGCTTTTGGCGACATCTGATGCTCCTCATTTGTCTCCGCTGCATCTCCTGACGGGGTACAGACCACATCTTGGGTGTCATCTGCATCTGATTTTTGAGGAGACTTCAAGGGCTCACAGATTCCCCCAACAGCTGGAGATGAGAAAGCCAGCATATTTCTGTCTGTCACCTCATCATGAGGGAAGGATGGAACATTTCCTCCCTTATTGTGGCTTTCATAATTGAAGCCAGCCTTTTCACTCAGCACTGAGCTTTTCAAGTCCTTTTTAACACTGGAAGATGGCTCTTGGACATGCATGCAAAGTTCCTCCTTGTTACTTAACTCTGCCGCATCACCCTGGTCAGTGTTTTCTTGCATCTGCTCTGCAGAAAATTCTTTTTTCCTTCCAGACTCTTCACTTTCAGTACCTGTAGACTCAAGGGTCTGTACCTCACCTTCACTAGCAACGTTTCTTAGAGGGGGATTCTTTTTCCGGACCATATCTACCACAGAAAAAGAAACAAGAAAGAAAAAAAAAAACCTATAGAATTATTCAAGATATACAAGATATGCAACAGATTACAAACCTGACACTTTTAAAAGCATTCTGAACTATATGAACACATTGAGCACATCAACTTTTCAGAAAATTTTTGTCAAACAGGTTTTTAAACAATGCAGAAAACTTTTTAAAAATTAACACACTGAGACTGAACTTAACTAAAAAGAGAACTTTAAAAAACCTACAGAAACGCTTCCATGAGAGTCAGTGAATTGCAGGTTTCATTATCTTTTGGGATGATAATGGTCTGGCAGAAAGAATTTTAAATGAATGCTTCTTTTAAAATAATTTTTAAAAACTAAGGGGAAAAATAAACTTTTGAAGCCTAATGTTCCTACACAGTACACCTACATATAACATAGCTTTGCAAAAATACGCCTAAAAGACATAATCTTAAGAAGAACTTAAACACGTTATTAGGAAGAAAACAGATTTAGGAGAGTAAGTACTTGAGGTTTCAGAGAAAGTATTTTCCTAAGCAGGTATCAGTTTCTCTATAGCAGAAGTTCCCCCTCCTACTGCCCATAAACTTCAAACAGGATTATACAGATATTCTAGAGTCTGGCCCCACAGTCCATTATTCATGTAATTAGTTCTATTTGCCAAACAAAGAAAAACTAACTTTATTAGGAAACCCGTTGTCAATAAAATTTTACAGGCCTGGATCCAGACATTTGACATCACTGTGTGGCTGAGCCAGGATCTGCCCTGAAAACACCTGGAATCCACATGGATCTAATCAGCCAAACCTTCCTCTACTCAGTCCTCATTGCAGACACAGCCACTACTGCTAAATCTGCAAGTACACTTCCAGGATCCATTTAAGAAAGCTGAGACAGGACAGCAATAAAGATCAGAGAGAAAGGGGGAGTCTGCCACCAGTGAGTTAGCTGCTTTCTGAACGGGGGAGACTGTGGAAGGACAAGTAATCACACTATGCAGGTACTAAGTCAAATTCCTCATCCACTTCACCTTCCCCACCCTATTTAAGAGAAAATACATATATGAAACTCCTCTGCTCTCTCCACTGTGTGGTTCTGGATTTGATATTCATCACCAGCTGGTTTGATCCATTTGTGTTCACATGCTAGCTATGGGCAGAAGACAGATGTGCCACAACTCTTCTAAGCTCTTAATCTTTGCCAATGCTGTATACAAGGATGGATGTTTCTCTTTGCCAAATTGTGTGTGGTCTGGTGGCAGCAGCCTGCAGTACCACACATGAGACGTGAGCTACAGACTCAAGTCTGAGCCCCCATTCCCAGGCCAGCCACGGCCGGGCCCTGCAGAGGCACTGGAGATATACATCGCTCTGCCAAGGAAGGACCACCTGGAGACTCTGGGAGCAGCACTGATGTGTTCCAAATGGTGCTGCATCCAGACCCTTGAAAGCTGCAGACGACCTTCTCAAAACAGTACTTTGAGAAGCAAGGCTGGGGACAGAGATTAAAAATAAAAGAACAGGCGTCTGTACATGCTCTTATTTACATCTGCTCCACATGAAAGGGCACTATATGCTCTGTTGATAAAAACAGACAACTTCTTAGGGGAAATGTTCAACTTGTGTCTTGGGCTGGCTCTGTTGTCTTTGTGGTTGAGCTGATCCACAGGCAGCATGGGCTACAGCAAGGCGGCTTTCACACAGAATGCCAGCTAGTGTTACAGAAATTTTGACACTCCGTGTGGTCTTAATAGGTTTCTTAAATGCCTACTGCGATTCCTTACTGTAGAAGACATGTATGCTTGGGAACCAAATGTCTTCTCTTTAATGTCAACCACACCTACCAGATAGTACGAACTAAATTGTCCTTTTTTTTTCTTCTGACCATGAAGTCACTCAGAACTAAGAGAAAATAAATATTTTCTGCTGTGGGAAGAGAACTATTACAATATAGACTCGGCCTACTAAAACAACATGCACACATATATAATTCAAGGTATAAAGACAGTTGTCAGCCTTTCAGCATTACTACTCCTCTGTGAGACTCCAATGTTCTTGGTTAACACACACACTAAAAATATCTGTGAGCATCTCTGGTAGGTGTTCAGCTAAGTATGTATTTTTCTCCTGGTTACACGTCCCAAACCATTTTTAAAATAACTTCCGTTTAAATGCAATTCGTGGCAGACGACAGAGAAAGAAGTCCTGACTGCACAGTGAAGAAAAATCAGAAACCGAGAAAGTAAACATCATGACTGTTACCTCAGTCAAAATTAAACAAGACTAAATGCAATGTTCTAAAATGTTTTTGTTACAGATATTTTTGGCAGATAAGGAAAGCTTACAGATTTGCTATCTTCGTGACAACTGACAGAAGAGAGTCAGAGAAAAGGACAGAAAAAAAGTCCCTTTAAAGAAAAGAAAAGAAAAATCTGGACTGTATACAGGCTAACTGGACAGTAGATCTAGATAGTTTAGTTCTAATTTTCCCAATGTATTTGTGAGTCTGGGTGTTAATGGAGGAAAAAAAAGAAAACTGTATCTTTCTAATAGAGCTTTTTCATGCAGTATTCTACACTTGAAGAAAGAAAGGAAGGAAGAAATAAGATAACATTGACTTCCTTAAGTTGAATTTAAAAGTATTTTCCCTTCTTTTTTTCTTTTAGCTTTTGAAAAATCATCTGTCATTTATTTGTTTGATATTCGCTCAAGGGACAGTAAGAAAAGACACTGGGATTTTTTTGTCGCTGAAATTCCACCACTATCATTTTTCAGAGACATATTATGTAAATAAAACTACATTTGCAATGCTCCTAAATTGAAGAAACCGTCCCCTAGCAAGTCATAAGTTAGATACAGAAAGAATATAGCCACTCTGAAATTATTATCTCTAAGACAAATAACAGATTGCACAATGTTTTATTGTGTGCCAAGAACGTTTTCGGTTAACAATTTCACTTGAAAAAATAGATCACATACTTGTAAAATCATACCCAGCATTGACTTCATAAGGCATGTGGCTTTAGAGTGCTTTTTACAATTATTAATTCTATTAGTCAACTAGCAGGCGGGCTAATGCAACTGTCTTAGAAGATGCACGGAAGACACAGAAGACATTTTGAGAGCTGATCTGTATATCTGCAAAACAAAACAAAAAAAAAGGTTTTCCTTCCTAAATTATGCATTCAAAATATGGTTTTTACTTAAAAACATTATCATACCTATTGTACATTCCCATGCATCTATTACTGGGCACTATACACATAGAGTCTGCTGTTCTCTACTTCCCTCAAACATGAGAAATCCCACAGCTCTCTTCTCCTCAGACTCACGTGCTCTTGCACACAAACGCACTCACACAAAAAGACAAAAAGTATCTCAGAGGTAATGTTCACCAAACATCACGTCTAAAACAAGTTCAAAGTAACATTCGAAAATGAGCTGTAGAAAATGTCTTAAAAATTGACATGCATCATCATGGGACTGGCCTAATGGGATAGTTAATGGCATCTAAACAACTGGTTCCACCAGCAGTTGGAAGTTAACCTCTGCTGGCTGCCTTGTGGTCCACTTGAAACCAAATTAGTGGTGTTACTTTTGTTGTTAGCAGGCAACTTCCCACATCTCTAAAATGAAATCACAATAGTAAGCACATTTGTTGGGTGCTAGTAAAGAAGCCAAGTGAAGAACAGTGTTTGGGACTGAACTACCTTTTCATCGCTGAAAACAGTGATCTGCCCAAAATAAAAGAATTACTAAGCCTGATGTGAATGAAAGGACTTCTCGAGCTGAGGGGATTTTGGATAAGGCCCAAGTTGCAGTACTTGTCTTTGGGCTCTGTAATCCAGGGGTTTAGTATCTTTGTTTCCTTACACTGAAATTACCTTTAAACCACATGAGGTTTGGGGTTTTTTTAGCTGATATCATCACTCACAGCTATTTTAAAGTAGAAATAATAATAATAGCTATATGTACTTTCCCTCAAAACCAGCCAAGGCTACTCTATGTGGTTCATACATCTGCAAGATACAGACTTTTCTCTCACATCGGTTTATCCCTGGAAACAAAAACTTCTGCTAAAATCAGTTTGTAATTCAGGATAATGAATTACCTTAGTGACTACTGTACTACTTCAAAAAAAAAAAAAAAGGAAAAGAAGAAAACAAATTCTGGTAATCAATAGTTTCTTAAGAGTGGTGAAGATAATGGCTAATTACCTGCTGATCACCAGCTCCCCAGCGGGTCACTGTTGTTGCTCATTACTTTTACTGAATGTGATGGCATGTCATCAAAGCCTATTGCAACAGAATGGTTGTTGCCTGGTGCTTGTGCTGCAGTTTTAGGTCAGATCTTAGTCATATGCTCTTTTTAACAGAATAATCCATCTAGAAATATGTTTGAATTTTATGAGATGCCACTGACTTATCTTTGTACAAGTAGATACACAAGCAGATGAAGAGCAAACTGAGTCAAGGGTATATGAAGACTGTGATATTATCAGTCAATACGCTGCAGCAACAAAAAGTTAAATGAAAATACACATTTATATTCAACAGGCTCAAGTAGGACATCCTTGTTAAGGGATAGTAAAATTAATACTTTTACACTCATATATATTACACACCCACACAAAGACATATAATGCACATACGGCGCTTGAACATCAATCATTTTCCCAGAATAATGCAGCAAAAAATCATTAACTCTCAGTGTCTCAGCTTAATATATGTGTAATACTTACCTATCTCACAGGAGCGTTGTGAGGCTTAATTAATTAGTGACTGTAAAGCACTTTGTGATCCTCTAATGAAAGGTGCTACATAGCACAAAGTATTATTAAAATCATTAGGACCACAAAAAAGCCCTGTGGAATTCCAGCCTACACTGTCTGTTGGGGTTGGGAGGGATCTTATTATTAAAAGGAGACCATCAGACTAATTTTCATAATTTTTTCAAGATTTTTTCCCCCTTTGCTGTTGTGATAGCATGTTAGTAGCTAGAAATTTAATCTTTATCATCTTAATAACATACACTCATGTACTTTGTTACTGCAGGGCTAGAGAAGAGAGCAGAGCTTTTGGCATTCATCTGGCTTTCTCTTTTAAGAAAAAAAAAATGAAATAAAATTGAGAGACATATTTTGACACCTTCCCACACTCCACCCCAGCAGGACAGCTGATCATGTGAGATTGCAGGATACTCGCTATAGCTGCATGGGAAAATAATGCTGTGGTTTTAATTTCTCTCCTTTTTAGACTTCTTTTTCTTTCACCAAAAAAAAAAAAAAAAAAAAGAAAAACAGAAAAAAACACAAGACACAAAACAAAACCCAGTTTATTACACATAAATAGACTACAAAGACTGTCTGCTGTGCTTCATATAAAAAGCCCCTAAGTGTTCAAAGTGCCGGCTTCTATCAAGCACATAAAGTCCTAATCAATCTGGAGCCTCCTCCCTACTCTCCTCACAACAATCGAGCAGCTGTAAGGCACACGAGCTCCGAAGCCGGAAAGCTCGTGTTTTGAGAGACTGAATTTCTGGGAAAGTGTCTCGGCGGCAGGCTCCGTCCCTCGGGAGCCACCCAGCACCCAGCCCTCCTCAGCAGCCTGTCCCGCCGGGCTGGCCCAGACCTGTGCCGAGCGCAACCAGAAAGTTAACAAGCTCATCAGTACAGCCCACAGTTCAAAGACCTGCCATGTTTTCTAATTTAAGCGTTTTCAAAAAAAAAAATAATAATACTCTGTAAATAACACTGGAAACTCCAGGTGAAATTGCTGCCCTCACTGAAAATTAGATTACATTAGATGCAAACTACCCCAGGCTCAGACGCAGTGGTAGAGGACTGGCTAAAGCTTCTGCCCTTCTACCTTCCCTTGTGGACACTTGCACAATGAAATGACAGGAAAGAGACAGGTACAGCTTCGCATCCCCACCATCGCCGGCTGGGACACAGAGCAGGAGGCAGTCACACACGATGCTTCTCTCCCAGATTTGCTTGTGGTTCTCAGAGCAAGCCTGCCAGCAAACAACCAACACATGGCCCTCCCTAACTCTTCTCTGCTGAGAAGGGAAGTGAAGAACAGCCCCTTTTCTGTAAGGAACCCAAGAGTCAGGCCCTAAGCCATGGGAGGGCAGAATAAGCTTAATGACAAGCAACTGCCTCTTCAACAAGACCACCTCCTTTCTGCTTTGGCACAAGTGTCTTCATACACGATACAAGACAGAAGATGTCACAGCTCTAAGCAACTGACAAGTTAATTCCAAAAGAGTTTTTAATCTATACAAGTTTTTCTACAAGCCCTCCAAACTGCATGCCCACTCTTTCCCGGCTGAAATCGCTAAGGTAAAACATGCTTCTTCCTATCAGTAAAATTAGGCAGAATCTCAGACATTGTATTTGGACAAAATGCATCTGCTCGATATTCTGCACTCCGCACGCTTCACTGAAATTATGATAGCTTCATCAATCTAAAAAGTGCAAGGAGAAAACCATGTCTTATACGTCGTATTAACAGAACAGCATCATAGCAAAACAGTGTTGTTTTTTCTCCTTCTCTCTTACTCTTTTGCATTTTCAGACTCTTCAGTTTAGTCCCTGATCACCAATTTGCCAACGGCTGTTTGCGATTTTTTTCCCCGCAAAGTCTACAACAAAGAGACAAGTGAAAAGAGCTGTGGTCTGTTCAAGCTTGCTCCTTCCCATTTACATTTACTTTCCCAACATCGATCGTTCTCAAATCTCTAAAGGTGCACTTTTGGACATTTTAAATCCTGTTCAGCTACAAAGTGCCATCACCTTCAAACAACTCTCATCAGATAAATCTCTTATGAATTCACATTGAATTAATTCACAATGATCTTTTCTATTACCTTATGCTTCAGAGCACAGCACACATCAGTAGCCGTCTAGCCACTGGAATAAATCTAACCTTTTCTACGGGTATAAAACAGACACTTGGTCATTTCAAGAGAGTTTAGGAGTGGCATTTCAAAATAGATTGTTTAAGCCCACTTCCAGGCATTTATTTCATTTTAAGCTCACTCCTGGGGTAATCACACAGACACTTTCAGGAGAAACTTAAGTCAAAAGGTGATATGTCTAAAGAGGTGACATGAAGGAGAATTTTATGCTCTCTTGCAACCAAAATGAAGAATTCTACAACTGCTTTTATTTACAGGTTCCCGAGCACAGCAGGTTGCTGCTCTGCATTTCTTACTGGCCTGCTGCAGAGAGCTTGTTCCTACCTGCCCTCCACTGCCATCCATCCAGGATGGGAGAGCCCAACAAAGCAAGATTCACTTTGCCCTCGCTTCCAATCAAGTACCTAAAAGCACTCTGTACACATGACAACCTATTAAAACTCAACAAAGCTTGTGAAACAGCAAAACTAACATCACTGACATTTTATGGGTAAATAAAATTACCTACAGAGAAATGGAAAATTCAAGGTGTTCGAGGCGACGTGCAGGCAGAGCTCTTGGCTAGTGACTGAACCTGGGTTCTCTAGATGTCCAGGTCCCTATCCCTCTCCTGTATGTATGTCAGTAAATAAAGCATCACCCTAGCACTTGGCAAAAGGCCAAGATCCAGTAATTTAATAAGGTACAGAAGGAGCATCTTGTGCAAAAATTTAAATGCTCCAATTTATCATGACAGTTACGGGATAAGCTGACATTTTATTTGTATGCAAATTAGTCTCCAAAACAGCATTAAAAGGCCGCACTTTCAGAGAATATTATGCCTTTGCTTCTCTGTTCTGCATTTATCTAAACTCAGTTTTGTATATTAAAAGTAGTTTAATTTTTATGTATTGATGCTGCTTTGCATGCTCCCCAATCTACTGTTACTGCACCATTGAGAGAATCCGGCCTGATTTGCTTACTGCAATAAAGTAACTGACTTCTGCCAGGACTGACACCTCTGAGAGCCCTGCCTCCCATCCTCTCTGAATCTTCTGGTTATTCTGTTAATTAGCTGTCATTACACTTTATAGTATGCAGAACATTCCCTATTAGATGAAACCAGAGATCCATTTAGTCTGGTGTTCTCTTTTGGAGATACCAGATCCTTCAAAGAAGGTTCAACTGCCTTTGGATAGAATTATCTACTTCTGTGAAAAATAAATTGCTCCTAATCCTCAATGCTTAAGACAGTGGCTTACTTTCTGAAGAGTAAGAGGGTTTGTAGGCCTTAATTATCTCTCAACATTCGACAATTTGTTTTTAAGGAAGTCTTATATATCCCCACGTCCAATAAAAGGGACCAGTATCTATGACAACATCACAACGATCCCGATATCAGTGACATCTTGTAGGTCTCACTTTACAATCTAAATNAAAAAAAAAAGAACTATTTTAAGTGTTACGAGTTTGCTTCATGCCAATGGAGTAGAGTTTTCCCTCAATCTTGTACTAGCGAGAATCAAAGACCTCCTAGGCTGTGGGCACATCTATCCCATCCCCACTGTTCATCCTGTCTTTAGGGCAAACAACCACTGTCTTGCCAAACTCTTCTAGTAGGTGTGGCAATCTCATATGTTTCAATTTCTTTTCAGCCTGAGTAAACTCAGTGTTCTCTGTAATCCGAATGGCCTTTGAAGACAATGGGAGTTTAGGGTTTGCAAATGACTCAGAACTGAATCTGAGTTGAGTGTACTGGCAGAGGCAAGCACAGTGCTACCCTGAGATGGAGAGTGAGGAAAGAAGGTGACCTCCCAGCTCCTAGGCAAGAGTGATCAGGTATGGGTACAAGAAATGACTCATTTGTTCTTTTGCATTAAGAATACAATGGACTGATCCTATTTCCCTTGAAGGTAATGGCAAAAGCCCCACTGACTTCGAGAGAAGCAAGTCTGAGATATGCTGTCCCTTTCTGCCAGGTTGAGGTCTGTGATATGAGAGAAAGGTATCAGAGTTCCCTTGCTCAAAACCTCAGTCAACTGGAACCATAAATTACTTGGGAGAAGAGGAAAAGATGCAAGGGAGATAGAGGATGGTTTTGGCTAGCATTCCAGAAAAGTTCAAATAATTTTGTTTCCAACTAGAGGCAAAATCCTCCCATTTGAAACGGGGCTGAAATTTCAAAAACTGGGAAGGAGGCAGAAGTCTACAGTCTAGACCTAAAACAGTAACATTAGATCATCACTGGAGAGGGCATTATTGTAGTACTTTTCCAGCCAGACCAGAACCAAGATGAACATGAGTTTGCAAAAATGTCCTTTATTATTTTTCTTTAAAAAAAAAAAATTGGCAAGGGTTTCCAGACACAAGTTACATAGGTAAGAGAGGGCAACCAAGGGCAACCGGAGTTGAGCCCACATACATCAAAGCAGACTCTGGCTTTGGGTACCTATCCAAACTGAGCCTTCAAACGTTCTGATGTTGCCCTATTGTTTAGCTTGAATCTTGTCTAAGCTTGTTCAGCAGAACCCACATTCAGAAGTATGGGAGAAGGGAAAAAGAACACACATTTTCCAAACTGTGATTGCAAAACAAAACAAAAAAATGTAAATCTACCTGCTGCAGGGTAATACTGGTAAGCGTGGCTAGCTATTGTTGCTCCATGCTTTTCAATTTCCATATATTAGCATTCATTGCCAACATTATTAAATCCAAAGTTATTTGGATGCTTTGATCAGCAAATTGAATCTTGAGTCTATATATGATGTACCTATATTCACGTAAAGTTTACAAAACTATTATATTTCCCTATTCTAACTTTTTCCCCCACATGCTGTGAGTTTCCATATATCCCACAGCCATACATTCCAAACACAGACTATTTTATTTAGTAATTTATTCAAGAATTTAGATAAAAAGAAAAGCAATGGAAATTGTTTGGCAATCTCTATATAAACAGTTCCTATACATTTGGGTTGAATCATCCAGTAAACTCTCATCTTGACATGCCTGTGACAGATAAAACTTTCATCACCAATATGCCCTCTTGACTTGGAGATCAGGATACAGGGGATCCGTATTACAAAACCTCTTTTACCTTTTATGGCTATCACGAAAATTAAAATCACATTAAACATAAGCAAGTCAGAATTTTGGCACTGTTTTTCCACTCGGCACAAATAACCCCACTCTCCATTGTGAATGGGGGAGAAACAACAGCAGTGGCAACCACAACAAAAGAGTGGATTGTGTGTTCCCTACACAAAACAGAAAGCTGTGCCTATTCAAGAAATCTTGGCCATTTGTCAGAAATTACAGAACTGATGTTGGAGCCCAATATTAGCTCCAGCCAAAGCAGTAGTGAATTACCTTGCCTTTGGAATCATCCCTGTTAATAAGGAAAGACTCTCTTCCAGCACATGTCATATGGTCCTCATACAGACTGAGAAATAGAGCCACTTTCTTAAAAAAACCCAAAGTAAAACACATTAAAAAAAAAAAGACCAAAGTGAAT
Source organism: Mohoua ochrocephala (assembly GCA_013398855.1). Taxonomy (NCBI): domain Eukaryota; kingdom Metazoa; phylum Chordata; class Aves; order Passeriformes; family Acanthizidae; genus Mohoua; species Mohoua ochrocephala. Next base: position 30,688 of record VZTA01024842.1, on the reverse strand, counting down.
GCAAATGGATTCACTCTGAGTGGTTTGTCTGTTATTTGTCCTTTTTATCCCTTATTTTTCTTTTGCAGCTGAGAAATGAAGTGAAACGCCGATGAGAAAGCTAGTCTTACAGCGCTTCCACCTTCATAATTTGTTATGAAACAGCTTTAAAACAGCAGCGTTTTTCGGATAGCCATAAGAACTGAGTACACACATTCACTGAGGAGTATGATTTCTGTTTTACCCATTTCAGTTCTGGTCGGAAAAGGGGGAAGGAGGGCGCGGGATAAGAAGACTCCTTGATGCTCTGCTGATGTGGCTTTGCAGCAGCTTCATGAGTGCTGGCAATCCTTTAAAATTGGCAAGGGGTGCCAGCGCCAGCCTGCTGACTGCTGGATGAATATATATAGTGCAAATAATGCTGTTCTTGAATCAGTTTTTCCCGAACTCCCACATAAACTTTCCATGGGAAAATCTCATAATGCCTGCATAAGTGATTTTATGAATCTAGCTTTCAGCTTTTGATAGAAGATTTCTTACGCTACTGGCTTTGATTCTTTATTGCACAAAGGGGTGGTGCCAAAAGCCCTCACATTAGCCTGGACCATACAGACATCAGAAATTTAATTTAAACATCGGTAATCTGCCAGGATCATAAAACACATAAAAAAAAGATTTTTTTTTTTTTTTTTCCTGAGAGGTAAATATGTAATTTCAGAAACACAAGTACAACATAGGTGGCAGAATCTGCACGCAGCAACATATAGACAGAAACTAAAACTACCAATGAGAGTAGAAATCTTCAGTCTGCAGAGACGAAGAGAAGTGAACAGTTGTTTTATTCCTATTGGAAATATATTTTGAAATAAGTTGGGCACTGTATCTCTTTTCCAGCAATAATGCACCTACATGTTCCTTAAAAAAATATATAACTACTTTTCTAAAAAGTTACAGAGAGGTACAACCACAGATTACACTAATATTTCCATTCTCAGAAATCCCTTGTACGCAAGCAAGTCTTACCACATTGCTCCTGTCTTCCTCCTCAGAGCTGCCTTCATGCCACCTCAGTTCCCAATTCGGTACCTCACCAGTTTTAAGAAATATCCAGCAATGATGTTGAGCTGATTTGCTGCACTGGGATGTATCCCAGAAAAAGTGAAAGCTTTTGCCGTGTTTTCACTTATAAAGAAAGCAACTATTAAAGCAACTTCTGGGTTCACTGGCATTCTGGAGTCTAAAAAAAGTCCCAAAACTACTTGCAGAGGCTACAACAGCACCTTCTTTGAAGTAATGTTGCAACTTGTGCAAAGGAATTTGGGATGTACCTGAGATCTGAAGGTGCGGGCTACAAATTAACACAGCCAATTAGGTGGAGAAGCTGAGAGTCCAACACGGATGGGGTGAGATAACCACATCACATTAACTGAATAAAAGGACTGCCAAATGTGAGCCAGTTGGCTGAGTATAGATCATGTCATTCTGCTCAGCTAGCTGCTGCCCATCAATAATCTGTTGCTGTTTGCTCTCCCCATGACAATCAATCCAAGCTAGGGCTGCTTCTAATTTTCCAGTCTAGGAATAGCTTCAGAACATCCACAACTGTTTTTTCAAACAACTCAAGAGATAAATGTTTCATCCACGTATCAGCGTGCAAATTCTTCCCAAAATAGGACTAGTCAAGAGTAAATAATTACTCCTGTAACAGTTTTATCTGATAAACAACAAGACATAAGGCTGCAAAAGTGATCTTTGTACTATTAACAGTCAGGAGAGAATCCAACTTCTAAAATTACTTGATTAACTGATACGGGACCCAAAAACTGTGGCAATTCTGTAGAGAATGTTTCACAATAGATGTAGTCAGTTTTTAGGGATTAGTATTAGCTATAAATTTCTTACCCCCTGAAATCTGGTACAACCGGATTTATACTGCAAAGATGTCTTCCTTTGAAGAAGACAGAGATGAAATCAGAGCCAATTAAATTTAAGCATCTCTTAAACAATTCTTTTGTTAAGCAGTATGTATTGAAAGAATAAGAATACATGAGAGAAATTAGAAATTATCTTCATAATTTGGCCGTGGCTTCTCTTCTTGTGAGTAATGAGAACAGCCCAAGATCACAGATAAAAACTTTAACGTCATAAGACATTCGTACAACCATTTGTATGTAGATAACAAGATGAGCATATATATGCATACATGACCTAAAGAACAGAGACTACATTAAACCAATGTATTTTTGAAGTAGATGATACTTGGGTCTTCTCCAGCATCAAAATCTACTGATTAACCAAACATAGACTTGAGTCTCCCTTTTTCAAAAAAATAACCCTGTTATCAATGAATCCCGTATCGTCTTGATTGGCCTTGGCCTATTAATAGAAAAATAATTACTCTTTATGACTCCCAGATCTAAAGCAGCAATTTGATTTCCCATCCTCTTACACCCTAAGTTGTTGCAGCTCTGGATCGCCTTTGAGTCTGAAACAAAATACCCAACAGCTCCACTCATAACCCTCACGCTTCATTCGCCCGCAGCGGAACCTACATGTTGTTCCCATTTTGCCTGCTCACAAGATGGCACGCTTGTCTCACGCCAACTGCACAAATAAGTCTGTATTACACTCACAGCATCAAGGATAATTAAAGGTTAGGCACAGAGGTGGCAGCAACACGCTCCCACACCACCAACGGCACCGGCGGGGCTGCAGGTCTGTCTGCCTGTGCTGTGGTGCCTGAAACACCATGGAGGCATGACCTGCTGCTTCTCACTTCCTGAGCTCAGATGTAGGAAACAGTGAGGGCTTCGAAGCTGCAAAGCCCAGAAGAAAAAAACATGGCTCCTTAAGCCCAAACTGAACTTTATCTACATAGAACTCTACTGGCCTCTGAGCTAAAGGGGACTTGTGTAATTCACAAGTACACCGTAATCTGGGTAACATACACACATTTGATTAGACTCTAAAATTACTGAAAATTACCATCTCCCTTGCGTCTTTCTAACAGCTTGACATATCAATGCCTAATGTCTCATCATGTTTCAATTTGAATCATGGCTGTAAATCACTGGAAATACACAAGAAGAATGAGACATAAGATTTGAGTAAAAAAAAAATGAGGATGCATGAGAGACTGGGCCTCAGAAACTTTATGAAAATATTAAAATCAGCAATGGAAACATCATATAAACTGAGAAATGACAAGTCTACTGGAGGTAGTGGAATAAAGACCCCATGGTTCACTCATCACAGGTAGAGTTAAAATTTGTTCAAATTTAAAGAAATGTCCTTTTTTCTTTTTTTCTTTTAAGACAGATGTGGGTAATAGAAACAATAGGAACATAGGAATATTATTGTAACTGTTGATTTCACGCACATTCCCTATGAAAGACCTACCAAAACAGAAAAGATACTACCTTTTATTTCAACTGCAGCAAGAGCGCATAAAGTCAGGGACTTTTGTTTACATGGCAGGCAAGTACACATATTTAATTGTGCACACAGGCCCTTCAAGTTAACCTGTGTCCTTTAAACAGGTAACCAGCTGCTAATCATTTTCTGCAGATCCCTGCATTTTGCTCTGAATTCACAACATCACGAGACAATTTGATCTTTGAACCCAGCAAAAATGAAATACATCTTAGGCTGTACTGGAACTGGCACGTGAACACTGCAACTGAGGCTCAAGAAATGAGGAAGTGTCGATGGTTTAGGCATCAAGATGAGCAAAAGGAAGACCATGTGCAAGCTTACACTGCCAGAGCGATGCTGTGCAAGCTGGAAACAGTGAAGCCACATGAAAGCACCAGGCACTTCTCACTGCCAGTTAAACTGCTTCCTGTAATTTTAAATATACAAAGGTTAAAGTAAGAAAATTATTACAATGCGCTGATAGAAAATGAATTCTCAAACACTCAAAAGATTAATCAACAACAGTCTATCAGCGTGAGATACTGTGGCAACACACAGCATTTCTGAAGCAGACAGCCTGGCACTTTATTTGCTTTGCTACATGAGAAAAATCCAACATCAGATCGTGGGTGCATCCCAACTGTGGGATACTCTTCTGCAGCTCCCAGCTCCAAATGCTCACCCTGGCAACATCCCGACTACACGTCAGAAAATCTGGTTTGGCACCATCCTCCTAAGCATTTTGGACTCCATCAGTAGAAACTCAAGCGAACAGACAAAGCGCAACATGCGCCATTCAGCAGATTAGGATTGCAGTGTCTGGTCTGCAGGAGAGAATCAGCAACTGCTCAGTGCTGGCTTATGCTTCCTACAAGCACTCCAGCTTTTGGGAATATTAAAGAGACTTTCTGCTCTAGTTTATAAAGCCATTTTTTCATTATTATTTCTTTTTTTTTCTTTCCTCCTTAAATAGAATAGTGGGTGATTAAAAATAGGTTAGGCAAGTAACCATGGACTGGGAAAAGTCTCTTAATTTCCTCTGTGTCCTCAGAAAATGAACATTATAAACTAACCACTCCCACCCCAAAACAGCCATATCACGGCTATGTTTACACTGTTTTTGTAACACTCATCAAGAAGTGAGCCTGGTCTTGAAGCCAAATGACAAGGCAGAGACTGAAACTCTTCTACACTATTCTCAAGTCACTTCTTTCCATTTGAACTAGTCCATCAGGATCTAAAAGTCTCATTTCAAACAGCTGCATCACAGATGAGCTAACAAGACAAATACTCAAGTGTGTTTATACAGAAAATACTAAGGAAACTGAATGATAACAAAAGTTTTGTGGTATCTTCAATCTAGAGAAGTACAGAGATATCATACAGAAAACTACTAAAAATTGTATTGGAAGTAGGAACGAAAACCAGTAGGGAAGAGTGCAAGCTCTGTGAAATAGCAATCCCTCATACTTTATTAACTGTGAGTGAAGAAGGAAAAAAAGAAAAAAACACAGTAGTTGACAACAAACATAAACCAGTCCAAAGCACACTTTAAAAGGCCTTATGTCGCAGGCAAAAATTTTAGCAGAAACAGGTAAGTAATGATGTCACAGATGATACTGCATTAAGAAAATCATTTTAAAATGTTCAAGAAAGATAAATTTTAATGAAAATTAATGAAGCCGTGGAAGATGTAACTCTTCTCTTTAGGAACATGTGAAGTGCAGCTCATTTAGACTAGAAACACAATTGCTAGCAGCAGGTAAACATGAGGGAGGGAAAAGCTTAGGATCCAGTTGGCATAAGAACAAATAGACTAGCCATGATTAACTTTGGGCTGAAAATGAGAAGGAAGGGTTTTAACTGACAAAGCAGTGAGGCTATGAAACATCCTTCCACCAGACGCTGTCAAGGCAAAAAAAACTCTACCTAATTTTAGGATAAAGGTGGGTCACTTCATAAAAAGGATTACTTACTGTGGTTGATGTTCAAAGAGCTACCCATTGCTCACAATTCCCACAGAACTTCAGGACAACACACACAAATAGATTTTTCAGGGTATGCACAGCCTTACCACTGTTCCTTAAGAATATACATGCCAAGGGCACTGTTTCCTCAAAAGCAGTTGGGGTGAAAGATACCCTTTGTCTCTATAATTTTTTTTAAAAAATTTTTATTTTCATAGTGACCTTCTGCATTCCCTTTAAGGCCAATAGTTTTTAAAACACACTATCTTCTGCCTTCAAATTAAATACAAGGTATGTATTACTTACTTGGGCAGCAGGAATTAACTGTAACATTACAAACCTTTTGTGAAAAAGCCATCCTTTCTATCTACTGTCTTACCAGTCATTTATATGTCTGACTGTGCCATACTTCAAGCAGGCATTGTACATTCTTTTTGTATTTTGAAGGCATTTTAGTTATTAAAAAGGCAATGAGAAGGCAACTCTTGAGCCCACTACATAGGTTTCACAAAAGACACACCCAGAGTTGCCAACACTACTTTGCCAAAAGAATCTAAGAGAGCTACATTTAAAAGTGGGAAAAAAATTACAGGTAAAGTTATTTTCAGTAAATTATGCACGAAGACTGAGGAGGACAGCAGTCTACAGATAGAATCTGCAGAGATCTGACAGACACCAATAGATCGAGTTCAGGCATTTGGGACTACACCCTGATGGTCATCAAAAAAATTTTTTTTTTTTTTGCAACACAAAACATTAAAATTCTGCATGTTACAGTTTTCAACTGAACCGAATCTCTTTGGATGAAACTAAACAGGTAATGGGTGATACCTGCTGCTTTCTACTGAAGAAAATAAACCTTTTGCTCCAATTCAATGGGGAAAGAATACTACCTGTCTCCCTGCTCCTTCTTGAAGCTACCACATCTCTCTCTAGATTGTTGCAACACCCTGTTCTCACATAATCCACAATGTCAAAACAGAGATGGCTAAACAGAGAAGCCTGATGTGGTAAAACTGACCAATGCAACTCCTACAATTGCTAAAAAGCTTTTTATGGGGTTCACTTGGGCCTGACCAACCTTCACATACTATTTTGGTTTAGCTGTGTAAACACAGGGCATTTGTTCCAAGCTTCTTCTTTTTCCACACTAGCACAATACATTACTATTGCTTTTTTTCTTTCTGCTGCACTGAAATGCATTTGAACATTTATTTATTTATGGTATAGACTGTCTGCTAGAACCAGGGCTCTTGGATAATCCTTGATTTGGCGGTCCTTTCCAGCATTTTGTTTCTGCCTGACATAACACATGAAGGTGTTTTTCCCCTTTAAATACATTGGCGTTTTTGCTTCTGCTTGTGACAAAATGCAAAGACTTAAGATTTCCACCACTATGAGCATAGAACAGAGGGTAACCCTGACGGAGTTCAAAGGAAAACTTGGTTACATTTCTCATCAGGAGCAGAGCTGCCACCGAGTCAAGGAGAGGGTGCCATGGGCAGATCCAGGAGCCAGAATCTGAAAGTGCGATTTTACGATGGGCTTAAGGCCTACTGGGCCTGAAGGGGCCCTGCCCGTCCCTTCGCCGCCGTCTGCGGGCCCAGGCCCTGCCCTCCGCCTGCGGCCACACTGGCCAAAAATGCCCTCCTCGCACCCCAAGGGCTGGCGGGGGGGCCTGTCAGACTGTGCCTTTCAGTGGAAACTCGGGCTTGGATTAAAAGAGCTCACTTCTCCTCGGGACAGCCCAGCTCCCATCTCCTTCTCTGCCTTTGCACACTCAACCAGCGCTGGAACTAGCACTAGTCCCACACAAGCCAGGAAAGGGTCACATACACCTGAAAAGCCTCCAAACCAAAGCAGTACCTACTCCTCACCCAAAAGGACGACAGGGCAGGTCACCATACTGAACGCCCTGGGCCAGGGGCCACACTCCTGGCCTGGCCGGCAGCTTCTGCACACCTGCAGCCCACCCTGCCAGCACACAGGGAACACGAAGCCATCCCTGACAGTGCAGGAGAACAAAAATAAGCCAGGCCTTGAAGGAACAAATGGTTAAAATGTCTTTTTTAAAGAAGAGAGAGGGGAAAAAAAGATTTCAGGAGAAAATCATCTTTATCTGGCAGGAAATAGAAGTGCTGTCTTCAGAAAAGTAAAATCATTATTGCAAGCAAACTGATTCATTAAGTAACATGCAGAGGAGGATTATAATGCCCTTCTTGTCACTAAAATGATTTGAAACTATACTTCTGTCAGCTATGCTAATGATACTCAGCTTTTACATTACACAGCAGAAGCTATGCTCTGGCTAGAAGTTGGTGCACTGTGTTACACAGAAGTTCACATTAGAAAAGCAGTTATTAGTTCACATTGACTATAAACATGTTTAAAATGAAAAGAAAAGCAACCATACCATACAGAAACCAGATGGTGGGGTGATGAACTAGTCCACACCAAGAGGTACATTCCCACTCCAACCAGAAACCTCCTTTTCTAAGTGAGAATCCTACCTTTGGCATATTTTTCTCCCAAATAAAAAGCTTGCTTGAATGCTGGAAGTCTAATCAATTTTTTATTTCCTTAAGTCCACATCTGAATACTAAAGAAGAGCACTATTAGAAACAAACTATCCATTTATATTTACCCTTTTTTTATCCAGTAGAAAGGAGTTTTATTTCAGTGAAATTAGGGTCGGGCATATTTTGATGACTTTATGTAAGCCCTTATTAAATATAGCAAAATTCAGGCTTCAAAACCCAGTGGAATTGGCACAATCAAATTTCTATGTGATTTATCAGCTTCACTGTCACAGTAACTAACTCAGTGCATTTCTCTGCTTGGTTCTCTCTGTAAGCTGTCAGGAGAAGTCACTCTATCAAACAGAAATGTAACACTATTTTTATTGCTTATCTCTTTTGCCTTGGGTTACATCAGTAAGTCATCTCCCTCTGTCAACTTGACAAGAGTCTTTTTGGTGTTGACCTTAAAAGGACACAGCTGTGACAACTTTGGTTTGGGTTGGTTTTTTTTTTTTCCTGTTAATAATTCTCAGCTGAATACTTGTTCTTGGTAGTCCGGGATCTTCATGTGGCACTGTTTTATATCCTATGAGTAAACTGAGCACAAGGCATTGGACACTCAGCCCCATAGTATCTTCCAGCCTTTATCGCAAGAGGCACTGGGAAAGTCGGAGGTAGATACTTATTCCAGCAAAGCCATGATTAATTACAAGAGGTCTTCTATATTTGATCTTATTTTCTTAATGCTCTGTAATTAATTAATATAAACGTACATCCTTATTTCCACAGCCTTTGCTCAAGATATTAAGAACTCCAATCCCTGGACTCAATCCCCCCTGGCATTTTCTCTCGTGTTACATAAGTAACTGTGGCTGACTCTCCAAGTCCCAGCATTTGAAGATCAGGATGAAAAACATGCTCAGGATTTTAGACTAAGGAAGGAAGAATATACCGTGAACTTCATACTGTGAGCTTGTCTTAATACAATACCCCAGCTAGGACATATTTTGAAAATACAAAAATATTTAAGTAATCTGAAAACAGCACTTCTGTTTCTGCCATGCACCAAATGCAACACATTACTGATTTAAAGAAATAATATGATTTTGTGCCACATACCTCAGAAAGTAAAGATAAACAAGTACACAACGTATTTCAAATCATTGCACTATTTGCACTGATGGTTACTTATATGAATATAGACTTTAATCACAGCAACTTACACATCGCTAGTTTTAATTGTGACTTAAACCGGCAGGCCAAAAACATCAACATACACATACAATGAGGTTAAAAGAAATTACATATGTTTTCACTGTATTTCTGAAAAGTGAGAATTTAGGAAATAATTATTAAAATGTAGTAGTTTTATCAAAAGAAGGAGTCTTTCTCTGGATAATGACTGGTGTACATTGTATCTATATGCTCTTAATCAAGCTGTTACACAGCTCAACATCATCTTTTGTGTTTACACATGGTTTTATGTTGACACATAGTACAGATTTCATTGCATGTTTCCTATTTACTAGATAAGAAAGTTTCTTTATGGTTTATGAAAGCTGGAATTATATTAAGAATCATTAAAAATCTCTTTAAAGTATTGCTCATCAGTTCGATGATGCCTGAGGTATGCAGGAAGGGAAAAAAAACACATTTACAAAAGCTGTTTTGCATTAAAAACTAATTTAAACAAAGAATTACACGTGAGTTGTTCACTGTGCATTGTTCATCCAATTGTTTTGGTTTATCACATCTAGAGGTAACAAAACCCATCATCTCACTCTTTATTTTCATCCACAGAATGGAAAAAGAAAAGTTTTCTGTTGCCTTTTTTTTTGTTTCTGGTAATCTTAGTTTTGAAAGTGAGAGGCACTGAGCAGAATGTAAAATGCAGAAAACAGTGTCACTGCACCGGCATAGGATGCCGATTCGATCACTGGCAGATGCCGATTCGATCACTGCCACAAACTGGTCCCGGGTGTTTAGATAGCCATTTCCACCAGGACTGTGGTGTGACATTATTTAAAACTTTGGCAGCAAATAGGTAAATATACACAATCAAACAGTACATAAAGCTGTGTAGACTTAGACCTTAACACTGATCAAAATCCAAAAGTCCTACTTTTAAAAGGTATATATTTAACTCTTCTTTTAAATATGGGTTTCTCTATTTTAAAGAAAACCTTTTTTTTTCCCTTAAGCATTAATTATTGTGTACCTTGGTTATTCATATTAGATTAGTTAGGAGTCCAGTGACTGTTTTAATATACACTGCAGTAGTTTCATATAACATCTTTCGGGATAGAAATATGCTTTAATATACTATAAATTAAAAATCAAACCACATACATGATGCTACCAGTTTTGCTATGCTCCTGCAAGTATCTGCAACATCAGACTATTATGTGCGAGATGATCACAGAAGAGAAAAACCTAACTGGCAGAAGTCTCAATGGGCTTAAACCAGAACAAAAAAAGTGTACTTAATTTAGAAGCTGAAAGTCTGTCTGTAGTTTGGCACATACAGCACATCACACCATGTAATTTTATAAAAATCAAATAACTTTGCAAATCACTTCAAATATTTCCTTTCTCGTTGGTTTTAATCATGTTTGAAAGGAGAGAAAAAAAATTACAGGATGAAATGAAAGCAAAATGTAATGATCTAGGACTCTTAATTCTCCTGAATGAACATTCCTATATTTTTGGATCATGGACCACTGTCAAACTTCAAACATAACAGGGAACCACTATGCAGCCTTCACACCAAACTTTTAATTAAAACCCCTCAATGGATGATATGATACTGCAGATCAGTATCATACCATGATTATGTGTGTCTGCAGACCGCAATCTGGAAACAAATATATTAAAGGATTAATTTTCCAAAAGGGAATGCTAGTCTCTGGGCTTCTTGACTTACTCATTTTATATATTGAGATATTACACAGTATCTGAGCATGCAAATATCCTAAGACCTCCACTCTACGGGTTTTTAACAGTACAAGTGTAAAATACCAGTTTAAGATGGGATTTTTTTAATGAAATATCACAAGTCAATTCCAAGGCGATTAAACGAAAAAAATTATTTATCCTGCTATCTCACTTTCAATCTAGACTGTTGGGTTTTGAGGGTTTTTTTCCATGCAAAATGACTGGACTCACATCCTCCTTATAATAAAGTACCCATAAAATGTGGACAACAAAGTGATTTCCAAAGATGTCCCTGAAAGGGCCAGCCTATGAACAGCAAAAGCTGTACTTGCTTCAGGCTTATCACTACAGAATGCGGAATAGAATTTTGGAATTTATATATATACACACATACATATATTATTTTTAAAATAAATATATATACACAGTATAAAACAAAATGTTGTTTTATGTATATATGTGTATATAAAAGCATTCAGAAGGAAGGACAAAAACAAAAAGAGACTATATCCATTCTAATGGCTTTATCTAAGTTTATTGGGGAACTGGCGGGAGGAGGAGAGGGAGAGAGGGATAGAGAGGGGGAGAGAGAGAGAGAGGGAGGGAGAGAGGATTGTCCTGAAGCTGAAGCGGGACAACCGTGACTGCTGTTTTCTGTCCAGCACTTGAGTGACAGCGCGGGGGGAAGAGTGGTTAATCACCGCGTTCTGGGAACGGGGCAGAGAGAGAGGGAGCAACTGCTTTCCGCAACACTTCCTGCGATAAGGGAGCCAGCGCTGGCACACGGACACGGACACACACGCGAGAGGCGGCTGCGCGGCGCAGCGCTTCATGCGACTGCAAACGTGACCCGCAGCCCTGCACCCCCGACACACGGACATAGGCACACTCAATGCCTGCAGCTTCGGCCGACCGCGCTGCTGCGGCT
>VZTA01024842.1:0-18774 GCA_013398855.1 Mohoua ochrocephala | reverse complement strand
CTTCTCTATTTTCTTTTTATTTTTAAGGGCGATCCCAAGAAAACTTTCGTCGCTCAAAGTCAGCGCGGTACCCCCCCGCCCACTCCCTAAGCACTGTTATTAAGCCTTGAAAAGACCTGCAAAGAAAGTAAACAAGGCAGGGGAGGCAGGACAGGCATTAGGGCCAACACGTCCCGTATCATCCAATAACTTCCCCTTACATGCCCAGTACAATGCGGGTTTGCTGATCACAGCTTTTCCACTGTACCAGAGCCAAGTGCAGGCAATTACTTACACTGATGTAGACTTTTATAAGAGATAACAGTTATCTCTATTGAAAGGCACAAGCTGGGGGGGGGTTTTCCTTATTTTTTTTTTATTTGTCTTTCATTACCAAAATGGTTCAAAAACACACAAAAGGGTTTCTGTGCGGGGCACTGGCTCCCCCAGCCCTCCGTAGAGCCCCAGACAGAGCAGAGCAGCAGCTCCACGCTCCGCCGAGGAGGGCTTCATCCAGGCTGGGATGGAAAAGCCCTGGCAGAGGCCAGCCCACCGAGCTGCCAACGCCCAGCGGAAGGTCCCGTAACCCCCAGCCCGGCAGGTCGCGAGAGCCAGCGCTGGGCTGGGCAGGACGGGGCCGGGGACGGCTGCGCTGGGCCCCCGCCCGCCGCGGGGACGCGTCCCTCGAGCAAGGGTATGTCCCGTCCCGCGGCGCTCTAGCTGATAGCAGCCCACGGGGATCCAGGTAAAATAAGCCGTGTTGGGCCCTGCTGCCCCTACCAGCCACGTACCCCTGGTCAAGATAAAGGCAGGAGCGATCCCCGTATTTTTAATGCAAATGAGATGCAGCCCGCAGGCTCTCAGCAAATCGCCGATGCATTGGGGATGCCATTGCTCTTTAGCTTTGTTTCCACATGTGCTGAAAGTTGATGACTGCTGCTGGTGTTTTTCTTCCCACCACCAAAGGACACGATACAGATATAGGAAGTAGGAAAACTGATGTTCCAGAAGCACTTACAGACCAGATGGCCGCTGCCAGCATCTTTAGTTGTATCAGTACTTCTACCAGTGCCATTTCACTGGTATTTCTTCTGAAATTCGCGTTGGATAATTGTAACTCAGAGCCAGAGTACCTCTGAGCAAAAGGAGAATATACTGCATTTTTGGAGTTACCATCTCTGCATTCACGTTTTAAGCAGAACTATCTGATCCTTACACATTTGAGGGAAAGGATTTCACCATAGAAGGTCTACCTGTGTTTATAAACCAGGGGCATTTTACATGCTGCAAAAGTTTTACATGATAGCAAATGAAAGAAGGTTCCATTGCCTTAGTATGAACTCACCACAGGTGTGCTTAAAACAGATACTAAAGACATGATTCACTGCAGTAAAGACACCCCAAACAACTATTTAAAGTGATTCAAAATACAACATTTGGGGGTGGGGAGGTGATGATACAGTGCACCTACTTCTCTCCCCCAAGAAAATACAAGGTCCAATAATAATAACAATGACAAATAACTAGTAATGATAATGGCACATATTTTAACTTTATGCAGAAGTACATCAGGATTCTTAAGATTAGTCTCGCTTTCAGTTTCACTCAGCACTGAACTAGTCAGCTTCGCGTTAAAGAGGTGTGGAGTGTTACTAAGGAGTTACACAAAGTACATCAGCATGTTAAAGAGAAACAGAAAAAAAAAGTATCATAGCCTATACAGGGAAATGATGGCTAAAACAGAAGATAAAATTCTCACACACCTCTCAACACATCTTTTCCTCCCCAAATGCACAACAGACATAAGAACAGGAGCTTCAAATACTTACTAAACTTATGCAGAGAATTAAATGGGTATCAGTTGCGTGACTTAAAGAGAGGAAAAAGAAGGAGCAAATTTTTCATGGAAGCCTTGAATCATACAAGCTGCTCATTTGCCTCATTCACGTCCTCCTCCTTTCACTGCACTTCAATGTGAAGAAGGCAGCCTTAGCAATATTCATCTTAGAAATCCAAAACATTGCAGAGACCACACTGCAGCAACAGATCTGCTTCACATGCACTGACGTACCTCCTCAACATCTGAAAGAAATTCCAGCTCCAGTCAACCCATAGGAGACATGTTGCCTGACTGTACCTTGATGGTATTGTTTATGAAGATGGTGATTTACACACTCGTAATGATTTAAGCAGCTACTTTGCATACATTACACAGAGAACCTGAAACATGTGACCTGCTTCACAGGGCAGGATTATACCTCTGTTCTTGTTGTGTCATGTGCAACCACATTATTTAGTAGTTAAAGGCAAGCGAGCACTCTGGTATTCAATTGCCCTCACCATGTATGCAGCGCGAGAGTTTCAGCATGCCTCTGAAACCAAAGGTGAGCCTCCCAACTTCTAAAGATAGACAGTTAAATAAATGATATAATTGTCAAAGGGGCTCAGTCAAACCTACCACATGGTTCTGCCCGCTCAGGATTATGACGTTTGCTGGCAGACTTTTTAGGACAGGAAATCTTTCATGGTGTTAATAAATTTGTAACAATGATCATATTCTTAGGGACTACTCCAATACTAACTTTCATTAGCACTCACACTACCTCTCGCAAAGCACTGAGAATGTACGCATGATCATCGTCACCTAGGCGTAAACAATAAGCACTTAAATACTTTTTTCTGATGTTGTTCTCAAGAAAAAGACAAAAGCTTTTCAGAAAAATGAAAACAAACATCCAAAGAACGGCTGGACTCTGCCTGTCAGCTCCTTCATAATTTTCAGTTGTTTTTATTGATCCATACACTTCTTATGCACAACTTCATTACTGCTTTGATAATTAAAAGATAATTAAATACAAGACAGAGCATGTATCATGCTGGGGAATCATTTAGCAAGTGAACTGTTTGTGCTGAAAAGTGGAATTCTTTCTGTCACTCACGGTGCAGTGATACATCAGTAACAGACGCCACGGGAGCTATTTTGGGGATGATCCAGTGGCTTACCGGAGCCACGGAAGACAGCAGCAAAGCATAAGGTTTAGAATTCAAGGGAAGTCCTGCCACAAGGGCCTTCACACTTTGCAAACACATAAAACAAGAGCACATTCACGCAGCCTTACATCAACTTCAGAGCAAGTCTAGCATTTTCCATGTAATATGTAATAAAAGATGTCAAAGTCTGACTTTTTTGGATTTAAGAAAGGAAGACTGGTGGGTTGAAGGGGAGATATCTTAGCAGCACCAGGAGTGAAGGCACCAAAGCTCTGATCACAGCTTTGCCACTGGCTCACTAACACTGCAGTTATTTAGATTCCCTGTGCCCTGGCTCACCCATCAGTACAATGGGTATAATACTTCATCCTGTCCTTAAGAGGCAATTACTGCTTGTAAACTACTCTGGGAACCTTGATTAAAATGCTCTGCAGCATTGCGATAAGTATTCCCTCTGAAAGAGCACACAAGCTGGGTTTTGATAGTGGGAAGTACTACCTGACGGCTGCAAAAGAAAAATAATCATTCTGAATGAGACGTATGTGCCTGACCTATGCACATGTGTAGGTGGATCCCGCCTGGAATATTTTTTTTCTCCTTTTTTCAGTTACTATGTGTATTTTGCAAAGAGAGGAGCAGTGAGAACAGATAATTATAAAGCTTTTGAAAAGCCCTGGTATTTTCACCAGAGGATCACTGTGGGCCGTCTTCAAGAATTCTGATGCAGAACTCTATGTAATTAAAAAACATAATTATTTGTAATACTCCTCAAACCATGTTTTCATTAAGGAGAGGAGGGGAAAAAAAAGACAGATCACTTTAAATATGAATGCTTTATGAATAAAGAATTTTTTTTAAATTGATGAGCATTCATTTTCCCATACAGTTACATAAAGTCTGAGTAGTTCATGTAAAACATAATTATCAACGTTTTAAACCACATTTTCCCCTTGAAAATAAATAAATAAGGACGCCAAAATCTTTTTTGTTCATTAAGAGTCAGATCCAGCAGAAAACATCTGCAGAATTCTAGACCAAGCAAGCCCTGGAAGGCCATGGTACTGGCTGCACCTCATGCCAACCTCAAAAATTTGGCTGGTTCAGAAAGATTTAAACAAAACAAAAAAAGCCCTGCAGCTTTACATGTCTGGGAATTGTGGAACTGCGTTAGGTTTATGAATAAAGAATAGGGGTGAGAAAAAAAACAACTCCTTTTAAGAAGGAGATCCCTCTCTCTCTCCTGCCCTCCAGCATTCTAGGTGCTAGACAGGGGCTCCTCTCCCTCCCTAGGGACACCATGGACATCAGCAGTTGCAGCCCAAAACGTGGGGTCCACCTGCACACCCTGCTGCAGAGGGGGTGGGGGCCCGAAATCCAGCACTCACCCCCACTTGGCACATTCGACAGGCGCCCGAGCATCCAGCTCCCAGCCATGCTCCCAGACGTGCTGTAGCTGCCACTGGCAAACCCAAAGGAGCGTCCCCGGGATGGGAGCCAGCCTGAGTTGTTCAAAGGACACTGCAGGGCCACCACAGAGGGGTAGGCGCAGCTCGGAGTGAAGAGCCACCCCTACGAAGGTGGCCAGGGGACACGGTGCTCTCTCCTGAACCAGCAGCCTCTCTTTAGCCCCATGGAAGAACTGGGCCCTGTGAGAAGCCCAAGATTTCTACCATGAGCTTGAACGGGCTCCAAGGTGCAGCAGAGGGAAAGCGCCTCAGCTACCGCAGGCACCCAGCAACTCCTGTTTCCATTTCAGGCTACCCTGAATCTGTGTATGCAAACACCACAGGGGAGCTGATGGCATTGCCAGGGCTGCTTGCTGAAATAAAGGAAAAGTTTAGGATGAGGCCCCTGCTACTGCAGTGGATGAAAATTAAAGAACCTGCTGCTAGTGTAGTTGTCACATTTTTAGACTTTTTATAGAAATAATGGCTTTTTCTGACTAGTTCTTCACTACATCTCTCTTTGGGAAGCCAAGAAACCCCCCATCTATTGAAGTCACACCTTATCTTCTGCCCTACTCAGAGGACCAGCCGACATTTCAGACTGACACCCAGCTCATCTTGTGCAGCTAGCCCTGTGCAGGGAAAAGGACTGGGCAGATATGAAAAGACCGAGTAACAGTATGCCCATGTGTTCTGCTTAAAGCCATCCCAAAATTTTGGTTTTGCAAGTGTTCATTTTATAGACACCTCCTCAAGAGGAACAGCAGCTGCAGTATGCTGCCTGGGTTAGCAAGATGCGATACACGCAGAGATATACACTGGATATATATTAGCAGAGCACAGAGGGACTCTGTGCGATGACCATGTAACTGCAGACACTCTGCAGGTGTGTATTTACAATGCTATTTATATAGTGCTGAAAGTGGACTACATTAATATACAGTGTGCATGATTCACTGTCATTAGTTCTGCCTTCCAATAATGTGGACCCTAAGATAAATAATATCGCTAGAGCCTCTCCCATACAATAAACAGACTTGTTAGTTTAGTTCTATATACAAAATTTCCAACTGCAATTAGAGATTCTTTCTAAATTATTAAAAGTTCTTGAAGTGAAACCTTTGTTTGAGTTGAAATGAGCCGGCTGACATAAAAAAAGCAAACGGAGAAGCCAAAAGACTTGTATTTAAAATGAAGAATAAATTTGGTATCTTAAATAAATAGTATTATTCTAAACACGCACTAAAATAAACCATGTATTTTAACAACAGTAGATATAAAATATCATCATATTTATCATTAGAGCTTTATATACCTGTTGGATTACTGCTTTCAAAGCCTTAAGAAATGTACCAGTGTCTTTGAATTAAAATGCACTTTCTTTATGCTAAATCTGTGAAGGTGCTCCTGTGGGAAACACTGAATTCTACATTAATTTTTTTATTAAAAAAAAAAAGCTTACGCAGCCTCAGAAAAAAATAAACAAGTGGCAAAAATCCCAACTTTGTCCATTCAGCCTTTTATTCTGTCTTTGCCTTAATAAAATTGTTGACAGAAATTAAGCTAATCTTTGCAGCAACTTTTTCATCTTTCTTTAAAACCAAGGAGTTTAACTAGCCTGCGGTTCCATCAGCCCTGACATACAGCTTGCTATAAAGATGAGATTCTTGTCTGGGTTTTTGTCCATGTCTAACATTTAAGGAGGGAAAAAAAAAAATTTAAAAATCCATTTAAACTCTAAATTTTGGCTACAAAACATCTCAGTAAGAGACCAAGATAATGTCTCTCACAAATCAAAACAGTAGCAGTAGTTCCATCTGTAAACTCAGAATTAAAGAGCCAGCTTTTTCTGTGCAATTGTAAAAAGTATTTTTAAAACACTTTTTTTAAAAACACTTTGCTCATTCTATAGCATGGGCACCAAAGGCTATAAATAACTGTATCAGTAAGTAAAGTCACTATCTACTAGAAAGACTCCTGAGGTAACTCAAAAAAGTAAAAGCTGAAGAGCTTGCTGCTAGTAGTTACTGGGATAGCCCAGCTCCAAAGTCAGAAAGGGCAAAATATCTCCCTTTCATTAAAAGAGTAGGGAGGGAAGCTGTAAAAGGTACACAATTAGTTAGCTTTGCAGTGATTAATTCAACAACTGCAAAGCCAAAAACAACTTTAGGCACTTAACCATGAAACTGTCAGTTCTCTATGCTTGACGATAAAGCGTCTAAAAAGTAAACATTAACTTCTGTGTTTTTTCTATGTGCATATTCCATCATGAGAAGACAATAACCAAAAAATTACCAGGCAAGCTCAGCAGAGGCTTCCTATACCTTATTCCCCCGAACAAAGAGGTAAAATGTGGCCAGATTTCCTTCCTTTTCCTTACTGCCAGCTCTAGTAAGACAGTTCATACTGTTCCCTAAAAGCCGACAGAACGGATTGAAAATCAGATTGAAAATCTCCTCCCTGATGAAGCAATGACTTGATTGCAGTAAGGGAGCTTGAAGGATGAGGGGACCCCTATACTAACCACATCCTATCCATATCAAGGCAAAAGCAGGCAGCAGCTCTTGCTCAGACCAACTCTCCCAAGGAAGCAAATGGAAGCTCTGCACAAGTAAGGAACGCAAAAGTGTATACTTTATCATCTCTTTTAAATAAACTTCAAAATTGAATAACTATCGAACAAATTGAAAAAGACCAGGAAGGTGACACGTTAAAAGAACAAATCAACATATTTCTCCGACCTGCAGATATTTAATTCAAGCACATTCTTCTTCCAAACAAGATGCCTATGAGTCTTTTGATGGCTGCTCATAATCAAATGTGTCACTTGCAAAATTATAACGTTCGAGGAGGGTACCAGGCAACCGAAAATGGCTTTTGCTAGAAGTATGTCACAAGCACGTCTTTTAGTTACCTCAGAATTGCACACGACTTCGCTTCATTCCTTTACACTGGCTGTGTGTGGGTTGCTTCATAGAAATATAACTGCAGTAATCTGCTTGACAGTAAACAGTAATCAGTAAACACTATTTACTGAGCAGATACATGCCCCTGCTATTCCCTCAGTTTACCTGTCCTCCATCTCTGCCTTCCACTCTCAATCCCCTCGCTCTCAGAAATTTTAGAGGGGGGAATAAATAAATACAGGTAGTGACACAGTGAAATCCCATAGCTGGCAAGGTTTTCCTCTCTGAATGGACAAATTCTTAACTCCATGTAGCTCCAGACATTGAAGGATTAGATCCTAACCAGGGAAAACACAGGAAAATGGTAATAAATATTGCACGATAATCCACGGGAATTTTGGTCCCAATGTGATTTTTCTATAGTCCTACAAAAAACCAGCATTACAACATCCATAATCTCAGCTCATACATCAGAGCAATCTCTCCATTCTCCTTGCCCTTCCTTCTTTCATGGAGTGCATTTTCTAAGAAAATGTACTTCTTCTGCAAACGTAAAGTCAATGCAGTCCCATTCCAGACTGAGAGCAGCAGAGCAGCTCCGTGAAAACTACCACAGACCATCACACTGCACAGAGACCCAGGTGAGGAATGCAGGGTTTATGGCAGCATTTCTCTGGTAGGGGCTAATCTGAAAATCCTTCTGACAAAAGAAGTTACAGTTTGCTGGAGAGAAAAAATAAATAAATTGTATTCATGTGTAGTAAGAGCACTTCATGTCACAATGGATTTTACAATATCCTAGTTCTCTTTCTATTCAGGCATATGTCTTATTGGCAATAAATTCTGAAGACCCAAGAAGGTAAAACTTGCTTAACCATGAGTCTCCTTTCACCTGAGTAAAATAAATTCCACAGCTGCTGCTTCTTTCTCCTGTAAGTATTTTTTAAGCTCCTTCCCACTGACAACTAGCCACTGTCATGCGCCACTGTAGATACAAAAATATTTTAAAATGTCAGCTTTTCAAATTCTTAATTTTGTCCTATTCAGATAAAATGTTTTGCAACATAAAGTTCAGCAGAGCTGCCAGGTCATCTTTCTCAGTAAAAATTTTCACATGCACAAATAAAAATTGAGGAACGACTGAAGAAAAAAAACACTAGACAAACGATTTTAAATGTTCCTTAGATAATGCAGTACCACAACAAATCTCCAAGGAAAGTTAAGCCGAGACTGCCATGAACACCAAATAAATCTGCACCACTGGGATATTTAAGGTCCAATAAATCTTACTTTCCAGTGTTTTAAAACTCCAGAAGATAGTTTTGCAGCTCTAGACTCTGTCTGCCTACAAGCTATTAACTCAGACCTGCCACTTGTGAGAAATATTTTCAGAATATACTCATGTTTGTTGAACTACCAAATTATGAAAACCTGTATTAAAAAAAAAACAAACCACAAACACACCTATACGTACATAGAAACCAACCAAACAAGTTACTTCTTCTGTTTGTATGAAAATGCTCGAGAAAGTTGGTCAAAAATGCCCATATTTCCAATTCAAATTATTATTAATTTTTTTAGCTATCTCTTGTTGCAGTTAAAAATATAAAGCCAATAACTAATTGTAAAAAAATAAAATGCAAAGCAATAAAATTCCTCACAGAAATCACGTATTGTGCAATTTATCTGATATTGTTAAAAATACTAACTGCTGAAAAAAAAAAATCAGATGCTATAAAAATACATTTTATGTACTAAGCTGCAACTTTGTGCAGTTTGGTTATATCAAAAGCACATTTTGTGGATTATGAAAGTCACTGCTTCCCTTGGCCTGACAAAAATGTCCTGATGTCATGGCATGCAACCTGGTGAGGGCATTAGAGCCTGCTTCCATAGATGTGTACCTGTCATACCAGACCTCCAGTCACTATTTCTACACTCCTGTTCTTCGCTGCTATCCCTACGAGCCTTTCGGAGAGAAGTTGGTGAGGACAAGATAAAAGCGTGCCCGTGAAGCCAGTGAGTAGCAGCGGGGCTCAGAAGCAGGTGCACTTCCTAAACCTACTTTTAGTTTTCATTCCCCTTTGGGACGTGAACTATTTTCCAACCACAATAATCGCTTTTAAAGGTGACAGACCAACTGTGGTCCTGCCGAAGGGCAGCTTCACGCAGTGAAATGCTCCTTAACCATCCTGAGTGGGGCAACAGAAAAGCAAGGTGGCGCCTTACAAAATGTTGTTACTGTGTCCTTAGTCCAGGGAAACTGCTGTAAAGTACCAAGCTCCAGTAAGTGTAACACGAAGCCCCAAAAATCACAGTTCCCTCTCAGTAAGCTGCAACAGAATTCGACGTCGCCCAATGAGGACTGGATCTTACTCTAGATGAAGCTACAAGAAGTTTTGTCCCTTCCAAGTACAGGGGTAGATGAGGGCCATAATCAGAGGGATTAATCAATCTTGGGTCAATCTTTGGCAGTATCTAAGTTTCTGCCAGGTTGTCAGGCAAAGCAGGTTAGATTCACTTTTCCAAAAATCATTTGCCAAAAAAAAAATCAAACCATCCTAAACAGAAAAACAAAAATCAAGTTATGCTAAGCTTTGTTTTTCTGCTAGCAAACATGTCACAAACAACTGAAAGGCAGTGATGCAAAATGGATTCTTGCCTAGATTTGTAAATTTTTCCAAGAGTTGTAATATCCTGCATTTGATGACATCATGAAACTAGTAAGTAAAAGTTGGTTTTCAATTTGTTCTACTTTTCCCTCATTAGTGTCTGTGTCAGAAACAGAATAAGAACCCTCATTAAGTCACATTAAATTCTTTAAACTCATTAAAGGCTCAGAGAAAGAACAATACAAACACTGGTGTTTTTGTAAAAAAATTATGCAACACAGATGGACTTCCATTTCCATGTATTTTTAGAATGGATGTATGTGCGTAGAGCAGCCGAAGAGAGCGATTTGCATGAGGGAGAAACGGACAGAGTAACAGAGGCAGAGCACACCTTACACATGACAGAATGACACCTAGATGGAAGTGAATTATGCATGATCCCTCCTGACCTGATATTGATGAGGCACTTAATGCTTTGTATCCTGAGTTCTAGCAGAGCTGGAGTCAGTGCCATACTCCACACTTCTTTTCAACTAATGATTCTTTGGGACTCTCTACGGGGAAAAGACAACCTTGAGGGCCACACAGCCAGCAGCAATCAAGTGGCAATCCAACTTTTTGTCCACGGACTACTTTGATTGCAGCTGCTGTAGCCTAACATACTATCTGATTGTAGTTGAAGACACATCTACTAGTCACGCAGATGGACTTATAAGTCAGATACAGGTGTGTGCAGAGTTTCAACAGTCTTGGAGAATATCTCTGGGTGTGCAAAGGGTGTGTATTTGTTAGAAGATTTATTGTAGCTGAATGAGTCAGATATATGCTGTTGATAACTTCTGATCTTACCCCCCCATAAGACTGGAAATATGAGCTCAATGCCACAAAATTATTTACATTCCTACAGTATGCTCAAACAACTATTACAGGATTAATTTAATCCATTACATTATTATTTTTTTCATGATAGACGTAACATGCAAATAGGAGTGTAGTTCTAAAGAAAACTCCAGATCTGAGGAACGTAAAAGGAGACTTAATTGGATGGCATAAATTTTAGATGTCTGTAGCAGGCCACAGAACGAAAACAGTGTATACAGCAGATGGGAGACACGAGTTACTGTTTCTTCCTTCCTACCGCTGTAACAGCTGAAATGAGGTGGGATTTTTAATGAGGGCCCCCAGATTTCAGCCTCCAGAACTGGGTGCCAGGGCAGCATGGGCAGACAGCCTCTGCTCAGCAGCTCTCCTCCTCCCATTGCTCTAGCAGAGGCAGATACTGTTTACCTGCAAGGCACATGGTAAGGCTAATCTATTTTCACAAGCTTTTCCCTCAGGTATTTGGGGCAAGGTTTAGTTTATTAATCGTGTGTGTGCATGAGTGTCCATATCTATTCGTGCAGGAGGAAAAGGCTCAGCAACGATCGACATGTACTGCATTTTTGGTTTGTACTCTGTAACTGCAGCTGGCCAACACCTGATGAGTGTATTTAATACACCTAACACTGAGAACTCTAAATAGAAAAGCAAACTACGTCCAGGTTAGGAAACTGGAGTTATCTTTCTTTCATTAACTGAGTTCATGAAGCAATGTTTCACCTGAATAGTAAGTTTTCGATTATGTTCCATGTATCTCGCAGCTTCTGCCTGAAGAGTGGTGTGGGAGAAAGTCAAGAAGACTCAAATCTTGGAAACGCTGAAACCCTTCTACGCCCAAAAGAAAATTGCTTTATCCTAACTCATTTAACTTCCATTAAACATTAAACTACGTCTGAATATAGGAATTTTAGGCGACACTTAACTTCAGTATCTACTTCAAACTTTTTTTAGATAAGTTGAGATTTTGTTTTTTAAACTAATCCCTGTAAAGTCACTGGGATATCCAAAAGCAGTCTGCAAGGTATTTGGCTAGGCAGACCATGGCTTTTTTTTCCTCTCTTTTTAATTAACTACTAGAAAAAAATCCCCTGTTTTTTTTTTACTTTTTGTGAACCACCAAGCTGTATGTTTAATTTTTTAAGTTTCAGTATGTACTTCAGACTTGCAGACTTTGCAAAGTAGGTCAGGAATACCCAAAGGATACACATTTGAAGGCTACAGATAGCAGAACACACCATTTACGGCTTTGTATATACACATACGTATACATTCTATATAATATAGGTAGATAGATTCAATGATTTAAACACACTACATCTATACTGTGTGTTTCAAGAACATCCAGATATTTACACTGTTAGATCACCACTCATTTTAGACCCACTCTAGTGCCAGCTGCCAAAAAAAGGTACACAAATCAAAATATGTTACCTTTGTTCAAACAATACTGCTGTTCATTATATAATAGAAACTGTCATGCTTAATCTTCCAGGAACCAAGAACTGGTACATTCTTGGATCAGAGGTGGCTTGAAATGGTTTGAGGCAAAACTGAAGCACACTGTTTAAGTAAATCTTGCTGAGAAACATAAGCGCATTGATGATTTTTAGCATCACCTTTTACAGACTTTTTTTCCCAGATATATTAGTAAACTGAAAATGCAGGAATATTTTCAACTTACAGAAAGATGAACACACCAACGATTTTTCTGTAACATTTTTACAATATCAAATTATGCTTTCCCTCTTGCATTGTCAGCCTTACTAAATGTAATGGGGGATCCGAAAAGGATGCTTGAGAACAGACACCGTGATCAAGTAAAATGTACCTATAAAAATTACACTTTGACTTCGAAAATACACCAAAACCACATTTTTCCTTGAGTGTCCTCAGTATTGTCCAAGTACCCCAATGCCTACTGTGGGCACTAAGCTACAGGCTGTGATTTTCATTTTCCATTGGAGATGAAAAAATTGCTAAAAGCAGCATTCAAAAATATGTCTACGGCATGATATAGAGAAATACAGAAAAAAATGGCAAAAATGTCTTAAATTCTTCAGAGTTGGACCCTTTTAAAATCATATTTTAACCTAGGAAAATGCTCAATTAAAAATAAGTACACTTCACTTATTGCGGAAAATCTGTTTTACAGCATTACGAATCCAGGACTTCTTCGGATCTTTAAGTATTTTACAATTTCATCTTAAACAACATGGATTATACAATATTCATCAGGCAGACACAATCTTACAGACAGACAGACACAGACACACACAACTCTGCACAGGCCAATCCTGCAGCTTTTACTGAATCCAAAAGTCCCCCTGACGACAGTGAGTATTTTTCAAGAATGAGAATTGCAGGATCAGGCCCCAAAAGTGCTTATGAAGATGAGATGTTACTTCAACAGATTTAATGTTAGATTAAATATAAAGATTGAGGCAAGACAAGTCTGGGGTTTAAACCCTAGGGAGGATTGACATTTAAAGTGTTGCCACTGAATTATAGCTCTCCACATTGGGTGGGGTAACCTCCTACTGGGTGGAGTGTCTCCCCTAAAGGAAGGGAAAACTGGCACAAGCCAACTCAGTCTTTGAACGATTTTCCTACTTGCCAACTTATGAAGTCGTCCTGACGTCAACTTCGTCAAGAAAGTCTATTGCCCAACTCTGTCTTTTACTGTAGAAAGTTTGCTTCTGCTCAGAACCCCAGAAGATGTAGAAAAAAAAAAATTAAGGAAAAGAGGCAGAAAACCCTGAACAAAAAAAAAGAAACTAGGAAAAAGTGCGTTGACTGGATTTTAAGGTTATTTTTAAAAATCCTTTTGTTGGGTTTTCTTGTTTCTAATATCTATTAATACAAATAGATACAGATCACTTGAAACTATTACTAAACATACTTTAAAACCTCGTTTAGCTCTAAGAATGGGGCGGAGAACACACAGAAAGTGGACACTCCGTAAGATAAGATCTCTTATGTGTTCTGCAAGGGCTAGTGAGTATCTTTCTAATCAGCGTCACTAACAGGTGTAAAACACACTCATACTAGGAAAATAATATTCATTGACCTGCCACCAAAGGTATGTTTAACATATTATTCCTCTCTGAATCAAAACAAATTATTTCTCCAAAAGACGGAGTCAGGTGCTGGACATAACAGAAGGAATGCTGGAAGGAATCAAAAACAAAACAAACAAAAAAAAAAGGATAAAGCATCTCAAAGTGCCCATGGGGAAAAAAAAATAAAAATCAGAAAACAGTTAAAGTTACCGTAACCTGAAATGCACCAGCCATCACAAAGAGCAATTGGAGAAATCCAGCAGAGCTCAGCAGGAAAGATTTTTAATAACAGATTGAAAAACAAGAATAAAAATAACTGCATCAACAGGGCCTTTCTTCCTCAGGCCACAAGCCCGTTTTTACTTGATATTTAAAAAAAATGCAGTTTGGCCACTAAAACCAACCCAGAACATTATTAAAAGTTAAAAGCTACCAATTACTTCTGTCTGTTCTTTTAAAGCAAAGTTTGGCATTACGTCAGTTGGTTTAAAGAAAACAAGAAAGAGGGAGAGAAAGAAGGAGAGAAAGTTTCCTGCTTGTATAAATTAAACCACCAGGGAAGGTGTCTAGCCACTTGTAAAGCATTTATTACAGGTTTTTAAAGGGCTAGTAACATTTTAAAAATTAAATATTTTAAAATAAATTTAAAGGAAAAGAGAAAAGCTGATCTGAGCCTGGAAAGAAAGCATACTTATGAGAAATTAGACATGCATCAACTGAAGCTAAGAAACTAAAAATTACTGTTAGGACTAAACTTTGCAATTCAAAATAACTCTATTTTCAAGTCAGAAAATCTTACTGTAGCTGCGGTACTCACAGACATCCCTTACGGAAGAGACGGAAAAGTTCCACCGAACTTTATGGGATGGAACCAACTGGGTTCCGCAGAAACGTCCTACGGAAGCGCCACTCGTGGCAGCTACGCCATTCGATGAAGCGTTTTCTCTCTATAGCTTTACTAAATCCAAATACAGAGGTCCACAGCAGGAATAAGATTCCTTAGTTAATGCAGCAGGACCACATTAAAAATCACTGATAGAAGGACTGGCAAGTTCTATTAAATTTTAGATGTATTTTTCACTGGTGGTGTTATTATAAAAGTTTAAAGAACCACTTTAAAGGTACTAGAAAATAAGAATCTGATAGCACAGAACATGAATAAAACAAAATGGCTATTAAACAGAGTTTCTTACACACAGCTGCGCCAGTTCACCTAAATCATAGTCTTCTAAACCCCGTGATGCCAAATCAGAGGCTCCTCTGACTCCGGACGACACATCAAGTGGAATGGTGTTCGGTTGTGCAACGCTTTTGGTGTGTGACAAAATGTCCACTGGGGATTTAAACCGAGACTAGGGGAGCTATCCTCCCATTGCTCCGTGTTTCATTTGAGCCTTGGTCTGCATGACAAGAAGTCAGAGTAATATGCCAGCACTTCCCTCCCCTCCCTGTGCTCCTCTGCCCCAGCAGCGTTTCTTTCGTTCTGGGCACATATACAACTGGCGAAGGAGCCGCGTTCTGGAAGGCCCTTTATTGATTAGGTGCAAAGTAACATCAAGGAGTGAATAATAAGCATGATCTGAAAAATGTAGTTGCATGTCTTGCCCTTGTAAACATTTACTATTTAATGGTGTAATTGTACTTTAATCCTTCACATCATCTGAGGTAACTCATTGTGCTTTTCTTTTAATTAGCAAACACACAATCCAAAAAAAGCAAAGCCCAGAGAGTTTGTACGTACCATAAAAACTGAAGCGCAAATAGTTTTAAAATAATCAAATATTCTCTCTTTAGATGCAAGCTTATCTTTTAAAGTCAAAAGAGAACTTCACTGGCACAGGGCAGGAAAAAGAACTCCATAATTCATGACAATACCAAGAAAAAAAGTTCTTCTCCAGGAGGACTGGAAAGGGCACCTTTATTTATCTTCTGGACAGACAAAAATAATAGAACCTAGACCAGATATGCTGTAATTAATGTATCCAAAGGTCAACAGGCAATGGTATTTATACAATAGATGGGTGCAGACTACGCTGGTTATAGTATTAATCACCAGTATTTGAAAATAGCATTGTTTTCTTACTAGGTAAGAACTTGAGAAAGTTTCAGAAACAAAAAAGAAACGTTTTTCTTTTTTTTTTTTCTCATACCTGCCTGCTATTCTTTTTAACCAATTGTTTTTTAACTCATGCGGTATAATATTTGGGACAAATATATCCCAGTTTACAGTCGCCCAGGACTGCCAAAAACAGACCCAGACTACCTCACTAGTTGTGTTGAAGAAACTAAATTAAGCAAGGGCAAACAGCAACTGGAAAGCTGTCAGTTTACTGAATGAATGGCTTCATTTTACATAACAGTTAGAATACCTTAATCAGAATATATTTCTGTTCAAGGCCAATACTTTTACGACCAGATGGCAGTTTGTTCTACCTGAAACTGTATTAAAAATGCAATTTATTTCCCCTCTACTTTCACTTAACAAAAAGGGTTGTCAGATTCCCAGCCTATCATGTTCAAAAATATTTAACCATAAGCTTTCTCACAATATTATATTTGGTGTTACACACAAACCTTTACGAAAGCGATACTGCCAGTGTGGCGTCAGTTAAGATCTGAGAATGTTTCTATTAAGATTATTACATTAAAATATTGTCAAGAGTTTGTAAGAAACATAAATATTCATACATATACAGCCCCCCCAGCCTTAGAAGGAAAGTTCCACATAAAAAGAAAAATTTAAATACGTACCAAAAGTTGCCTGGTTGTAATTACATTTTGGGTTTTTTCCTAAATGTCTCTGCTAATTTTTTAACTCTTTCACACTGTAATGTAAAATAGTTTTATTTCAAAGCAACTGCCTGATAAAATGCTAAAAGAGGTAATTCGCGTGAACAGAAAGTAATTAGTCATTGTTTGCACAGTGCTTTGAAAATATAAAACCCAATGTGTCAACTAGCATTAAAATATAATATGATTGGAATACACAGATTTGACAAGCAACAATTGCATGTTACAGACACTCGAGTCCACAGACAAGAATTAGTACTACGCTGCTATAAATGCACTATCACGATATGTGGATAATAAGATTCTTTATACTCAGCCAGAGCATGTATGATAATAGTGTGCACTGTGAAAGTTTACTACAAATGCTAGAGAAGACATTATAGAAAATAATCCTGCTAGGGATTCATCAAATGTTACTGAATTTACTCTCACTGATAAAAATGTAAGTCAGCCCATAAAGCTACCATATAAATTATACTAAAAATGCATTAAAAACATGAAAGGATAACCTGGCTGCATCGTGTTTGATGCCCAAAGAGGTCTCAGATCTGTGAAGTTGTCATTTACATTCTTTTCCTTTATTAACACTGCTATGAAATAAAAAAAGCCATACTCTCACAGGCAAAGACTGCTCAGTGTTATTTGGAGTCTGTTTTAGAGGATCACAGGCAAAATATGTAAACTTAAAAGCTGATGCAACTTTGCCCTTTACTTACTTTGTTGTGACTATGTATATGCAAAGTTTCAAACAGAGAAAGTTATTATATGCAACAACAAAAAAAAAAAGCGATAATCAGACAGAACAGGGTGGATTATGAACTCACTATTTTTCTCATGTCTAATCTCCCTTGATTTTAAAAAGGTGAAGCAGACTTCTGTTGTCACAGTCTGAGGATAAATTTTGTATACAGGCACTGATGCACTACTGAACTTCAGAATTACTGATTCTTTGTGGCAAACCTCAGGCAGGTATACATTATTCAAGAGGAAAAAAGAAAAATACTTTTTTTTCCCCTTTACAGAGAAAGGTTTCACTTATTTGGTTTGACCATGTTATTAACAGACTTTCATTCAGTGGTTAAAATAGAAAAAAAAAATCTTTCAAAGTGTTGATATCATTTCCAGACAGTCTTGTCAGCATCACAATTTACAGGAAATAGTTGATGTTCTCAAACAAACCCTGTATTTACTCATAGACCCAGAGTGCTTAAAAAAAAAAAAAAAAAAACCAACCTTCACTCCTTTGAAGGTTTTTTTTTTAAATGTCACTCTGGTGGAATATCTGAGAGAGCTGTCTAACCTAACACACAGATTGTGAACATGAGGCAAACACGGACTGCAGTTCAGAAGACTACTGTAACTTTTATTCTCATTTTGTCCACGTCAGGAACTGGCTCTTACCACTACTTTCCTTTGCTGCCCCTTGCATTTTTAACTCTGGCAGTCTTCTCTAAATGTTCAACTTTTACTAAAACCAACAGGAAAGTAACATGATGCCACCAACATCCATAGGATTCAGTCGCGTAGTTGAAGACCAAATGACAAAAAAGTTTGATGGTTCCTTTAGAGACTTTACTGAACTCGATTAAATATAACCTGAGACGTACTAAATTATTGTCTCTTTCCATCAATATTCGAAATGTGCTGCATACTGTAAAAGCAGTGAAGACAGCATAGTCTGCAGAACAGCTCACATTTTCTTTACTAGAGAATCTTTTCCCCTCGGAAGAGACTTATCGCCTCGGTTCCCAAAGGGTGCTGGGGTGACCCGGCTCCTGCTCTGCCAGGCAAGGTGCTTGCACTGGCACAGAAGTAGTGATGGAGGGGAGACGTCTCTCCAGCTTATCACTTAGTTAGCTTAGCTCAGTCAGTGCACTGGAGAAGTTTGCCATTTGCAGATAGAAAACACAACCGGTCGTGGAAAAGAAAAGATAAAGGAGACTAGCGGGCCCCACTAGAACCCGCGTAGGAGTGCCGGGGTGTTTGAGCGCCGTGATTTGCAGCAAGGAGGCAGATAAACAAAGCCCCCGAAATGTCAAGCCCCCTCGGGGAGCCGCTCGCCTCCCAGGGCAGCGCAGCGGCCGCAGCCCCCGAGCCAGACCCTGCACGGCCC
>VZTA01024808.1:0-49362 GCA_013398855.1 Mohoua ochrocephala | reverse complement strand
CAAACTTTCTTAGTATTCCTTTGCATCCAAGTCATANTAAATGAAGATGTTGAAGAGCACAGGGCTGAGGATGGAGCCCTGTGGAACCCCGTTAGTGACAGGACACCAGTCTGATGTCACCCCATTCAGTACAACCCTTTGTGCCCAACCCATTAAGGAGTTGCTCACCCATCGCATAACACGGTTATCCAGCTGTGAGCTGGACATTTTGTCCAGATGGGTACTGTGGGAGACAGTATCAAAAGCTTTGCTGAAGTCCAAAA
This sequence comes from Mohoua ochrocephala, assembly GCA_013398855.1. Lineage (NCBI taxonomy): Eukaryota > Metazoa > Chordata > Aves > Passeriformes > Acanthizidae > Mohoua > Mohoua ochrocephala. The sequence goes on along the minus strand of VZTA01024808.1, from coordinate 49,099 downwards.
AGATTACATTTCCTTGCTTTTCTACATAAACTGGGTGGGTGACCCTGTTGTAGAAGGAAATCAGGTTCAACAAGCAGGATTTTCCCCTCATGAAGCCGTGCTGGCTGTGACTGATGACTGTGTTGTCCTCCAGGCTTTTTTCAATATCTCTCAGAATAACATTTTCCATGATTTTACCAGACACTGAAGTGAGACTGACAGACCTGTAGTTTCCAGGGTCCTCCTTCTTGCCCTTTTGAAAATTGGGACAAATTAGCCAGCTTCCAGTCAACTGGAAGTCAACCTCTCCAGATTCCCAAGATCACTCAAAAATGATCCAGAGACTTTGCAGAGTCATCAGCTAGCTCTTTGAGGATTCTGGATGAATCCTATCAGGCCTCAGATTTGTAGGGATCCAGCTGGAGCAGCAGATCCCATGCAAGTTCAGGATCCACCGGGAGCTGATCGTTCTCACAGTCGTGATCCTCCAGATCCGTGCACTGAGACCCTCTTGGTCCATGCTTCGTGTTGAAGACAGAGGCAATGAATGCATTTAACAGTCCTGCCTTGTCTCTGTCCCTTGTTTATGGGTTCATATAATTTCTGTATTTCAATGTATTTAGCTAATGAATGGATTATTTCTGATACTTGCATAGATTTCTGGTATTTTTCTCTGTAATTTGAGCAAGAAAACAATTAGCTTTATAAAAATATGGCTATTATATCTACTATCTTTCAGAGAAAACCAGCCCCTTAGACTTATATTTCTGGCACAAATGGGCTTGAAAAAAACCAGTATTTACTTTCTGCAAATATCACTAAAACCAGCAACAGAATGATTAAGTTTTAGGATATTCTGTCACTCTGTTTACTAAAGTCTTTGCTGAATATGAGCTAGAAAGCAAGCTGAACAAGACTGAAGTAAATCCACTTAAAACTGGAAATGGTACTTGTATAAAATATTTTTCATTATCCATGCTGTTCTCAGTGTAAAAATTTCCAGGATTTATTTGTTTCACTCGGGTTGAAAATATTATGTGATTTATATTTTAGTACTTACAAGCTAGATCAACCAGGGAGTTTGTGACCGCAGTTATATTTCCGTGTTAGTAGGAAAATCTGTGTCAGTGAAAACTTAAGTAACTACTAAAATGTCAGAAGTAATCCAAATATGCACTTACCCACTGGAAAAGTTAAAACAAAACAGGAGAGGTATCTCGATGACCAGCAATGAAAGATAATGTTGGCAGAATAGTAATTTTCTCAGATTTAGTGGAATTCCAGGAATTAAACTCCATGTTGTGCCTTAAACAGGGAGGACAGAACAGCTATTTTATTTGAGAATTGCATGTGTATTAAGATGATCTTACACTTGGGAAGGAAAAGTGGAGGTCATCATCCACTAGCTGCTGTATCATAAGCACACTACCATTACCTTTTCAATCAGAAAAATCAAAAACATTCAGAAAATACAAACAATACAAGATCAAGGAGGTGATAGGAACCCCCAAAGTGGCCATTATAAAAAACTCTGCCTATATCTAAAAAGAACAAATGCTCAGGTGAAACTTTAACAGAATAGTTCCTAGTGCTTACTCATTTTACTCTTGAGGCTGTGGATTAAAAATTAGTCATGTAGAAAGTTTGCCTTCAGCTGAAAGAAAATCAGATTGTTTTTTTCAAACAGAATTATATCTAGTCATCAACTAACAGTGACAACAATATTAGTTGTCACTGTGTTTTAGGAAATATCAAGAAACAAACATCTTTTGTTAATCTTCATCTTGATGAAAAACCATAGAGTGATAGAATCTTTAAGATTGGAAAAGACCTCTATTATCTTTGAGTACAACCATTAGTCTAACGCAGCCAGACCCACCACTGAACCATCTCTCTAAGCACCATATTTACACGTTTTCTTTGAACACTTTAATGGATGAGGGAATAGAATGTTGCTCATGCTTTAGGATCCCTATAATCTCCCAAATTAAAAAGGAGACAAAGCAAGGGAGAAGCGGCACACTCACATAGCTAGTTATTAGAGATAGTTAACTATAGTATAGTTAACTATACTATAGTATCTCTAATACTATAGTAACTAGTATTAGAGATGTTAACTATAGAGTTAACATCTCTCTGACAGGTTGTGTCTGATGAAGTAAACCAAGAAATAAAATTGGTGAAACTATTATGCAGCATAGGATTGTATAGAAGTAAGAAAAAGATTTGAAGCGCAAAATGTGTGACCAAGAGGATGAGGACAAATGAAAAATACAGACTAAAAATAGAAAACTCAAAAGAGCACTTGTAAACCTTGCAGAAACATGTTTGGGACACTGATAAAACTCCATAACATGAATTAAGACTCTTACAGTGCTGGAGAATCCACCTCAGCACTGAATTAACTTCAAGTTTCATTCATGGTTTAATTTTTGTCGTGCCAGATAAACTGATGCTAATGAAGCACTGGTATTTTATGGTGTACAAGTTACTGCATAGGGGCATTTTCTTGAAATGCTTTCCATGCCATGAATAGCAACATGAGTTCGCCTTAGCATTTTCCATGACAAGTATCCAATATTGTTAACATTCTTTTCATTACAGAATTTATACTTAATATTTTGCTTGAGGAATGCTTGCTGTTTTTCAAAGCTCATCTTTGTAAAAAATATTCTTTATTCTGGTCATCTTTTCAGCTGTCCTTTTTCAGATCTTGTCAGCGTTTTCTGAAACATTTCCCTCTTCAGAAATACCTAGAACAAGCGCATATTATTGCAACTTTTTCTCTTAAAAATTCTCATAAAAGATTACTGACACAATTTGGATGCCAAGAGTAGAGTTTGGGATTCTTTTTATAGTCTGTCCTTTTGCTACTGATGCTACTTCCATACGAACGACCTTTGTAAACTTGCCTAACTGCTATTTTATTGGAGTATTTTGCTCACTTCTGAGAGATGCTGTGAAAAATCAGTAGGGATGTAAGTAGAAGACTGCCCTTTGGACTTTGAACAACATATGCTGAAAGGGATTTTGGTTCACAGGGAAGTGTGCTGCTTAATAGAGTGCTTTTGCTGCTGTTGTGTTAAAAGATTAGATTTTAGTATGTTGTGGATTCAAATGTACTTTATGTTTAAAAGGACAGGCTCAACAGTTTACTTTTGTAAGTGAATCTAGCCTGCTTTAGGGTAGGGATGGGAAAGTTTGTGAATAGCTGGTTGGTCAGTGTCATAGCACTAATCCAGATTTTGAGTCTGATGCCTAACACATGTACAGAACTTGATCAAACAAAAGCTTAAGTATTCCAGTGTTCAAAAAGTAATTCTTTCTTTATGCTTATCAGTTAGTTTATTGGTGGAGTATTAAATACAACATTAAAACAAATGGTCATGTTTTTTACCTGATAATCAATCCAGAAAGTTAGTCAAGGATTTGATGACCCTGGGCTTTTGACCTCTCCTTTTAGATATATTTTGATAACTTGCAGGAGATCTCAATGGATTTCAAATTCTTAAGCCCTGGATATTCAGCTAAGCCTTGGGTAAATATGTTCAAGAATCACTTCCAATATAATATTATACAGAGTGCATCTGTCTTGACTGTATCGAAGTAGATGAAAGAAGATAGTCTGCAGTAAATTTCTCTGCATTTTCTGCCCCTTTTTGACTCTTGATTTTAAACTTTTCATGCTACTTAGGATAGAGTATTTTTTTTTTCTATAAATTTTCTGATTGCAGTTTGACTACTTTCGTCTGCTCTCTTCACTGGGACTTATTTAGGTGTGAAGCATTGAGGTACAAATAATTAATCTAAAGGAAATTATGAAAAGGATGGTTCTTTTAAAAGTGTAAAATATTCTTTCAAGATTAAAAAGTACCCAGACAGTTAATCTGCCAGCCCTAGGAATGAACAATGGAAAAAAACCCACAAAACCCCTGCTGATCAGAGAACTAGTCGAGACATGAAAAGGAAGTGATCCCATAGAAGACATCCTTAGTCTCTGATTCCTCTAAGTTTTGTGCAGGACATTACTTTCTCAGAAGTTCCCTGCTGTCATTTCTAAAGAGCAAAAGAGAAACTGCCAGACTCCAAGAGGCTTTTTAAAAAGCAAGCATTTTAAAAACACAATAGACTCTTCTCACTTATTTGAGCATTGAATCTATTAGGTTCTTAGAGCCACTGATTTCTGAAAATTAATTTCATATGTTTTCAGAAAATATGGTGAAAAATGCTCTGGACAAGACTGCAGGACAGAATTTACTTCAACAGTTCTGCCTGGAGTTTTGTTTTCTTTCAGACTGAGATGGATTTTCATTGATTTTCAGAGTGTTTTTTAAGTTTTCCATTATAAAAAAAAAATATCCTTTTAAAGATGCTTAGCTAATACTGTTTTTTAAAGTGATTAAAATGTTGATTATTAGAAGATGAAAGATTATAATTTGCATCATATAATTAAGTGCAGCTTCAGTTCCCAGGAAATTTTATGCAGAACCTGTTCAGTGCAGGATAATGACTGATACTTTTAATTTAAATCCACACTTCTTAGTCTCATGACAGGTTTGACTGGTGTAGAATTCAGCTACATTCATCCTTTCCTGGTGCTTTTATCCCCTTTCAATGAATTGTATTCACATTTAAAAGGTAGCCATTCAAAATGGCTCTCCCTCTCCCATTCCACAGAAAAGGAAAAAGGATTTTTCAGGGAGTCACCACTGAGGATTGCAGTTCCATGTAGAACTGAAAATAATGTATAACGAATATTGTATTTGATTTGCATTTAAACTAGAGAGTTCACCCTGGAAAGTTGAAAGCATGAAGTTCCTCTACATTTCATTTGTTTATTTAGAATAAATCCTCTGTTTTGTCACCATAATAATGAGTGGGTTTTATTCTACAGTGGGGTTTGTGCTTTGGTGTTTCATTTGTTTTTCTCCTTATAAGATCTAGCAACCCTTTCTGTTAAAATAATGTCTAATTGGTACTTTGTAGTTGAAATACTATAAAGAGCATGGAGAATGAATGATTTAGCTGATGAAGTCTTTGAACAGATACGTAGAGGAAGAGATTAGAGATCAAATCCGTGGAGTTTGCTACCACTACCTAAACTGCAGTGGGAAGCATTAAAATTCTCTTAAGCACCCAATAGCCCTGGCCAGCTAGAGATAATTAGCAATCAAGAAAGGATAAGGTAATGTTTCCACTGCTCTGGGATGACCTCGGTAGTTCAGTGCTAAATATTTCTCTTTATCAGGTTGCCTTGTATTTCCCAGAATTACTCCTATACTTGTTACTGTGGATTTTCACATTGTTTATTTAGTGGTTTTGTTTTTTTTTTCCTGGCTGGTGTGTATCAATTATGCTGACATTTGCTTGTCTAAGAAGTTATAGCTCTATCTTTTTATCTTGTATGTGTTTATAGCATACATTCATGGAGTTCTCTGTCCACCTCGGAGCTTTTAATGTCTCTGTCCTTGTGTCACGCTACTGGAGTAGGGAAGTATTTCCCCATGCTGCTTTGAAATGTGGGAACTGAAACACTGAAAGTCTGAGGCATTTCTCATTATCAGAGGAAAAGCTGTGAGAGATCATCATGTGAATCCATTTTTCTCAAGTTACAAGGCATTATTTTATCCAATGCATCCAGCAAACATAGGGATGCCACAAACTGTCTATAAAGCCTAGGTGTAAAGACTGGAATCACAGCTACCTAACAGTGTGGAATACATCTGTAAGAAAAAAAAATAATAAAACAGTCTTTGGACAGTATCTCTCTGTCTCAGCTGTCAGCTATGCCCCATAGAGCCACTCCCTCACTCCCCTCTGCTGGGATGGGGGAGAGAATTGAAGGGGTAAAAGTGAGAAAACTCACAGGTTGCGATAAAGACAGTTTAATAGATAAAACAAAATCTGCACCTGCAAGCAAAGCAAAGCAATGAATTCATTTGCTGCTTCCCATGGACAGGCAGGAGCTCAGCCATTCCCAGGAAAGCAAGGCTCCACCATGCCTAACAATTATTTGAGAAGACAAATGCCATCATTCCAAACATCCCCCTCCTCCTCTCTCTTCCCCCCACTTTATATACTGAGCATGATGTCAGATGGTATGGAATATTCCCGGGGTCAGTTGGGGTCGACTGTCCTGGCTGTGTCCCCTCCCAGGTTCTTCCCCTCCCTTCCTGCTGGTGCGATGGGGTCAGAGGCAGAAAAGGCCTTGACGGGGCTGCAAGCACTGCTCAGCAACAACAAAAACATCTTTATATTATGAACACTGTTTTCAGCACCAACCCAAAACATAGCTCCATACCAGCTGCTCTGAAGAAAATTCTATCCCAGACAAAGCTGGTACATTCTTTCAGCGAGGGAAAAATTTGCTGATGCCTGAACGTGGCTTTGTGATAACTCTTTTGTCAGTCGGTGGCCGTTGCAATGGCTACTGGCATCCATTGTTGCGCTCTTTCCAAGAAGAGATTAATGTATTTTAATTAACAGCTTGTAGCACAATGAAATCTACATTAGAAAAGAAGGGGAAACATTGACTTTAGTCCAAATTACCTGTTCAAATCTCTCACTCCTCTGTTGTGCTGCCTCTCCTTTGCAACTGTCTACTGGCTCAGGGCTCGCTGTGGAGTACCATCACAGAACAACAGCTCTGCTGCTGCTCCTCTTTCTATTCCAGTTCCTTCTGTACTTCTGTCTATGTCTCCCTCGGTTCTCTTCACCTTGATTCAGTTGCTAATCTTTGCATGTGTATTTGAAATGACATTGTACTGCATGTAACTAAAATGAAGTTTTAGCTTTAAATTAAATGAAGTCTGAGCAGCACTACTTACCAGGACTGTACTGAAACCAAGTTCTTCTTCTGGCCAACTGATTAAGATTTATGCAATCTTAGTAACTTGAGCGAAGCTGACTTTAGTCATAGTTGTCTTATATCTCTGCACAGGATGACCTGACATTACTTCCAGTCCACCCTCATATTTTTTTCAAGAGGTTTTTTTCTAGGAAATGTGGCTGATTCTTTTTTGTGAGCTTCACTGTCACCCTGAGGTTACGCGACAAGGAAGGTGCATTGAGAATCACACAACGCTATACTACCCTATTCATTTACAAATCCCCGTTTCCAATTCTGAGAGAAGATGGAGATGCTTTTCTTCAGTTGTATTCCAAATGTGGCCTTCTTTTTTTTTCCAATCTGAGCAAGAACATACATAAAAATCATTTGTAAATCTTGTCACAAATCTCCATTTCAGAACTTCAGAGATGTTTTTCTCTTCCCACCTGTACTTACCTTTTAAAATTTTTAATGTTTTATTACGGTTTTCAACTCCCGAAGCTCCACAAGAAACAGGGCACGGCACTTCTTTCAAGCTTTTTTCTTTCTGTTGCTGTGAGAACATTACCAATAGAGATACATTTTCTGAATGACACAGGAAGGCAAGATAAACAATGAGTAGAGTTGTAAATTGCACTATTAAACATGTTCCAAAATTTCCAATACTCCCTACTTCTATAATTTAGCTGTCAAGGGCACTATTTATTTGCAGTTTGTTTTATGGGTTATTATGTATATTAGGCATAGATGTTAATGCTACATACGTTCATGTTGGTTAGATCATAGTGAAGCAGCATTTTACGTGCTATGAACTCAGCAGGTAAGATTTGAATTATAAGTGCCTCTAAGAACAGAATTTTGCATATCAATATAAATTTTACTTCTAAACAAGTCTAGTAAAGTAACATTTTAGCTCTACAATTAAATTGTATGATTCCCCCTATACCAGTCTGAGCCACTAACAGTGATGCTGCTCAATTTTAACTGTAATTTCTTAACTATTTCAAATCATCCTGTTTGTTAGATTTCTATTTATTTATTTATTATATTAAGCGCTGCAGCTGTTTTCATTGATTTTAGTATCAATTTTGGGTGAATGAGACATAAATAATTTTGGGTTTCATGCTGTTTTTATCAGCTAGTAGGCCACTTAAAGATTCTGTGCTGACTGTGCTCTGAAACCAGTGAGTGGTTTTGCTTTCATTTATGGCTCACAAGAAAACTTAACATTTAGCTGGTGGGTTTACTATCCAACTGGAAAAATGCAGAACTCATGAGAAATATCTACAGAAGTTTTCAAGTTTATTAAATCACCGTCTTCTGGAAGAGTATATATGTTGTTTCCTGGACAAAAATTTTGTTAGAGGATAGCATTATGTAAGTAATGCATAAACAAACAAAATCATTGCAGCCATGTGTCCTTTGTTAAATAGTTTGAATAGGTGATAAATTTGAAAATAAAATAGTGAATTTTAAATTGAAATCATTTATTTTATCAGCTCACTGTTAATCAGTTTGGCTTTTCTTCTCTAGATCTAAAGTAATCTTCAAAACGTTTCTGTTGTGAGTAAAAACCAAAAGGTTATTCATAGCCTATGGCACTGAGCACTCTACATATTTAAGTTTGCATCTGCCTGAAAAGCAAATTCCTGTTTGAAATTCAATGTTGAAACAAGTCCGTCACTGATTTTATTTATGAGTTTTGTTTTACCTACTTGCTACTACTACTTTCTGTGAAGCAAGAAGCACTCCCCTGTCTTTAGTCTTGTTGAAATACCTATTCATAGATTTGAAATGTTTTTAGTGACATAAATGGTACAAAGGTTTTGGGTCCTACACCTCTTAGTTGCCTAGTTAAGCAAATTTTTTATTTCCTATTGATGCTCTGAATTTTGTAACAAAATTAGATCCTATTTCTGTCTTGAGAGACTTACCCTTGTAATAAATTTAATTGGTACCAATATTAATGGATTTGTCTGCATGTCTTAGGGTGATTGACAGTGCTTTTCCCTCATAAAGATGTCATTGATAAATTCACATAGGTATAGACATGGCGTGAACAAGCAGCCTTTTGTGATATGTGTCTGTTTCTAAAATACGTTGCTGTTTCTGTGTGAGAAGTCTGACTACTTTATTGACACTGACTTTTTACCATTTGATATTTGAATTCAAGGATAACAGATTCTAAAAAATGGCCAGTTTTATTTATGGTCACAAAAGGTCTGAAAACGGGCACTGACCATGAAATGAGGTAAAAAAAGTCTTGATCCTTATGTGCTTTGATTTGCACTCAATTGCACTTTAAAAGATGTGCATGGTAGGACGACTCCTGCACAAACCAAGAGTCTGTAGAAACTGTAAAAAAAGGTCTGGTTAAGTCAGGGAAGTGTTGTGTCTGTTCATGCATGACAATGACTGGAAATTTTAAATGCAGTGTTGCCTTTCCCATAAGACTAATCTTCATTCCACTGGTAGGAGAGATGATGGGACTCTCAGATTTATCCCTTTCTGTCATCTGGGAAACAGAACTTCCAAGTAAGTGCCGGCATTGAAAATCATGAGGACTGAAACACGTTGAAATACGTGAGGATTTTTTTTATTTTTTATTGCCTTAAAGGAGCGTGTATCACCAGAGTGATCCTGAGAGTAAAATTTTCTTGTCTTGAAATCAAACAAATAGAATATGGACTTAATTACACTGTATTGCTCTTGGCCTTGTGTCTCTATAGAAAACCTTCATTTAGTAGTTACAAAACTTAATGAATGTTCTCTCCTCACCTTTCAATAACTTAGGTCCCCGTGTTTGATCTTGTGCTCCTTAATGTAGGCAATAATGAGATACTCTGCCATCTCTGGTCTCCTGGATTTTGCTGTGGTGCAAGCTCTCCGCTCAGTTCCCATTTTCAAAACGGAGTCTACACGGTTCTGCTACCTATGGACCCATGCTGTAGTTAACCTATCCATAAAAATTATTCCTTCGAGGTTCAGTTCTGTGAACTATTTGTGTCTTCAGTTTTTCCATTTCTTTTAATCTTCTTATCAGTCTTTATGTCTCTGTTGGACTTTCTTACTGGATATACGAAGCAAAACAAGTTCCTGTGATAAAGCACAGCAGTTTTTCATCATCTTTCAGCATCTGTTGTATTTTGGAAATTGAAGTTTTTTGTTCCTATCTCTACAAACAAAATGGGATAGCGAATTTGTTAGTTTGTTTGTTTGACTGCCTCCTTGGCATAATTACTACTTCCTAAGGCTGGGTTATTCCCTGCTGATTTCCTCCGAGTCCTGTTAAAATAGGGTGGTGTACATGTTGAACTTAACTGACTTCAGTTCCACATCTGAATTTTGACTTATACATATATATTCCAGACAAACTGTTAGACTCCTTAAGTTTCACATTTCTTTATTCCTCAGGTCATTAAAACTGTGCTGATGAGATGAGCTGCAAAATACTGTGTTATGATCAGAAATCTGGAGTGCTCCAGTCACATACTCCCAGGGAGTTTGGGGTACATTAGAGAACAGTATGTTGGACAGACAGTATTTATTAATTAATTGCCTAATAGTACATAAGTATTTTGCCATTATTTGAATGGCAAAATATTTCAGTATGTTTCTGTGCTTTCAAAACACTAACTCAGATGTCCTATATCAGCTTTGACATCTAGAAACTCTACAGGTTTAGCCTGACAAATTTTGCAATTTGCTTTTACTACCGGTAGTGTGCATTTTCACAGAAACAGGCATTTATTGATGTTAATGATTACGATTTGCTTTCATCAGTCTCTCTATGAAATCCGAGTGGAGATAGGAATGCTTCAAGCTGCATTTGTTTGCTAATTGAACCATGAGTTTACCTCATGACAGAAGCAAAGTAACTCACATTCCCTAGCATTTTTCATTTGGTTTTGTTATTGCTAGAAGCCTAATTTTATTACAATTTAAATTTGACATGGTAACATGTTTGTTTTGACAATGAATTACTTTCTACCAAGATAATTCAAATCTAGCTATGTGGGGAGGTTAGTAGGTGAAAGTAGAATCACTCAATACAATAATGACTCTTCAGCTGAGATATGAGCGAAAAAGATCGAAGGCTCTATAGGCTCTGAATTGTTCCTGCACGTCCTGGGCTGGTGCTGTATTATAAGGCCAGTTTCTTGATGACTTCTGTTTAGTTATCTTTTCACATGTGTTGGGTTTAGTTTGTTGGGTTGATTTTTTTCTTCAATACACCTTGAAAACAAACCTCAAATGTGAAATCTCATTTTGCCTAGTAGAAAAGGGATTTTTCGGGGGGCAGTTTTGGTGTTAAGTATCCTGTGGGAGATTGTTTGCCAGTTTGAGTTTGGATTTTTGAGTGAGGTTTTAGACTAGGTAACTGTAACATTTGTTGCTTCCTATTTCATTTAAATCTATCAAAGTGGTCACAGTCAGATTCTGCCATTAGTTGCATGGGAAGACAGTTTCCATTTCTTTACAGTGTAACCTTTATCCTGAGGGAATACAAAAATCAGAGAAATGTTAGCCCTCTCCCTGTAGGGCTTGACTCTCAATGAATAATCTATCATCTGTCTCTCCATCGTTTTTATGTAATCTATTTGAAGCTCCATGGTGAGCGCTGAGTGCTGAATGTCAATGACAACTGTGTTAAGACAGCCAGGAATACTCATTAATATGCTTGTGCATAGTTTGCTATTTCATTTCACTGATACTTGGAACTATTTCTACTTACTTATTAGGAAACATTTACACTTACCAATGTTTTTTTGAAAACTTATATATGGAAATTAGCCACTTAGTAGAATATATTTATTTATATTCTTCAAAGATCTGCTGCCCATTAGGACTAGTTAGCTGATCAGTGTAGCATAGACAGGGAATCATATTACTTGTTTTTGGTCTTTTATACCAAAAGTAAAAACACTTTTCAAATTATTCAAAGTAGTTGAGGTTTGTACCAACTCTTGTGAAAAGAAGGTTACTCCCATAGCTTTAAGGACAGGATTATGGCAGGATGGGTAAAGATCTTGATAAGACCTGGATAAGAGATTTGCCAAGAAGGCCAATGACATCCTGCCATGTATCAAGAACAGTGTGGCCAGCAGGACCAGGGAAGTGATTGATTCTCTGTACTCAGTACTGGTGAGACCACACCTCAAGTTCTGTGTCCAGTTCTGGGCCCCTCACTTCAAGAAGGACATTGAGGTGCTGAAGTGTGTCCAGAGAAGGGCAACAAAGCTGGTGAAGGGTCTGGAGCACAAGTCCTGTGAGGAGTAGCTGGGGGAGCTGGGGTTGTTCAGCCTGGAGAAAAGGGAGCTCGAAGGTGACCTTATTGCTCTCTAAAACTCGTTGAAAGGAGGTTGTAGCAAAGTGTGGGTCAATCTTTTCTTCCAGGCAATTAGTGACATGACAAGAGGGCATGGCCTCAAGCTGCACCAGGGGAGGTTCAGGTTGGATGTCAGGAGGAATTTCTTCACTGAAAGGGTGGTTAAACATTGGAATAGACTGGCCAGGGAGGTCGTGGAGTCACTGTCCCTGGAGGCATTCAAGAAACAACTGGAAATGGTACTTAGTACCATGGTCTAGTTGACAAGATGGTGACTAGTCAAAGGTTGTACTCAGTGATCTTGGAGGCTTTTCCAACCTAAATGATTTTGTGCGTGTGTGATGAGAGCCACGCTGACTTCTGTCTCAAGATGCCTCCCTTTGAAGCTAGACTGCACTGCTTTCAGTTATACTTCTAATTACCAAAACCAAGAAAACCACATGACGAGGGGACATTTATAAACCAAGGCATATAATGAGCATGCTCTGATGCAGTGAAAACTGATTCTCACCTGTCCAAGGCTTCCCTGCTGTAAAGCTTCTGTGAGAAGTAGCATGGTAAGAGAATGGAGAATGACATCATTACAGTTTTAACTCTTTGAAGTCTTCCTGAGCTATAGATGAAATATTTATATCCACCAGAAGGAGAAATGCTATTAATCCATTCCTCATGAAAGGCTTTTAGTCAATAGTTTTGTGTATGCTGTGGTTGTCACCGGTGAAAATGGAAAGCTTTTAATATACATAACAGATAACAGTTGTAATTGAAATTCTATTTCTTTCCTTTCACTAATCCAGGGAATAAAGAGCATCTTAAACAATAAATAGCTGTAGTTTGGCTAGCTACTTATTTTAAAATGCTTCTCCAATTGTAAGTTTTCTCTCTATTTATGTAATTCTCTGTGTCCCTCCAGAATAAACACTTACCCAAAAATTTGCCTCTGCTTTTACCAAATGAGAAGAATTTTGCTGTAACTAAATAATATGTGACTTCAATTTGATTCTAGTAAACATTGCAGCCCACAAAATGCCAGGCATAACTTTAATGATTTCTACCTTTTTCTTTAAAAGTTTAAGGGCCCTTTTGGAAGAATAAAATGGGTACAGAATATCACAATTTTACTAGTTTCCACAGTCTTTAGCAACAAGCTATTAAGAATGTTAAAGGTAAAAAAAGATTAATGTTGATGCTAACACAAGATCTAATTAGAAGTTTTTCATTTCACTTATTTATTAATGCAGTTGAGCTCCCTGTTCTTTGATTTTCTATGAATAGACAGCTCTGTGGAGTCATGAGATGCTTGCTGAAGTGAACAAAGATATCCAGACAACTAAGTAATCAATCCTACAGACACACTTACGTGCACATTTTAACTTTTTATTTATCAGCAAAACACTGAACTTAGCAGGACTACTTAGGTATAAAGATAAGCATGACCACGTTTGGGGAATTGTGGTTATAAATTCTGATTCACAATATGATTGACTGAAAAGAGAATTTCTGCTGGAATTTAATATAGGACTAACACAGAACAGAAAAAACAACTTCTCTTTTAAAATTAAATCAAATTTAAATGCAAATCTACAGTGTGAAAGGATTGTTTGCCTTCTGAGCTTCCTAACCCTCATAAACAGAATGATCTATGGAGGATGTGCACTTGGAGAAGGAATTTTGCAGATATCTTACCAAACCAATATATTTGGTCAACCTTGCAAAAACACTTTTGATAATATTTATGCAACATGTCAAAGAATTTGCATTGTTCTCTATGTCTTCCCTTCCTGGGAGTATTCTCATAAATGACCTTAAGAAGCATGAAACTTCAAGGCTGAGAGACAAAACAATCCCTTGATTGTAATCCTGCACATTTGAATATTATTTGAAGTTGAAAGCAAATCCTATATTCATGTGGAATATTCTTGCTTCGCTGTATTGATTGTTCACATAACTAAAGCAGCTGTGCTTTCATGTGAGTTCTAAAACAGCCTGAACAACAGAAAAAGGTGCTCTCCTCACCAAAACTAAACAGGATCAAAGTATTACTGTTAAGTTTGGTCTCTAGTAGCCAACGCATCAAGAAATTGTCTTGTATGATGCTGGAGTCAAACTTTGAGTATGTACGATGTATTTACAAAAATACTCTTTGATTAATTGTGGAGTCAAAAGGTCCAGTTTACAAAATTTTGCTTCTATGCATTTGCAATTTTGAAAAGGCATTTCTGAGTATTATCACCTACTAATGCAAGTAATAAATTATACATTTTATGGAAAATTGCAGACTAATTTCACACCTTTTAGTTTAACTAAGCTTTCTTGTCAGAATGCTGGGATTTGAATTATCACACAGTAAAATGCATGGTCTGTAAAGTTGCTCCTGCTCAATATCATTATTAATCACTTTTGTTGCAGTAAATTCTAAGAGCGAACCAAGGTGCTCTGTTGTGCTAAACAGGGTACAAATACAGCAGTGGCGGGATAAGATAGTAACTTGGAGACAGAAGTTAAAAGTGAGAAAAAGTAGCAATCACAGAGACAAAGGCAAGAGCAAACCTGAATGACAACACACTTGTGTTTTGTGGCAGGCATATCCCAGGCTGCCGTTTTTCAAGGGATCCCCCATTTAGATCCTGACACCTAATGACCATGCACTAGGTGAGACTGGACTTTTGTTATGGCTTCCTGTGACTGTCAAACTCCCTGAAGACTCTGGAAGTGGGAGCACCACCCCATGCACACTCTCAGCATGCTGACAGACACTGCCAGAACAGAAAAGCACTGACATGCAGAGGCTCAGCACAGGGGATTCTAGTCATAACTGCAGAAAGGTCTCAGAGTCTGATGTTCCCTGTCTGGCTTCTTTCTGTGATTGTAAAGGCAGGAGAGTCCCTCTGAAGTTTTACCTCATTTGCCTGGGGAACAGAGAGGGATCACTGTGACTCTGTCCAGTGTCTGCTGCTTGAAGCCTGCTGGGGTACAATTATTATGGAAGAGTTTATTGATTATCTTAAAAATAAGAGCTTGCAGATAAGCGTCTTTACAGCTTTGTCTCCTTTTCTAACAAGATGACACGTTAGATGCCATACACGTTATTAAATGTCTAGCCTGTATCAGATACAGGATGTCACAAAGAGATGACACAGTTATCACAGGCCAGCAGACATGAGGATTTAAAATCCTTGTCTGGATTATAGCCCTGGTGTAAATTCATGGGAAGCTATTGCTTTCAGTGGAACTTAACTGAATGTACTAGCTAAGAATTTGTTGTTAGGGGCTAAAAGTAGCACTGATAAGATGGGTTTTTTTCCCCATGGTAAATGAAAAGAAATAACAACACCACCACCAAATTAGCAGCATAACTGTGGGAGTACTTGTATTAGAGCCTGAAAATAACCAGTATCTATTTTGTCAACACCTTCCTCCCTTTCAAAAATCTCATGATATTGCAGGTGCAGAATTTAGTTCAGGACTTGCTTTTTATTTTTGTTCCATGAATTTAATTATCTTGGAAAGAGGCAACTTGATAGCATTAAAAATTAAGTCATGTTTTTGTTGTTTTTTTTTTTTATCCTCCGAATAGCCACGAGCACACTGTAATTGACATCTGTGTTAGCATCTGCATTATAACCTGACAGGTAGCTCATCCTAGGCCAATAGGTGAAAGAGTGGATTAGTTCCAATAGTAATGTATGTAAATTTTCCATGACAGAATATTTCAAACTTTGGCCTGTCTGCCACATATAATCTAATCAAAATAGATATTTTTACAGCACTCAATACTGTAGTTTCTAAATGCTTCACAAATATTTCACATTATCAGCATTTTAAAACTGCGAAAATTAGGTCATATTTCTAAAAAAAATAAATATGTAGATATAAGCATGACATCTTTCTTCCTGTATAATCTGCTTCTTTTTTTTTTAATATATATTTTTTCTTTGTTTTTTTTCTTTTCTGTTTGTTTCTTCTTGCTCTATTGTTTTTATAGAGGAGGTTTCATAACAGCATTGCAAACACTGTAAGAGAATTAAATTTTGATATGTATTGTCTGTTAGACAGCCACTGAATTTAATAAAACCAAAACCCAAAGTTCATTCTTCGATAGTATAACATTTAGCATTGCATTTTGTTCAGTCAGCTATTTCATGCTTAGCGAGCACTTAAGTTCCAATGATTCCAATGGACTTTCCTTGAAGTTAATAATTTATATTTACATGTATTTTCAAATGAGGATTAAATTAATCATGCTAGTTTAAAGCATTAGATAACAAACAAGTGTAGAAGATCTTTACCCATGCAATAGATATTACCTGATGATGACTGCAGAATTTCTTCATTAATTGCTGTTAACTGAAGCTGATTGATCCTGTTACAGAAGAGAAATGGTTAAGAAATCTTTGATTTGTCCTCTTGAAATCTTCATAGGTTTGGACCTACATTGAGGATCCAGTGTGGAATCCCTGAGTGTGCTGTGTAAATGTTTTCAGTGCCAGTTTATTATTTTTCCACTTTACTTATCACATAGAAAAATATACTGTTAAATATTGCACTGTGTGGAGCTTGCTAGAGGGGAAACACAAATGGACATGCAGGAGTGACGTATGGCATGCACACAGAGAGTGTAAACATTAGTAAACAGGTTCCACAGCAACTCCAGGGTGGGTCATTAAGAAATGGGAACTTTGCAGAGAAGTCATGATAAATTGCAGCGTCGTGTCTCTGATTTTTAGCTCTTGAAACCAGTGAACTGTGAGTCAGGTTTAATCATTAACACATTTGGATGGCAAAAGGGAAAAGATGGGGCGACAAGAAATTAAACAAAACAAGCGAATGCTTGTGTGGGTGGTGAGAAACAGCGAGGGTTCTGTTATGAAGGTAGAAACCGTCGTCATAGATACAGGGAGAGCAGGTTGTGGAGCTAGTTAAAATGTCCATGGAAAGTTAGCCAATATGTGACAATATTGCTAAAAGTGAAAGGAAAAAGGATTAAAGTGCTGGGGGAAAAAACCCAACTTGGGGACTTCACATTCTACAGCTATCCAGTTTTGCTTTCAAGGGTAAATATAAGAGTTATTGCATCATCTGATTTCCATGGACTTGTGAAGTCATGATTTTGCTT
The DNA here is from genome assembly GCA_013398855.1 of Mohoua ochrocephala. NCBI lineage: Eukaryota > Metazoa > Chordata > Aves > Passeriformes > Acanthizidae > Mohoua > Mohoua ochrocephala. Next base: position 31,846 of record VZTA01024808.1, on the reverse strand, counting down.
ACAGCTGTATACTCTAGGAACAGACCATATGGCTCAGGACCTGAACAAGTGTTGTAGTTGAAATAACGGCAAACATTTCACTGCCGTTCAAAAATTCTTTCAGATCAATAACCTTTGTTGTCTTTAGAAAAGGCTTGAAAAATTTCTGCCAGGAATCATGATAAGATAATGCTGAGGTTGTTGTTTGGTTTCTTGGGTTTTTTTTTCTCTTTTTTAATTTATGGAGTTTCTTCGAAAATACTGCAACATTTTTTTCTGATTCTTGTGCTTGAAAATGAGTCAATAAAGCCATCAAAGCTTCTCACATACTTTGTCACAAAGAAACAGAAGTTTAAAGATAAAAATGGAGGCTTTTGAGGGAGGCGTTTGTTGGGTTTTTTTGGTAAGGAAATTACAAGAAGAAAATAAGAAGACATCGTTATGGGAATAAAAAAAATAAAAAGGAAAACAAGCAGTTACTAAGCCAGGGAAAACATTGAAGACTGCTTACCTGATCTTTCTTAGGGTAGCAACACAAAGCAGGAAATCTCTTACTACTGGGAAATCTCTAAACATGCCAGAAGCAACTGACAAGTGTAAAACTATTCTTGGAGAACAGTAAAGCTACAAACAAGCTTAAAAATATTTCAACAGCATGTCTGACAACAGAATAAAAAAATTAAAGACCAGTTGTAAAATCAGTGTTGGAAAGAAATGGTGTTAGGCTGATATTTGAATTTTGCTGTCTGCACAGGTGATGTTTGGAGTACTTGCTGTTTATATTTGCACAGTTTTCATCATATCATTCAAAATGAAACTTAACTAAGCCATAAATATCCTTATAAATGACAATGGACTAGGAGCTTTGTATGTATATATATTTTTATTTTTTTTAAAATCACATTAACTGGAAAGGAGGATAGCATCATAATGAAGCAGTATTTCTATTACAGGATTTAACAGCAGTATCTAAATGTGGTTAGATATATTTTCTGAAATATGTGGAATGGATATCATCGCTATTTCCAAATCGAGACTGGTTTTCATAAAACTCTTCTTTAATAAATGTTTGTCTATGGAAATGCCACAACCCTCGTGATAAATGCTTCAAGATATAGCTATGTGATTAATAGTCTTGGTGTCTTCCAGTTGTGAAATTAAATGAACCCAAGCCTTGTCTTCTGCTTAGAATTAATATAAAATGAGAAAATTAGACATAATTCTGTACTTGACCTATCCAGTTTAGCATCCATTTCTTAATTGCTTTCTAACATGAAGAAAACAAATGTAGCAAACTAATAATATAAAAAGTTTTGAATTAGCTGGACAATACATTGTCTCTTTCCATGGAATTCCTGCAATTTCTTTATTGCTACATTTAATCCACAAGGTTGGGTGTCAAAAACATATGGAAAAGAGCTTGCCACACCAAGCAAGATATTCTCACTTGATCTGTCATATCAGTGATTTGTACATGCTGGCTACATATCGTTTTGAGGAAGAATTCTTAACACTGCAACTCATGCCAGAATCAAGAATTTAGGGGACTAACATGTTTCTTTAAGACAAAGATTCAGGACTTTATTTAGGCAGATGTTCCCATGTCTTTCTTTCATCAATAAAAATGTTGCACTGGAGGCTTTTAAGGCCTGATTTCTGCAGGTTTATATATACAGCAGTCTTTTATTTTCCACAACAAAATAAGGTATTAAGACAGAAATCCCTGCTGAATCAAAACTATTGTACAGACCAGTACTCTCTTCACTGAAAGTTAGGGGATCACATCTGCAATCTGCACTTGACACCTTCTCTAAGACTTGCCATCTATTAGTTTGAATGTTATGCAAGTATATCCCATGGGATAACTAGAAAAAGATCCACTTCGTTGCTTCCTAATACCTGTTCAGCAGGCAAAAGCTTCAACGCACTTAGGGCAGTGCTGAGGAAAATGGGGAATGTGAGTTAGAATTTGAGGCTACACAGAAGCCTCATCTTATGGTTCTTCCTCTGCTTTCTGCAGCATTTTGTTCAAAAATGAGTGCCGTGGGAATGTCACCACGGCAGTAGGTTCTCACTTAAACTGGGAGTAGACAAGGTGGCCACAAAATCAATTCAGCCAAAGACACTGCGAGTGTGAGAGCTGGGCAGAGTACCAGGGCACAGTAACTATCCTTTTCTCCCCATCCATGCACCTCCAGGCAAATGCAGTCTGAGGTTGGGTGAGATAAGAAAGTGTTTAGTAATGGGAAAGGACAGAGATTTCTAAGTATTTTCCTCTTTCTAGGTCTGCATCTGCTAAAAACCCAGTTAACACAATGAGCATTTACATAAGTCCCCAGATGAATCCACATTTATACTGCTCAGCCCAGACTTTCTGAGTCCTTTGGACCAATTCTGTCTGGTAGGGGAGAGTTTTCTAATTTTATAACTAGATGTATGCGACAAGTCTATGGTTGTTCTAGATTTCCATGTTTTCATTTTAATGCCAAACTGCTTTGCACTTGATTCCCCTGCATTTCTATCGGAATGGTGGTCCTGCAGCTGAGATGGCAAGCATAAGCTAATTGCTCTTTTATCTTTCTTGCCATTTCATTAGTGTTCTGGGACAGAATCAAACTGCCATGGAAGTTTTCTTAATCCTTCAAGTCTGATTTCTTGCTGATCACTATTGACCTGATAATGGTACTCTGCCTTTTTTTTTGTTTGTTTGGTTTTTTTTTTCCCTTGCTTTTTACCCCTTGGAGTTTTGAAGTTTTATGCTTACTTTTCTGGCTTTTGTTCCCAAGTGCTTGCGTGAGTCACAGATCCTGTCTACATTTTAGAATTATCTTTTTCTTCTGACAATAAAATTACACTTTTTATGCTTTTATTCTTTAAAGATGTGACCATACTCTCCAATAACCTCTTGTGACTTATATACTTGAACATGATCTTATTTACTTAACCTTTCACTTGGTTTTTTCTGCTTTGAGACTTTATATCTCTTAGTATTAATAGTTCTATCTTCCTTACCCTCTTTGCTTTGGAAATTCTCCTGTTTGTTCTCTGTATTACTAATACTATGGGATACATTTAAAGTAGAAATGAGGGCAAAGGAATATTTAACAATGAGGAGAGGTGAACAGAAAAGAGCAGCATGATTTGGGCAACTTATTGAAATTTCTTGTAGAAAAAGGACAGCAGATCTTTTCTGTGGGACTGTTTCTCTTTAAGTATCATCAAAGAATGGGGACATATCTGCTGAAAATTATTGAAGTCCCAGCAGTGCATTTGCTCAACATGTGAAGTTCTAAACAAGGATGGGGGAAATGAAATTACTGGATCAATTTAATGATTTCCAGAGTGATAGTCAAGTTTGACAATAAGTGTTTATTTGTAAAGTTGTCCAGCATTTTCCATTACAGAACCTTGATATTTGACCATATTTATGAAAAGGCTACATTTAAACCCTTCAAACTAAAGTTTTGCCCAAATCTATTTATTATTTTACAGTTAAAGCGACTCAGCCTTTCTGATCATCTAGATCAATGGGGCTAAAAACAAACAAAAAAACAAGAAGGTTTTTTTGGGTTTGACAGCCATTACACCAATATGTTCTAATAATTCTTTTTTGCAAAGTCAGTGTGACATTTGACATAGAAAGAAAGAGGGAAGAGATGCCACAGGGCATCATTTCAGGCTGTCGTTTGTCCCCATTGCAAATTCATCTAGCTTTGTTCAAATGGGCAGTGATTTCAAAGCAGGGGATGGCAACAAACTCTAGGCAAGAGAGCCAGAATGCAGCCAGCCACCCTGCAACTGAGCCACAGTGCAGAGGGAGCAGGCTCTGCTCCTGCTGAACAAAGGGATGAACCCTGGGGGCTGCTCAGGCCTTTACTCGGCCCATGTCTGTCCTGGCTCAGGCGAATGGCACCTTTGTGTAGAGGAGAACAAAGAAGACCATTTTTCTTCGCACCAGTGGTGAGGGGGAGAGGAAGGAAGCCATCATTCTGTGTGGGGAAAGAGGGGAGGGCGGAGCACAGAAGCCTCTAGTCCATATAATTGTGGGTGGTGGGGTGTCACCTTGTCTTTCATTGCCTTGATTGGCACAGTTTTGTTTTGAGAGGCTGAGAGTCTCTAATGGCTCACATGTTGATCAACATCTCTGCGTAATAAGTGATGGTTTTGGCTTTCTTTTTGTTTTCAATGTGTCCTTTAAACAATATAGAAGTATTTATACCTGTGTGTTAACAGAAGACTCATCTGGGAGCTATTATCGGCTCATGTGGAAGACACTGCTCATCACACGTTATTAACTGTGGCTACTTGACTGCCTAACACCCAATATCCACAGTACAGGTGCAGTTGTGAAAATGCTTACACACACACTTTTACATGCAGTGGAACAAGAGTCTATTAAAGCTGCAAATGGGCCATTCGAGAGCGAGAAACTTCCAGAACTGAGGCTGCCTCTCTGACCTTTATTTAGCCACCTGTGGCTTTGAATTATGCTACAGTCTTTAATTGTGTGATCAAAGTGAGCATCTCCTTGTTAGTGCACAACATGGTTTTCTGGCACTGGTAATGAATAACGTGGTTGCCTTCAGCACCCCAGACTCATTTGCGGCAGAAATTTCTCGTCTCTAACATGGGACTAATAACTATTATCCTGCCCAGACAGTGCTTTAGGAAGGTAATCCATGCTTGAGATTGCACTCAGGAGCTACAGTAAGTCAGCAACTCTAAGAAAATCCAACAAACAGGTGAATTTGGATGATATTCAGTAAATAAAACACAAGTGGACTGGGTGATGAAGGTAAAAAGAAATGTTGAACAGCAACATCCAATGAACCTCTGCTGTGATACGTGAAAAAAAATTGGATGTTGATGTAAATTATCACGGGTAACTTTACATTCTTTTCTAAATTATCCAGTACTTTACTTAAACTTGCCTTTGGATGCTTGGAAGCATCTGGAAACATCTTTCTTTTTCTTTTTTTCTTTTTTTTTTCCCTTTTCCTTTTTTTATCTTTGCATGGAATACATTTGTGTGCTTGGATGGGAATGCACTTTTAAATATTCAAGCAATCAGGCCAGCAGCATATTCTAATTTAATTCAAGCATGAAATATAAGCCTGAACTTTAGCTTGCATAGATACAAGATTTTTCAATGGTCACAAAATTATCTTGTTGATTTTGAGGCAGCAGCAATTAAAAAATGACATTATTTTCCTACTGGGTGTTTCAATACTTATTTCCACGTACCCAGAGGAGCATGCACTCTTTCTGGCACTTTGAAATTAAATTGGAGAGCAGGAGAACTCCGTTCAATTTTTATTATACCTTCCAGAATTTGGAATAATTCAGTCTGGTCTCTTAAAAAACCCAGTGCTTTTCCAAGCACATTTATCAGTTTGTCATGCTGTTGTCTCCTGTCATAAAACTGTCATCACAGTCTCTCTGATGTGGCAGTGCTGGGGGCACTGGCGAAGCTTCTTGGCTCCGCCGTGCTCAGATTTTGCATGGCAAGTTGGGCTGCTCCAGAGAAAGTCACATGGCTCTTCTGCTGCAATGTGGAAGCTACTGTGCCTCTCATTGCTAATGTCATCGCATGCCATCTCGACATCTGGATATATTCCCACCCCATTTGAAGTATCAGCTGTTTATTCCCTCACTGTTGACCTTTCTTACCTTCTTATAGTTTGTTGCGCTATCATCCTTTTAACAACCTGCTATTTTTATTTTTTCTGAAAAGTGCTGGGAAAGGATCTGTGTAGCACTGAGTGTTTATCAAAATAATGTGTATGCTTTTCCATCTGAGCTGTGCATAGGTCATAATGCCAAGAAAGATCTGTAAGAATCAAAGAATTGGAAGAAAAGCTGGGTTGGGGAAAAAAACGTGAAAACCATTTTACCAAACATCCCTCTAAAAGTGAAGCAAAGGGCTGTAATGTGATATTTCAAGGCAGCTTTTGGACCCATAGTCACATTGTTGGTTTTCTTGACTGTATTTGCTGTATCTCCTAATGTTCTTACATTGAAATTATGCTGCAATTGGTTGGGCTCATGATACATGACAAGTTCATATGCATCTTGTACACTGAAAGTCAGTTTAATTCCCTCATTGTGTATTTCTCAGGACTTTTTTTAAAGACTCGTTTAATTTAAAGCTTAAATAATCTCCTTAGATTCCAGTTTGCTGAGTTAGGATTGTTATAAAAAGAATATGAGATCTAGCCTCAGCTAGAAATGATATCTACTCTGAACAATGGTCCTGAAAACAAAACCAACAAATGATGTTTAAATTTCTGTCGGAATTGCCATCTCTTTAGGACAAACTAGGGTTATTTAGACTATCTCAGCTCTATGTTTTCATATAATAATTCATTTACTTTCCTCTCAGTAAAATCCAGTTCCTGCATTTGCAAAGCTTTCCTGGTTTCAAATTTTGTAAAATGGGTTGAGTATGTATTTTTGCCTTTTTTTTTCCTTTGAATTAGTGGCATATGGTGCACAATACTTGAACTATACTCCTGACCTGCCCTACTCTCATTTTATCTCATAGTGGTTTTGTTCATTGGTGTCTTACCTGCCTTCTTTCTGTTTCACTCACAGTATTCTATTTTTCTTTGCAAAAGAGATGCAAAAATGGTGGTGGCAAGACCCACCTTCAGCAAGTAGAAAAAAAAAAAGCACAAAGACATAGTCTATTAGTATCTCAGCTGTAGCATTTCTTCCTACCAAAGAAATGGCACTTTTGTGGCTATACAGGCTGCCCATGTAAAACCTTTTTTTGGCACCTCTGTGTACTGAAACCGTCCAAGTAGCTGATAAGCAGGCACCATGCCACCGAAGCAGATGGGCATAGCTGTAGAGAGCCAAAAGACAATGTATGTGCATCAAGTGTGGATGTTGGTGGCAGGTTTCCCAGTCAGTGATGTCTTAACGATTAAATGTCTCGAGTTTTTTGCATCTGTAGTTACAGAGATGCCAGCCTTACTGCTGAATGGTGTTTGAAATTTTCTCCAGGTTTGTTTATAAATTATAGGGATTTTTTTGTGAATGCTTGACCTAGAAGAGACTCGGAACAAGAAGGTTAGCAGTAAAGGAAATAGTAGCAATAACTTTTCCCAGTCCAAAACAGGTTCATGTTCTCACCCAAAACTAAGCAAACAAAAGTTCCAGAGAGTGAAAGCATTTTTTTTGGGTATTTGAGACATGTAGAGGAGAGCAGCAACAGGTACTTTAAGAGAAAGAAAATCAAATACAATCAGAGATATACATTTACCATAATATTACAAAAAAAGAAGGATTTGGAGGTGACGCCATGAAAAAAAGACCCTCAAAGGCATGAATAAAGACCCATTATGCTGTTCTTTGATCGCATCACATTTAGGGAAATAGAATTTGACCAGTCTATGTATATTAAGAGGGCTGGACCACAACATTATCTGATTTCATCTCTAGTTTCTTCTCAGAACTGCAAAAACCTAGGGCATGGAATATTTTTAGCTGATGTTTTTTGATGCAAGTTGAAAGAGAAAGGAAAGGCAGTTTCCCTAATATTGTCTAAGAGAAGGACTTTCTTTGTTTCCTGAGTAATACTGAGCAAACTTGCCCACCGAGTCAGGTATAAACCTCCTTGAGGAAGGCCCTAATTCATCCAATGAGCAAACAAAGTATAATGTGTTTTGGTGATTTGAGAAAAATCAGAGGTTGACTGATTGATTGATTGATAAAGAAAACGGTTTTAAAATAGCATTTCCTTTGATTATATGCAGTCTGATTTCAGCACAACATTAATTTTTTTTTAGACAAACAGTCTTAAACCTCCCTGAAGAAATTAGAAAATTAAGTCCATTTTGCATTTTATCCTCTTTTTAAAGGTGATGTTTGTGTATCTACATTTATTGTTACATCTTCAGGTTTCTCTTTGATTTAGTTCAATACTTTCAGGATTGAAAAAGACTGAGAAAAAAAGCCATGTTGTATTAAAACATACTGATCTTGCCAAATCAGGCAGTCTTGCCCATCAGATTTACTAGAAGGGAATAAGGGAAGAGTGTTCTTTGTCTTCTTCTCTCCCTTCACTGTGGCTCATTAGACTCACTCAGAGTCAGTCCCACAAAAGTGGGTGCAGTGACGTTCTCACATGTGTGCACCCCCTGCATGAGGAAAATGCATCCCACCCTGTACGCCCCACACATTTCCATGAGGCTTGGTTTTGTGCCTCTAGAATTTGGCTCCATCCCCTCCAGCTACCTTAGCCTCCTGAACAAAATTCAGTCTGGCTCCATAGTGTGGCTGGCCCTAAACGCTCTGCAGATCCAGTTTCTGTGTGTTATCTCCAAAGAGTGGGAAATGACCTTTGCCATTGACTGCTACTTTGAAAGCAGCTACTGCCCTCCCAAAACAGGGCTGCTGGCCAGTGACTCTGAAGGTCTGTGTGTTCCATTCTGCAGCTCTGAAACACAAACTCTTCTAGTATCTCAGTCACTTCCCAATTTTTTTTCCAAAATTTTGGAGTGGTCTTATGAATTTTTAAAAAATTGTGCTATAAAAAACAGTTTAGAGAGAGGCAAGAAAGAATTTGATGGTCCTCATTTATTTTTCCTATGGCAAAAACATCTTTAGTTAAAATTATGTCTCCTGTGGAATATGAACGTTAAAGATCACACTCAAAGCTCTGTGGACTCAACCACTAGGCTCCTCATGACTTTGACTGTTAAGACATCAAGCCAAGGAAAACTGAAGGAAGAAAACAATACCTGGGAAGCTGAATACAAACATCTCAATTTATCAAAAAGATCTTATTATAAATGGCTTTGTTTTAGCAAGAATTTGGGTATATTCTCGGAGGGAGATGGATTCCCTTTATAAATAGTTGTAGTTGGCACTCAAATACTGAGGCATCAATAAAAGAATATAAATAAATGTCAGTAGACTTCTGTTCCTAGCAACAGTAGCTATTGATTTTATTTTTTGCACTCTGTTAAAAATGAACATTGAAAGAATTCTAATTGTCCTGATTTGTATTTTTAATAGAGAATTCAAATGGGAGCAGCTGCTAAACATTCCATTAAAATAAACTGTTCAATGACTGAATTATAATCAAGATTTTTCTTTTTGGGTGTTTCTGAAAAACCCAGAGACACCAAGGAAACAGTCAATACATGTCTAGCTCCATCAATTGCTAATGTCTGAAGCAAATTACAGCTTCCCACTTTTCCAGTGAGAAGCCCTTCTCATTACATTGCAGTGAGGATATGTGCCCTATGTTTATTTTAGCTGACAAGAACACCTTTCCTTCCTCATTGCACATTGTCCAGTTCAAACTGGAGAAAGTGACAGTATTCCTACTGAGGGCTGGCTACTCAGTAGAATAGTCGGATTCTGCCTAGGACTATTAGGACCTATCACTTTTGTGCTAAATTTCTGGAGTTTTTTTTCTTTTCAATGTGATAATTCCATAGTAATATTCACTCTTAGGTGAAGCCTTGGAGAAAGGAGTTTATAGTATCCAATGATCTTGTTCATGTTTCCTTTTCATTGGTAATTAATTGGTAAAATGTTCCGGGGAGCCACAAGTTACGGTGGAATTTTACTGAAACAATTCCTGCAATTTTCCTCTAAGATTTGTTATAAAAAAAAGTATCCATAGGAGGCAGTTTGGATTCCTGTGAATGCAATTTCTGCACTGATAACTATGTATTAACTCTGAGGAAATCCAGGGCTTGAAATACTTAGTATTTTAGGAGTATATTTCTATTCTAGAAAGCAGGGTTTGAAAAAATTCTTTCAAAATAATTCTAGGCCTGTAACTGAAGAACCAAATGACCTCTAAAATCGCATCATTTTGATTTCCATTTTTTTTTCCTATGCCAACTTTAATATGAATTTAACAGCTGATTAGAACTGGTCAAAAAATAATGTCATTTCAAAGCTGTCATTTCAAAGCTGTCATTTCAAAGCCATTATTTCAAGTTTTTATATCTTGAACAGCATTGATTTCTACTCCTAGTAGCTCTTGAGGTAGATCCTGGTAGATTAATGTTGGAATTGAAGCAGAAAGGTTAAAAAAAGGTTCAAAACAGCACTATTTTAAGGTTGACTATTGTGTAACTAGCTCAAATTATGTCTTGAAATATAGAGATATAACAAGAATTCTGTTGTAAAGAAAGCCTTTTGAGTTTTATTTAAATGAGAGCTGTCATTTTCCTGTTACATGTATTTAATTAGAAATTTTTATTTTGAGAGACTTTATAATCTGTTCTATAAACAATAGAAAGAATACTGAAAAAGTATGGAAGTAACAGGAAAAATATCAGTCCATCTGTGAATGTGTGCATGTATATTCATGTGTCTGCAGCTGGTTGGATATGTGCTGTGTTGCAGTATACCGAGTATTCAGATATTTGAAGTTACTTCCTGCTGATAAATGTTTCACAGCAAAGATATGATCAAAAGATGTACAGGAACCGAATGATGAGTGAAGCCAAACCAATTAAATTTCTACTGCTATGTCAAAAGATAAAATAAATATGTCCTGTTAAAATTTCTGTCTTACCTTCCTTACTTTAGTACATAAAATACACTTTTGTTAAAAAGGTCAAAAACCATAACATATTGATGCAGAAGAATCCTAAATCTCCTCCAAACCACCCCCAAACAAAAAACCCCAACCAACCAACCAACCAAAAAAAACCAACAAAAAAAAAAAAAAAAAAACCCACAAAAAAAAAAAAAAAAAAAAAAAAAAAAAAAAAAAAAAAAAAAAAAAAAAAAAAAGAAACAAACACAAAACAAACCGAAACCAAAACCAACAACAAAAAAAGCCTTAACCAAAACAAGACAAGAAGAAAAAATTTGAGATGAAAGGAAGAAAATTTCTTTGCTTCCCTTTTGGAAGAAGAATGGCAGAAATACTGACTTTTTAAAGAAAACTCTTTTTAAAAGTAACTCCTCAGTTCCAGAATACTTTCATTTGAGGCTCTAGACTATTTGTAACTCCCTGTCGTAACACAGTAGATTGACTGAACTGTGCTACACTGCTGCAATGTAAATTAAGTATTTCTGTGTTTTTACTTCTACATTTTGGCCATTCACTCAGTTGGGATCATCTTGAAAGAAATTATTATTATTATTATTATTACCATTAGTAGTAGTAGTAAGAATGGAGTGACTACACTGAGAAAATGTTGTGTATCTTCCTTAGGAAAGCTGTATGAATGGGCTGATATATCTTCAGAGCTGTTTGTGGTTTCTTGGAATGGAAGTTTGTCATTTAGTGTTGTGGGTAGTATCTTCAGTGGTATAGTTGGACACCGATTTAGAAGCTGGAGAACAAATGAAAGTGATGCAGTACCAAAAAACCACTTTTCTCAGTCTTTTACACTAAAACATAAAGAGCTGTGAATCCAAGAAACAGGAAATGAACAAATGAACGATTCAAGTTTAAGCATTGATGGACCATCGGTAAGTGTAGGAAATGAGAGACAGTAGTTCTCAGAGCATGTCTCTTCAGCAGTGATATTTTACCCTGGTGATGTTTAAATTACTTTATTCTTTTTATTAATGTGGGGGGAAAAAAAGGAGTGTATATCTGCATGGTGAAGCGTTACTATCTTATTTTTTATGTCACCGGTACAAGATTTTTAATGGGCTCTGTGACACTGGGAATTTTGCCTTTGAGAAGTTTACCTTTCCAAACAGCAAGGGTACAGTGATCTGTGTCATACACTAGGAAATGAACCGAGCCCTGAAAGTGCCTTTCTTCTGAACTGAGTGTAATGGGAATCTAGATGCTGCTCGGAGGAGGACATCTGCATTGCAGACGTCTCAATGTGGGCAGATGGATACTACGCTGACAGTAATGTTCTCTGTAGAAATTCGACTTATTTTATGCAAAAGGAGTTGGAGCCATGTCTTCAGAAGGGAAAGCAAACCTCTGCTGTGCTTTCTGCTCCCAGCATAATTCTGGCACAAAAGAGAGGGAACAAAACAGAAGCAGCCAAAAGAAAGAAGAAGCCCAGTGAGGCCCACTCAAGCTAGAACTCCCTGGCTATCAGTAGATTGAGGGCTGACTGCACATCTTATCAATGTACTGGGCTCTGGGCTGTGCCTTTATCCATTTATGACCTGACCAGAACATGCCTCAACTTTCCTTCTGCCTTTTATTCTTAGGAATGCTTCTCATGCAAATCAAGGGGAAAATAGAGTTAATAAACTCCTATATATAATCAGGGCTTATAACTGAGTTCAAGGAGCTTGAAAGTTTATACATAGCCATGGGGTGTATGGAAGCCTCTGGAAGGAAATTTTAAGCAGCATTTGCTCTATATCTGCAAGGACTGATTGCTCAAGAGGAAAAAACTATTCCAACAGCAATTTTCTCTTTGGTAGTGACCAGTTCTGATGCACGTGACAGTTCAGCATCTTTTAGTCAGTCTTGGCAGAGGACACTAATTATTAAAGTGTAATGACAAGGAAATAAAATATCAGACAGATTTTTTTTTATCTGAGGGAACAAAGAGAAGGGGAAAAAAAAATATATAAATGTGTGATTGATGAAAGACTGAAGAGTCAAGGAGTCACAATGCCAATGGGTTAAAAAATTCCCTGGTAAACACAAGCAGAAAACTAGACTGTCATTGCAATTTGAGACAGAAAACTACAGCAACTCAAAATGGATGCTACAAAATCAATTCATATTTGCTTAGAAACAGATGCTCACAAGGGTGTACAGTGCTCTGATACTATAGCCATGATTTAAAAAAATGAAAAAAAAAATAAAGCCTAGCAAAAAATATCTAAGTCTTAATGATAGGAAGAATTCAGCCAAGCAAAGCTAGTACAAGGTGCATGCTGTGACAATCAGCAAGCAATGAAAAAAATCCAGAGGATTACGTCATTCTGCAAGAGCTTCCCAGTACATTCAGAAAAGTCAATGAACATTTATTGAAGTTGAACTGGTTGCACAAAGTCCTCTGCTGCCAGGAATATTATTTGTTGTCAAGACTACTGGTTTTGGCCCTGAGCTCTCTTCCAATGAGGCCTGTAGATAACTGCTGGGCGGGGAAGACTTTCATCTGAATCATTAAAAGCAGAACAGAGTTGCTCTTTGTGTTAGGTTGCTGAGGGCAGCAGTACTGCTTAAAACATCTGGTCCTCATGCATTCAATCACTGAATCTCTACTGGGTGAGCATTTGACTTCAGATTCCTCTTCAGAGTGAGGCTGTGGTTTCTGATCCTGCTCTGCACTGGAAGCTTCCCACTGGTGTGTGGCTCCTGCTGGATTCTAGAACTGGACTCTGCACCATGCTGTGCTGCCCACATCCTCGTCAGCTCTCCAGGAAAAGCCTCAGGCAATGGGAATAGGAAGGAAACGGCAAAATGTGCAGAGGAGAGGGAGTTAGAGATGGTGCCTACTAAGCAGTCACATGGAGTCACCCTGTAGACTGATGTCTTTCTGCTTCAGATGGACTTCTCACAGGGAAATCTAGGTGATTCTGCCAGTTCCAGGCAGATGGAAATAAGAGGCAGAGACAGTATATTGATGCCAGGTATTCAGAATTTCACTTTTTATCATATTTGATAGGGAAAAGATAGGTTTGAAAATTGTATTTCTAAGTGATATATCTTCATAGACGGAGGAAATTAGGGGAAAATAACTTTAGAAACAAAGATAATTATATTGTGGGCAGTTCTTACTGCTTTACTGGAAAGAGATGCTCTTCCCAGACATGCTGGGTTCAAGGTAATCTTTGAACAACTCAAGTACTGTTGCCCAGATAGCATAAATAATCACATAATTAATTACTGTGGTAAATGTAGTAATTATCATTTTAGAAATTCCTTTAGTTTCTTTTTCCTGAATGTAGCACAGAAGGGTCTTGGGGAATAATATGTTCAGATCTGGAAGAATCTGAAACTAAAATTGTGTACATTTCTAAAAATAAAATAAATAGCAAATTATTAATCACAAGAACAATTCAATTGCTTTGAATTGCACAATGTAGGTCTGGGCCCTTTTATCCCTCAGACAAATGTGTTTGTAACTGACTCGCATATCAGAAAAGAATTTGGGAGCAAGAGAAATGCCATGTAAATATCTGTGGAAAAAAAATAGTGCTTTAATTTAAAATACTCATGGCTATCAGAGTTCCTCACTGTTTATACTTGAAAGGTATGTGACATATTTCTCCTTCAGGCAAAGTATGACAAGAGTATTAGATGTGAGCTCTGGTGACCATGTTTATATCAGAGGCAGTAGTGGCCTACCTGAACCTTTGGTTCTTGTGCCCTTGTGATCATTTTCCCATTTGGCTTAGGAATTAAGTGCAGTGATTTAATTTCTTTGACCTCCAGTTTCCCTTTTAGTAAATTGGGGATAATGTGACTTGTCCAACTTTAACAGAAGTGTGAAGAGAAATGTATAGGTTCTTAGTACTGGTACAAGTATTTTAATGTCTCAGTTTTCCATTCCCCAAGAAAAAAGACATCCTTTATTCATTTGTGATGATTCATAGTGAATGTAACTACACAGTGTCAATAAATCATAAAATATGTAATTCTTCTCAAAATTCTTTGAAGAGGGTTGTAAATTCATGTTTACTTCAAGGACGGTAAGCATGTGAGACCTGTATTTATAGAATTTATTTTTTAAATAAAAGAAACTTTTACTGATTGGCTAAAAAGTTTCCATATAGTAAGTATTCAAGTCTTCAGTCTTAACCTTCTAGTTATATCTCTTTCCAGTGTGGATCTCCATAAAAATAATAGGCTGCATTGTCATTGCTGTGCCCCTTGTCAGTATCTCCTGCTTGGTCAAGTGTGTACTCATCAAAGTTCTTGTCTTGCTGTCATGTGACTGCTGTAGCATTGTGGTGGCTTCTGTCAGATAATGCAGCTGTCTTGAACTCCCACATATGAGGAAAAAAATACAGCTATAGCCCTTTGAAGAACTCTTATAAGAGGTGCTTCTAATTAGATACATATAATAGAGAGTGTCAGAGAGATTTGTTCACTGTCACAGATCTTCAGTGCTGAATTTCTTCAACAATTTTCTGAAGCACATAGAAAACAAGAGGCATTTATGACTGCATGTGATGCAGAGATAAGAGATGTGCTAGATCTGAAGCATCTGACATAAGCAATGGGAAGCAGAAACATCCTTGTATTTCAAGACAACTAAACTCAGTGTTTATCTACAGAATTCAGGCAACGAGCACTTAATATAACATTTCAAAAGGAAGAAGTTTAAAACATACTGTTAAAAGACATTTTTAACCTTATCTATAGTCCAATAACAAGAGATGCTTGTTAAAAGCGTGTATCTAAATGGCAGATAAATTCGTCAGTTTCTTGGTGATAAACTTGACAGTGAAAAGTAAAGTTATGCTTCCTCATGTAATAAGGCTCTCTGCTGGCACAAGCAGCTCCAGAATTCCTTGGAGTGTTCCGTTGAATGTGCTGCGCATGTTGAGCTTTTTAATCGGGCGTTGCTTACAAGCAGCGGGATGAGATGTGCTGTGAATGGCCGACCCAATGAAACCTAGTTTCCAGTGTCTCTCTCCCACATTTTTTCCTCTTCATGTTGACTGATAAATGATGCTCTTGTATGTCTTTCTCTGCATAGGGACTTAATAGTGTCTATTCCCATTTGTAGGCCTATTCTCCTGAAACTTTTGTGGATACAATATCTTTGAATCTTCTTTTATTCTTTTGTCCAGTTTGCTTAAATTGTTTTAGAACGCAAAAGATCCTTCAAGGGAACAGAAATTGCACATGGATATTACTGCTTTGGTATCCTCTCTTTAAGAAACCAGTCTAAATGCAGTATTTAGGATTTTCACTATAAGAAACCCAGTTATCTTCATGTGTCAGAAGGAGTACTTTTATTAAATACATCAGAATATATAACATTGCAGTATTACAATAATTGGCAAAACCCAACAAGTTAAAATGCTGCAAATTTAGTTTAACAAAGCCAAATTAAGGTTTTCGAACCTAAATTAATGTTTCCTTCTCTTGTTTTGTAGTTATAAAGCTCCATGTTAGGTGTGAAGAGGGGTGTACTGTGAGAAAGCTACAGGAAAGTGAAATGCTCAATGTGTTTAATGCCTCAAAGTTTTGTTTAAAAAAAAATTAAGTTTGTTAAGACTGTCCAGATGAACTAAGTTCCTATTTTCCAAAGTTTTAGTAGTAGTCTGCATTCAAAGTGTAGATGTGGATTAGCCGGGCCATCTGTGGAGATATTCTGACCTCAACTGGATAAATCCCTGCAAAACTTGATCCACGCTGGTTGTGCTTTGAGCAGAGATTGGACCAGGTGACCTCCAGAGAGTTCTTCTGACCTAAATAAATCTGTCATCTGTGACCAGAAAGAGCTGACCTATAAAGTATATGTAATCTGTATGCTTTAAATTACCTGAAATTACTTCTGTGTAAAGCAATTCAAGCATTTATAGCTGTGTTAGCTTCCACTAAATCAAAACTATTTTTATCATAACTTTTTAAATCTGAACATGGTCCAATTAATAGCTAGGCTAGCTGGAAAATATTTTGTTATCGATAAAAATAAGAAATTAGAACAAGTCTAAATTTTGGTCATATTGGATATAGTCTCACTTTAGATCCTGGGAAGTGGCAGAATTGTTTTATTTTCACAGTATCTAGAAGATTAGGTTGAAAATGACATGTTGAATAATAGACAATGTGATACAGAACACCACTTGCAAGAGAAATGCAAGAAGAATCCTGCTTAGGTTGTTACTGAATGAAGAGAAAGAGATTGTCATTCATGACAAATAATAGTTTGCCATAGATTTTTTGTATGGAATGGATAGGATACAGGCAAAAATATTGCCTGCTTATTCACAACGCAAACACGTGGAGGTGTGCAGAAAATAGTGTTTCCTGATTTGGAAAAGGAGCTATCAAAATTTAATCAGTATGGTTTGGAGAAAAGGCTACAAGACATGAAGATTAAGTCTGTAAATACTTGTGAGAAGTGGGTGTAAAAGGAGAAAGCAGCTCTCAGCTGTAGCAGGTAGGGAATGGTGTCCCATCACTGTCGTATTTCACACATATGCAAGGCCTTGTGGAATGAAATTAACAAACATGCAGAATTGAGTTGTGAACTAGAGGATGGCTGCAACAGCCATTAGAAAAGCATTTGGAGATCCTGAAGTTTTTTAGATGATGGAATAATTTGTCAAGGGAAGTTCTTAAATACAAACATTAGATAAGAGTAGCAACAGCAGGTCAAACTTTATTATACAAGATCCTCCAGCATTGCAGCAGGGGAAAGTAGTTTCCAGTCCTAGCACATAAGATCTTATGACTACACATCAGAAGCAGAACAGTGGACAGAAGGAGAGAAAACTTGTACTCCATTACTCACATCAAATACATGAATAAGACGTTTGGCAACTACCAATGAAGAGATATTGCTTAAACATGAGTGCTTCTCCTATACACTCTAAGACAAAATGAAGAAACAAGGAAAATAAAATTAAAAAACCCCAAAGAAACTGGCAGTTTCAAATGCAGTCTGCCTCTTGAAGGTGTTGAATAATTATGAGCCGTGCCTTGGAAGGTCACAAAATAAATTGGTAGAGGCAGCTGTCATGAACAAATCCCCCCATATTTTGTAGAAATACAGCAAAATGATAGGTAGGTAGGTAGGTAGGTAGGTAGGTAGATGGATAGATAGATAGATAGATAGATAGATAGATAGATAGATAGATAGATAGATGGATAGACAAATTTTCTTCAGGTTGTATATATGTTTGGTTTCTTGAGACAAATATTGAAAAATCCTGTGCTAGTTCAATTAGGCTGTTATTTAATAAGTTATATTTGAATGATCAACTCTGCACTTCTAATATATAACTGCTGTTACATGCCTCTCTGTTGTAGTATTACCCATTTGAACAAAAAGAGACCGATACAGATTAGTCTCAAATTCAAATGTCAGATTTATCAACTGTTTCTTGAAATGCAGATTTTCTGGTGTGACTGAGTACTCACAAGGTCACTCGACACTGTGTCAGGGAAAGGGAAGAATTTATTCGTGATTCTCTCTTATGTGTAACATTTTTATTTGTAGGCACCATACTTATAATCTGGTTTTGTCTTGGATTGAACTAATGAACTAAGTTTAACTCAGTGGAGAGTGGAATTGCTAATGCAGTGTTTCTCTCTTCCTCCCTACAGTATGCTGTCTGGCTGGTCCTTTGGGTTACATGGAATGTGTTTGTTATCTGCTTCTATTTGGAGGCTGGAGACCTTTCAAAGGTAATTTGCCACTGGATAGATTTAAGCCATCAACTCTTTGTTAACATGCCCCAGGCTGTGCTCTGTTTTTACTCATTCTTTTAGTGTTACCAGAATGAACATTGAAGTATGATGGAAATTTGGAGTATTCTGGGTATGTTAGAAACTTTTAAACCAGACAGTAATGATCATATACATTCTGATGCCCACAACAAGAATTGTATATATGCTTTAAAAGAAAATTACCTCTTTTTGTCCCCCTCAGTAGTCCTGCAATGCAAATTTCACCCGTGTGAGAGACATTAATTAATGATTTCATGAATACAAAACATTGCCATCTCAGGGGCAAAGAAATATTTTTGTACCATTTAGCTTGCTGTTACTTAGCTGGATTCCTTTCAGGGATCTTATACATAGTATAATACTTGTAAAAGAAGGGATCTTTCGTTAAATTAAGATGTCAACTAAGGTGCCAGAACAGATTGCCATTTGGCTTCATCAGTGTTTTTTAAGTTTGTGCTTCTGGTAGGATTGTTATGCTTGAACACTTATACACGGTAAAAAACCATAGGAAAAATATATTTTCCTAAAAATGACATATTTATATGGTTTTATTGACAGTGTTATAATGCATAAAGTGGCAGTTGGTAAAGACCTCAAACCAACATTTCAAACCAAAACTCCTACTTTCTAGGGTGTTCCCGGAAAGCTGGCAATTTGTGGGATAAAAGATTAGCAGTGGCAACAAGTTTTTTGTTAGGGTAATATGCTTCAATTGAGTCTGGATATTGCTGAATTATGCTCACAGTGCTGTGAACTAACCATCCAGGAGAATTCCTCGTGTCAAACACATCGCATTCTCTTCTTGACTCAGATTTTAATTTTTGTTCCTGATTATAGGGAGTTTAGCCCAACTTTAAATTACAGATATAATCCTCTGATCCTTTGTGAGTTACTGATACCTTATTATGCAGAAGGTTAAACACAATTATAGGAAGAATAAATGAGGCAGAGATACTTCCTTGCCTGTTGTTTCTTTCAAATCACCCCCAACGTACAAAAACTACTGGAGACAAGGTATTTCATCCCCATGCATTCTGTTTCTTCAAAAGATGCTTACTTCAAAAGGATCAGAATTTCATTTCCTGAGGGTGTAAAGTAATTTTCTGCAGGTAAAACGTTACACTTTCCTAGTTTTATACCTTCAGACAGGCCCAAGCTCATTAAAAGCTTGGCAAAAACGTAGCAAATAAAAGAACTTGCATATATTATCTTTTATTTGGTCAAAATCCCTTCTTTGTTGCCAGGAGAACTAAGATATATAACAAACCCGGCACCTGTTGTACAATTATACTCAACCCAATCCACCCTCTTTCCACCTGCTTCTTTCAGCCACCTGCATTCCTAAACACGTAACTGTTGGGATGCTTACCTTGCCTGCGGAAGCGAATGGGGGTGGGAAAAAATGGAGAAAGGAGAAGAAGCTGTTTGAGCACTGGGTATAAAAACAGCGTAAGAGCACTAGTATGTGCTAGCTGGAATAAAAATGGGCCACAAACAGTATATAAACCTTGAAATTATTTTTTTCTGAAGTCTAGAAATTGTCATCTAGAGTGTTTCCCAATCAACCATAGGGTCTAGGTCTATATTTGAAAGCAGTTTAATTTTTAATTTGGTCTTTAGAGGTATTATTTGTTCCAATGATATGATCTGCCTTGAAATACCCAGTAGAGCGTATTGTTTTCACTTCAATTGGCTTTCAGAGCACCAGAATTGGTAAAGGCAGGGAGAAAAGGAAAAGTTCCCAGAAAATGGATTTAAAAAACTGGTAGAGATCAACTCTACAAAAGGTCTACTTCACATGGGGAGCATCACTCTCCTCCTCTTTTCAACTCAAATGGTAGGTAAAAACTTCCCCACATGGGAAATATTCTGCAAGATCTAAGGCTTGGAAATATACATCTGATGGAACTGTTTGGGTGGATATAACTTATTGTCCTGTTCTAGATCCTTCAGAGGCTCCGGGTGTCTTACAGATGTAGGTATCTTACAGAACAGATCATTTTAAGTGTTATGTTTCTCAGGCATATTCATAAATCTTGCACTGAATCTTATTTATTATTTATATTTTCATCTGGGAATAACTGCAGTTTTAAATCTGTGGTGATAAACTTGGGTATTTTCTTTGTTTGGAATGGCATGTAGAACCTTGAGAAAAGCTCTGGGTCTGAAATGGTTCTAAATAGAGAATAAAAAACAACCTTTAGGCAAGTACCAGAGGGATGCCTCTGAGGTTGTAAACCACGAGAGAGGATTCTGTGCAGCATGGCTTTAAGAATTGATAGGTTAAAATTACAGCCTAATAATAGTTCAGATGGGTATAGTTTATTTTTATATGTATCATTTATAGCTTGCTATCAAATAAAATAAAAATAAGGCACTTTTTTCCCAAAGTTTTGAGAAAGCTTTTATTCTTTCTGTACGTACAACAATTTTTCCATCACCTGCTGAGACAATGGAGAGGACATATTTCAATTGTTGATATACTTGTTTTAGTTGTGGGGGTGGAGGTCATGATATTTTTACAGCTTCTCCTTATTATACTGAAACAGGCCTGTAAAGACTCAAAAATTTTTAGAAAAATTAGATAATAATCTCTAAAGAGACTGAGGAGATTCAAGGACTATTGGTGAACATCCATGGAAATGTGTTCGCATTATACACCTTTACAATCGTAGATGTCTTGTGGAAAATGGCATCACACTAAGTATTTTCTGTCCTTGAGGCACAGTTATCTTTGCTGAAACTCTTTCACAGCAAGCTGGAATATTTATGGCTTTGTAAGAGAGGTTTGTAACAAATAAGAAGTACAATCACTTGTTCTTAACCTTGATTTTTATGTGGATCCGTGAATGAATGCCTAGAAAACCCACTTCTCAGACTTCCTTTTCAGTGTTAGTCTTCAAAAATATTTCATTAGTCTGTGTGTTGATTTGCTTGCTGGTGAGTGCCATACTCGCTATAAGTAGGGCTTTAAGGTTTCAGGACTGGTAATATTTTGGCCTGCGGCTAAGCAAATGTAGCATATGAAAAGCATAACCTCTTGTCTTGAATGAGGCACATCTGAAGTGCACTAGTGAAACAAAAAAGAGGAAAACATAATAGAAAGCATTTCTGAGAAAGTGTGTTATTTCTGTGATTTTTTTAAACCCAGGAAAGGACACAAGGAGATAGATTCAGCTATCTCAGAAGAGCAACAAAAAAATACTCGTGATTAAGAACAGCGCTCTCGATTCAAGGCGTTTGAAAGCTTCCCCTAATGATGTCTAATGATTCCACAAGCAGAAAATAAGCAGAATAAGAACTATCATACTACCATTTTTAGTTTCTAAATGAGTAAACATTTTTTCCCTGAAAGAAACCCTTTCCTGAGGTTGCACTGGTCCCATCACAAGTGTGGGAGTGGAGACACTGTTGCTGTCAGTTACTGGATCTAAAGGCACAGGCTGGATTCGGGGTACTGAACAAGGGGCACCAGCTGGGGCTCAGGGTCCAAAGCAGCCCTTGCTGCACAAGGTCCCATCCTTCAGTCAGTCCTTCTGGTTCTCTTTGCATGCAACCCTATTTGTGTGACCAGATCCAAGAGCTCTCCTCTCACTGTTACCTGGCTGAGCTCTGGAATCACTTCACTGTAGTCCCCAGAGCACTATGTGACTATGACTAAGAGTACACTTCTGAAAAGCTCATTTTAACTGTCAAAATTGACTTACTTTCTATTTGTGTGGCATTCTTGACACCTTCCTTATTTCAACTTAATAAGATACTGAAGTTACATTAAATATATTAAATCATGAGGTTGTACTTATATATTTTTGACACAAAAATTAGATGTTTGAAAGTCAAACACTCCAGTTTGAAATCAAGAAATGCCAGAATTAAAATTGCTGGACTAAGCATTATTTAGCTCTCTTGTACGTTC
This sequence comes from Mohoua ochrocephala, assembly GCA_013398855.1. Lineage (NCBI taxonomy): Eukaryota > Metazoa > Chordata > Aves > Passeriformes > Acanthizidae > Mohoua > Mohoua ochrocephala. The sequence continues at coordinate 9,629 of VZTA01024808.1, read as the reverse complement.
ATTTTTACATAGCTTTTATTATGAAATCACAGCTGTATATTTTTCTTTAATCTCTGTACCACATAGGCTATTTCAGAGATGAAGTTTTGGCAGTTGACTGAGGATGCCATACAGGATCTTACTCCATACGCTGCAGGAGTCAGAAAAAGCTTAATAACAAATACAAATGTAAATCCTGTACTTCAGTTCTGATCTGAAAACATGTAGAATAAGAATATGAAAGGTTAGGTACAGAACTCTGGCACCTAAGATCTCGAAGCACAGAGGTGATATTGTGTACATAGATCACTAGGTGCAGTCAAACTGTGGTTCCTCATTATTCATTCTACAGGTCTGAGTAACTGTTCTTAATTAAAAAAAAGGAGTTTCTATTTGCATTCAAATCATGTTACTTCCTTTCCTATATTGCCCTGTACTGCAACAGGGGGAACATGAAAGAATAAGAAAGATTAAAAAATGCACTTATTTAAAATTGAAATTGTTAAATATGATAAAAAGAACCGAATGTGCTGTAGTTATTAAAATGTAAACTAAAGGAAAATATGTAATCGGGTTGTTTTCTGCCAGAAGTTTTAAGGGAAATCAAATGTTTCTGAACACTTTCTCTCCTACCGACTGCAAATAACTGGAAATAGAAGATAACTTAGACTTACAAAACCACAGACTTATTCATACTGGAAGAGCCCTCTCAAGGTCACTTAATCCAGTCTCCTGCTCAGCACCAACTTAAAAGTTCTATCATGTTGCCAAGAGTTTTAGCCAGTCACATTTTAGAAGCATTCAAGGATGGAAGTTTCACAACTTCTCTATTTCTTAACCATTCTCATCATGAAAAATTTTCTCCTGATATGCAGCTGAAATTTCCATTGCTGCAATCTGTGACATTGCCTCTTGTTCTTTTGCTGAGAAGAGTCATGCTCCACCTATTCTAACATTCCCTTTAGACATTTAAGTGAAATTGAGTACGTCGGCTTTCTATTTGTTCTTTCTGTAGCTGAATTCCTACTTCCAACCACAGATAGTTTGTTGCACCTCACAAGAAGAAAGCTAATTATCTTGTAATAAATAATCAATTCACTTTTCATAGTTTTGCTTTGCTGTGGGAGAAAAATGAAGGGTCTTCACATATATGTAAAGCTATATAGTATCTCGTGTAAAATGTGGAAAGCTATAGGTTGTCCGTGTTTGGAAGAAGTAGTAACACAGTCAGAAAGAATTAGAATCCTTTGGTTCAAAGGCAATTCTATTTATGCGAATGTTTAAGTTACTTGATATTGTATTTAGCCAGCTACTGAAAATCTTGCAAATAAACCTTGCAGTCCAGTCAAATGTGCAAATGCTGCAAATGTATGACTCTTCCCTCTTCCTGATGAGGTAAGTGAATCAGGAAGGTTAACCAAAACTTGGTGAAGGCTCCCAAGCAACTGCTAGGAAGCAGTAGGAAGACAATACAATGACATTGTTGGGGAATACCCTTGGGGAGAGAGCCAGCTCTGCAAAGATGGAGAAATGAAGATTTCAGGAGAGAGTTTGCTGCTGTTTTGTTATGTGCAAGTATTGCCCACTCTGTAGCTGAACTGCAAGTTAGTCTGTTTTCCACATCATTAAATCAGAGCAATAAAGACAAATGTAAGAACTCGTGTCCAACTGCCAATGCGCATTCTGTTTAAAGCCAGTGTTTACATACTCATGGTCAGGGTTCATAGCAAAGAAAGGCCAGAAGGGACTTCAGGATACAGCCATCAATTCTCCTGCCTCCAGCCAGGCCCAGCCAGCGACCTCTACTATGGGAGAGCATCTGATGCAAATGATCTCAAGGAGGAAATGAGCAGTTTAGAAATACACCTACAAATGATGCTCATGCATTAGCACCTTGTCATCACTTTCATCATCAGTCCTCCTTTCCCTTGTTGATCTGAGATGTTAGTCCCATATTAGCCAGGTGTGGCTGACATTTAGTGGCTGGCCCATTCTTTCTCTTTTCCTTTTCCATTGGGAGACTCTAAGGAGAAGAGGAAGAGGCAGCAATGGTCATAGCACCTCCTGGCAACAAATTAGCACCAGTCCTGCATTGCTGGTGGAAGTAAATGGAAGGGGTGGGAGGACATGCAAAGCCTATTTTTCCTCCTCCTGGTCCCACTTGTCCCTACCATCTTATTCCACAAAATTATAAGGACCAACCAGAAACAGGCCTTACCTTGTTGTAAGTAGTATTTTTCCACTTGAATATCCCAACCTTGGCAAGCACATATCCACCTATGTGTCTGACTTTCATATACCACTGCTTGGATTGATACCTAGTTGCTCTGAAATCCAGTTTATATCCAGTTTATATGCAAATGAACTGCAATAATGCAAATTACTTCAGGATATGATTTGCATAGCTTGTCACTCATGCTGCTTAAAAAACATGCTGGCTCTGAGTGCTGAACACTTTATGCAGCTAATATGCTCTGATTTTAAAGGGAGGGCTTGATACGTAGGTGAAGCTCAAGAAAGGAAGAAAAGAAACGGGTAATTCATCTTCAACATAACTCAGTTTAACAAAGCAATGAACTTGGCAACAAGGTTGAACTTACACCAGTTGTGTATTCGTTCTACATTACTTTGTATCCATTAGAGTAATTGTTATACTGCTTTGATTCCACATTTACTAATTATTTTCGTAAGGCAGTGGTCATTAGCAGTTAAATGTCAATGTCATATATACTCTAATAAAACAACCTGCAGGATGGTTAATTTTGAACATATTACCTTCCTTCGATGTTGTTTTAACAGATGTCCTGTTAAGATAACAGAGAAATTAAATTAGTTTTCAACTCAAAGCATCTGGTTAACTTTGTAGGTAAATGCCTTTGAGCAGTAAATCTGACCAGGGTTTTCAGATAAATAGCTATCAGAATGTTTTAAGTAAATGACTTTATTTTTTCACTTCTATTACTTAGGGCACATTTGACATGCTTGATATATATCTAACAGATGAAAATTGAAAATAGTGCTGGCAACCAGCAGTGTTAGGTTATTCAGGGGGTAGTTTCATGGGTAGATACTATTAAGCATGCTTATGGTTTTAGAAAATTTAGTTCTGCAGCAATTTTTAAAACCTCAAGATCTTTACCAGCTGGAAGATAACTGATTATAAAATTTAATCTGTTTAATACTGTAGACATAGCATATGGTGGAATACATTTAGATAAAAGTGGAATTTTTCATCTTTTTAATGGTGAAGTAAATTGTGATAGGAAATCATTCAAAGTATAGAAAAATATGAAATATGACTGTATATATTTTGCTAATTGTAACAATTTTATCTTTTTAAATCCTGGGACATATTTTATGCTGAGTTTATGAATAAACATACATTTTCATGTTGATTTATAGATGCTCTCTTTTCCCATAATTTAATAACTTTGCACCGAATACAGGAGCACATGAAAATAAGTAAGTGTAGTGACTGGTTAGATGATAATTCCATATGACAATTTACATATGTGTGTGTGTATTGTATAAATATTATATGTGTTTTTACATATAGATTGAGTACCTCAGTTATACTGTTAAGATTGGTAAGCACACATTTTAGCATGGACCTTAAAGCTGCATATATTATGGTTGCATGGAGACTTTCCTATATATCTAAAGGCAATGCCATGGATATTTCTGCAAGTCTTTCGAATGTTACAGCCGAGACACTGCAGAAAAATATCCAAATATATATTTATGAGGTTGCTTTTTAATATTTATTAATTATATTGCAGTACCATCTAGTGGCCCCATCTTGATATCAGGGTGCCATTACACTGTGAGCCCTAAACACACATAATATAAGTAAACTTTATCCTAAATGGTGCATAGTCTTAGCATGTGATGCTGTGAGAATGAGAGGTGGAAACCAAAAAATATTAAACTTCTGTTAGAATCCAAAACAGTGTTATATCTTTGGAATTCTCCGTGAAGTCTGGATTTTCACAACTTTCTTGTCCTATTTTCCCCATGTTTCTCATCTCTGTGAGGATTGATAGTCGAGTGACACAAAGCCCTACTTTTGCAGCATTTCATGGTCCCCTTCAGTAAGGAAAACACTTCTGTATGCTGTAGTGCACCATTGATAGCCTTTTGCTAGTTGTTTAAGGCACTGGGGGAAAAACTGCAGATTTTGCTTAAAATGAAAGATCAGAAGCTAAATTTGTGTCTAGTCAGGCAGATGCTCAGAAGTTCAGAGCTGCAGAATGCATGTTTGCTATGACAGTTCATCTGGGGGCTGCCTGTGCCTCTCATATACGGTGCCTTTACTGTGGCTGCATGAATCAGCTGTGGACAAGGGCTGAAGGGGGTTTGCCATAGTTGAAAGTAGGGGAGTCTGCCGGAGCAGCCACTCATCTTTAGTGTAAGTATAAAAGCATACAAAAATATGCTCTGCTTTTTAATTTTCACTGTCTCATGGTGTCAGCCTCGTGTTTATTTATTTATTCTTTTGGGGTACAGATGCAATACTTTAACATTTTCCGTAGCAATTTTGTGTTCTAAATATGGATGCGATGGCTAGAATATACTTTCCCCATGTCTACTTTTCCTCTAAATATAAATATGTAATTGATCTTCTAATTAGAATCTATCAAATAAACTCCATCTTGTGAACCAGGGGTCTACCAGAAATTTCAAGGCAGCACTAAACCCATACATTTTCTGAGGAGCTTTGTGTTACTTGGAATTTCTGAAGGAAACCATTCTGATCCTTATGTCACTAAAAATTATGCCAGTGTTAATCCAGAAGGAAATAGAAATTCTGTATTGCCTTCAGCATCTTTTTACGTATGAATAAGCATTTACTGAACCTGGGAAAGCAATGTGAGCTGTGAAGTACTTTCCTTTTTTGATCCTGTTTAGTATTGAAACCCCATACTCCTTTCTCACCACTGCAATGGCAGCAACGGGCTCACAGGCCATGCACTGAAAATGGCTGTGGTGATTAATCACCTCTTACAGTGGTTCATCATCTTACAGCACTCCATATTTGCAGTTGCCCTTCTGCTGGAGGCTCCCACTCCCATGGTCCTGCCACTTGAACACTCATGATCTATCTCTGGGCTAAAATACACAGGTGTGTCTTAAGGCACTTTGAGCAGCCACATGAAATATGTTCTTACACAGACACAACCTTGCACTGAAGGAAGTCAGTAGCTCCTACAAAAGGCACTAATAGAAAGCTAAGGAGACAGTAATGTGTTTAAACTGTCACAAATATTTCAAAGTGAATGTCTGCCCTAGTCACAGAGTCGTGCTGTGCTTTCTGCACTGTGGGAGAATTTACAGTCACTAGATAAATTTCCTTAAACATTTAAACAGGTATTTCAAGAAGCATGTTGCGATGCAACTATTCAAGACAAAACAGAAATTAATTTTTCCTCCTGTAAAACTGCTACCTCAAAACTGTAGAATTATTTTAAATATTAGTAATTTTTTTTTTTAATGTCATTTTCTTCCTTTCTCATTCCAATGAAAAGAATGTTCCCAAAACTGGTACTGAAAGGCAGTGATCTGTGGTATATGAATAAGCGAATTACCTAATGTCAGCTTCAATAACAGTGTAGGATTAGATGATTATTTTTCATTAATTGTCCATAATAAGCAGAAAAAATATTCTCTCTCATTGACTTCAGTGCTGTCACACTGCAGTTGACAGCACACTCACAGCTGGTTTGGTTTTGTTGATTCCTTATGCTCAGAATGAAGCCCTAGCTATGAAAAATATTTGATGTCCTTTTCTAATAGCCCATTAAACTCAATTATTACCTTAGTGAATTTATCCCCAGAGGATAAGTTTACTCTAGTGTTGTTTTCAAAACTTGCTGCTGCTACTTCAATGACAGTAATTTTAAGGGGCATCCTGTCTATTCAGGAGCGCTGTAGTACGGTGCCACATCCCACTTATCAGACTACCACAAATACCTGTTTGTGTAGAAATTGGATTCTGTGCTTTGAGGGTAGGATTTGATTGATTGAGTAACCTTATGAATTGAACTAAAGTGTGGTTTATTGTGGGTTTCATGCTAAAAGCCTGTTCTTCAGCAGGCCACTGCGTAACTCAGGCTATTTTTCTTCCACCCTACAACAGTTGGGTAATTCAGCAATAATGAGGTGATCAGTAATGTGCTGTGTCTAAGTATCTCACTGGTATCTCTAAACTGCCAATGAATCCTTTTATAGAAAAACTGCTGTTTGCAATGCAGAGGGAGAATAAGATTCAGAGTGCTTGAATCTCCTCTACGGATAATTTGAGATATGCCTCACTACTCAAATGGAAAAATAAAAGGGGTTAGATTTGTCAATCTTTTGACGATATCTTAAAAGCGAAGGGCTCTCCTTTCATAGGGGAGCTTCATAGAAGGGGCCCTTCTGTGACTTCTAATCAGATGCATGAAGCAATTCCTCTCTTTCTCTCTTTTCTTGGCAATTTTATACTTGTCACTCCTCTCTTTTCCTCCCTCAGCTTATTAAAGCTGAACACTTTTTTTAGTCTTGGCTTTGCTCGTCTCTGGCACATTCCTTTGACGCTTAGCACATCCGAAGGTATTCTAGCTTGATTTGGCTAAACTGGCCAGGGATGTTTTTATTTGGGAGCACAGGGAAACACTGTTTGAGTGCGTGTTCATTTAGGTATTTCTCTTTAATCATCATTTACAAAATACACTAGTTTTTGTTGTTCTTGACTGCCCATTGTAAGCAAATGCACTTGATACACTGTGTCCCACTAAAGCTCTTAAATCACAAGTACAAGACATTGTCCTGCAGCTGCAATGATGGAGATTGAGTTGCATTAGGTAGAGAAGTTGAGCAGTTGGAACATATTTATCTTTAAGTTTGACTTAAAGACATCTTTTTTTTCCTCATTGGAATGCCAATATGAAGTTAATGTAGCTGTATTTGTTCTTGCAGACGCTGTGTATGACATCACAATATAAATTGTGAGGAAACATTGTTTAATATATTGCCGGTATAAGCGCAGCAATATACAGTATAAAAACTACTTGCACAAGTATTCACATAAGAATTATGTAAAAATTGATACCGAGGGTTGTGCAAACGTTATCTGTGGATATTATCATCTACCCAATTGCACTTAATCCTAGGTGTTCAAAAGGCCATTGCAGAAACACTGCCAAGGGCAATACTGAAAGAGATTCCTCCACTGGAAAAGCTTCTCCTTAAGCCTAGGGAACTAACCACTCGCTTTTATTGAGAAACAGACATGCACATACACACGTACATACATACATACATATTACATCAGTGTTTTCCTCTTCCTTTTAAGTATTTCAATCACTAATCTAGTTCCAACTCAGCACAAGGATATACAATGTAGCGTAATTTGCATAGAATCAGAAATCTTTGGAGCTTCTAATTGTGCAATTCTCATGGTTGACAAACAATGATGGGGTTAAAAGCATGAGATGTTTCCTAAAACTACAACTGCTGGCTGTTTTGTTTGCCTTCCTGAATTCTGTGGTTTTAATTTTTAATAAAACAAAAAGTCATGAGCTCCGACAGCTGTTTGGAAGAAGAGGCTGCAGGAGAGCTTAGTAACAACAGACTATGATACTATACAATTATGGTTTTTTCTCTTCATTAGCATATACAACCTGCTACAGGAATGAGGATATAATGATAATTGCCAGACTCTTGGGTTTTCACACTTGGAAATAGTGTAAAGTACAAATCTAAAGTAATAGGGATTCCTTTAAGAAATGTCTCTCTCTGCATAGTGAAAGCAGAAGCTTGTACCACACTATGGAGACTTAATTTTGATGTTAAATTTCTGGCAAAACATCTCCAGTAGATAATAGCATTTATTCTCATTCTGGTCTCAAAGTGAAGATGAGTGTAGCACTCATTCTTTAACTTGCCATTAAAGGATGTTTGTCTGTGCCACAGCGTGTAGCAGTAATGATAGATTCTGCAAAGAGTTGCTGCTGTATGAAAAGTCACTGAAGACTCGAATTTATTGAAAAAGATTACATGGGAAATTTCTTTGATTCCTGTACACATTCTGTTTAGCTTGAGGCAATATTTTCATTTTTTCACAAGCACAGTAATGTCTCTGTTAAAAAGAATTTATATAAAATAATATCTTTTCTTACACTGATATCACTGTGTGCTGTAAAGACCGTACTCCTTTGTTTCCTTTCATAAAGAATCGTGATTTCAAAGTTGGTAAGTGTCAAGTACCATCTCATAGATGCAGTGCAAAATACTAGAAGAGTATGTGGAAAACTGGTAATAAGTAGAGTGTTGTTTCAAATATAACTTAGGTCTTTGGTAATCCTAAGACTAAGAATTATTTTCGAATAGTCAAATAATCTTCCTTCTCAGCAGGACATGTCCTGGTGTGCTGCTATCCTCCCATGCCCGTACGACATGCCCCTTTCCCCTGTGTAATTCTTCAGTCTCTCTTACTCCTTCTTTTTACGCTTCCCCTGTTTTCCTGGACACCTGCCTGATGCAGGTGGTGCTGGGCTGAAGCATTCTTTGGAGATTCCTGCTTCTCTGCCTAGACTGCCAGCATAGCGCAGAGGAGATACCTGACTTCCAGGCAGCTGAAGTTAAATGAGCTGAATCCAACCCTAAGTGCTTATCACCCACTGAATTCATGGTACTTAGGCACTAACGGGATACCTTCCTTTAACTCTGAGCTCCTAATATATTTAAAAATCTGGTGGCATGGAGCCTAAATTGCATTTAAATAGGAATTTGAGTGTTTAGTCTGTTGGTAATTTCTGAAAATGAGGTTTGAGTTCTAACAAAAAAATCCTTATCCTTCCTTGAAAATCCTGCATTTATTGATTTGTCTTCAAGAAAAGGAGAAAGAACGGCGATAGTGGAGTTTTCATTTATAGACATACTGAAAAACTGCTTCTTGTTTTCACTTGGAGTTACATAGCTTATTTTATTCTCCTCCTTCATTGATTGTAATTTTGTTTCAAAATAAGGCAGTGATGCCACACGTGAAATAAATTAAAAACCTGCCTGCCACGTCTATGAAACAATGGGAGTCGGTTTTGAAAACCTAATAAAGAACATCATACTGACATGCAAATGAATAATAAGCTTTCAGTTCAGAACATGGAATAGTTGAATTTCAAAAACTGAAATCCTTAAAAAGGAAAATGAAGTAAAGTGCATGCTTCAAAGCAAAGAGCAGTGTCAAGAATTTGCGGCTCCGTATTGATTGGTACTGTAGAAGACACTTATAACAAGAAAAATGGAAAGACTGCATGAAAAATTCAAAGCAAAAGATCTGATATGAAGATTTCCAATAGTGAGGAAGGGATATATATTCAGCCTACTGAAAGATTTAAGGCGAAATTTTTATTAATGGCTGTTTCTTTTCTATAGTATTTCCTTTGTGATGGGCTACATGGTACATGTTAGATCAGGTAAAATGGAGAAAGAGGCCAACTTTTGAATATGTAAGTCCTTGAGCAGATAAATATTTTATTTTACTTTTTTAGAATTAAATATCAAACTGCAGAAATGTGGAACTCCTGTATTTTTATACAGGGAAAGTCACATGGAACTATGTTAAGTATAATTTAAACTCCTCTGGGATTATTTATTTTATCATTAGAATG